>CM038215.1:140011885-140611885 GCA_021442155.1 Cymbidium sinense | reverse complement strand
GATATCAGGAGTCAGTTAAAATTTCATCAAAATAGAGATTAATAATTAATAAAATGAAATAATAAAAGAAGAATCTTTGAAGCTTTAACGACTAATAAGATTAATAATTAAACTAAGTCTAATATACTAAGCTGCTGAGATAATATTAGACTTTTAATTATCTGACTAATAATAGTCTACAACAAGTTAGATGGTTATCCAATGCAAACAAATGAATATTAATCTAAATAATTGAATAGGAGTTGAAACACTAAATGCTACCGAATCTACAACACAAAAATAAAAGTAGATAAAAGACGTTGGCTTAAATTCTAAATACACTTCAAATATATTAATTTTGCATAAATTATTAAGCAACTATCACTCAATTCAAATGCTTCAGAACTTGTGCAATCATTTGAAAGAGACGAATTCTTGTACAAAATATAAAACAATCTTCAATTCAATTTTATATTTCCAAATTCGTACAAGTATTCTAAGTAACTCGCATGGGCCCCGACACTACGCTAAATGCTTAAACTTAGTGTATGAAGATGTTGCGCGGGTTAATTTTCCATTGGGTCTTAGGACCGGGTTCGGGTTAACAAAACTTAAAAATCAAATAATAATATTATAATATTTTCAATTTAATAAAATATCTGATAAGCTAATTCTGTCACATGATAGCAGATCTGATCTTCTATTATAAAATTAATAGAGTCGACAGAATCTGAAATAATAAGCTAAAAGATCAAGCAAACTTATATACCCTGAGGATGATTGTGTTGAATAAAAATTTCAACCGGAGGGGACACTTTCATCAAAATGTAATTGTAATTTCAAATCAAATTCATATAAGTTAAATATCAATCAAATGAGAATTTTGATGAATTATTAAGCTCAAAATGACTAAATGAAAATCATCAAGTTAAAAATTTAAAGCTAAAATCTAACCCAGCTTCTGCAATTGTTTGTCGGAAGTGACAAATTTAAAAAACTGTAGCTCACAAAGGAGCCAATGTCAAGTCAAATACACATCTATATTCACACTCAAATAATCTCATGTTAGTAAGGACGTGGTCTGTGTCCTCTGACTGCGTGGTTTGACCAGTAGACTCCACATATGATGTGGTTACCACCAGAGTCCTCTGATTGGGTGGCTGTCGCTAAATGACACCATTATATTATGGTCACGATTGTAGCCCGTATGTTCCCCAATGGCTCTGCCCTTTGAGATGTGAATCGTAGGGTACACCTGATAGGGCAAAAAGCCCTCTGTCACCTAAGGTGTACTTAAACTTGTCTCCTTAGACAAACACCATCCCAGGTCTACAAGGTTCCCTTGAATGATTGATGCAGGGCATCATCGTCACCATCGTCGATGCCATCATCATAAAGCTTAAATGAATGATTTGGCATTTTGTTATAATTTAAGTTATGTATTATTGGGCTTTTATATTTTGTATATGTCTTGAGTTTATATGTATTGATTCTTATTCATGGGCCCATCATTATTATTGGGCTTTTATATTTTGTATATGTCTTGAGCTTATATGTATTGGGCTATTCTTATGTGGCCCATGAGTCATGTAGTAGGTATGTAATGAGTGGTAGGTTTGATAATGGTGGTAGGTTTGATAGTAGGTGGTGGTAGGTTTGATAATGGTGGTAGGTGTAGTTATGATGGTGTTAGGTTTGAGTTTGGAGTTAGGTTTGAGTATTCTTAACTCTCCCTTCGTTCTATAAATAGGAGACTCTTGTAATGCTTTGTACTTGAATTTGGAATGAAAGTTATCTTCTTAAATTTCTTTTACTATTCTTTTATGTGCTTTCCTCTTGAGTGACGGACTACTTGAGTGTGTGAGTTCACAACCCTTAGAGAAGGACTTAAGGAAGGCGATCTCCACAATGATGTGGTGTTTGTAGAGGTCGACTTCAACTTATCCCCCCTGGTTATTTTAAATCTACAGTTAGATCGTTCATAACTTTTCGCTTATTTCTTTGCACTTATAAGATTGGATCTCTAGTGGTTGACATAACTTTAACTAAGATATTTTCAACTTCACTAAATTCATAATATTGTGAATGTGCTCAATAGTAGTGTGCATTTATCATTACTCTTTGTGAGGATTTAAGAATTATCGATGTAATAAACATCATATCATAAAAAGCACCCGTGTCCTACATCATATTTGGTATCAGAGCAAGTATGTTTCTTTGGGAACATCTTGTTTAGTATTGAGTTTTATTTTTGCATTAGAGTAATCTTGCAATTCATTGTTTTAAAAAAAAATCATACAAAATTTTTATTTAATTAGAGCATTTACTTACTTTTAATCGTGTCTTTGATTTCATTACATTGTATTTTTTTAAAAAAATAAAAAATAAAAAATAAAAAATTAATTAAGTATTTGCTTATATTAATATTTTTGAAAGAATATCATCATGTCAACTCGTAGTGGTCATAGATATCAAGATCAATCCTTAGATGAAAAACATAATTCCTATGAATTTTTACTAGAAAAAATAGAAAAGCTTATCCTTATGCACCAACAAACCTTTAATGAATTCCAAAAAAGATTTGAAGCCTTAGAACAAAAAGTTGGTAGGCTTACAACACATTCACCAGAAACAAACCCAATCCCAGAACACCTACTTGAAGAGAGAGAAGGTCATCATGTTGATCCTGTTCCTCTTCCTCTCCCACCTCACCCACATTCTCCTATTAGACCCGTTATGCCTAGGAACAACTTTAATGAATATCCCGAGTTTGATGAGGTACTTCCTCACCCACCCACGAATAGGAAGACAATTAAGACGAGATGAAGGTTATGCTCATCGAACTCCTTATGAGCATTATCCTCGACATTACGAAGAGCCATTACCTAATTTTGTTGCCCCGCGTCATACACTTAGAGAACCTGATGATGATGTTATTCATAGGGTTAAAATTGATCCACCTACTTTTGATGGTCGACTTGATCCTAAAATTTTCTTAGATTGGTTAGTAGACATGGACCAATATTTTGATTGGATGCCCATGTCAGAAGAAAGACAAGTTCGTTTTGCACGCATGAAACTAACTAGTCATGCTAAGACTTATTGGGTTAATCTCACAGAAAATATCAACAGATTAGGACAACCACCTATTGCTTCTTGGGATGAAATGAAAGAAATTTTAAAGCAAAAATATGTACCATTAAATTTTCATGATCAACTTATGGATGAAATGACTACGCTTAAACAAGGATCTTTAACTGTTGTTGAGTATATGACACGGTTTGATGAATTGATGACCCGTTGTGATGTTAGAGAGGATCACCGCACAACAATCTCTAGATTTAGATCTGGGTTACGAACTGATATTCGTAATGAAATGATAACTCGAGAAATTTATTCTCTTGAGGATGCATTTCGAGTGGCGACTCAAATTGAACGATATCTTAGATCACAACCTTATAAGAGATTCACAACTTCATCTACAAACAACTCTCAATCGCGTGTTAACCCTCCTACTTTAGTAGTTCCTAAAGGACCTAATGAAACAAAAGGAAAAGCTTTAGTGGGAACATCTAGCTCTAAGACTTCTAGCATTACTTGTTTTACATGTGGTAAAATTGGTCACTATGCAAGTACTTGTCCTCGTCGACTTACACTTAGATTATGAAAATGAGGATCAACAAAATGAAAATAATGATAATCAAATTAGTTGACCCTTGTGAAGAAGCTAGTGATGCAAGATGCATTAGATGAGTCTCATATAATTATGCATTGTGTGTTAGCAACCCCAGCTAATAATGATTGGCTACACATAAATTTTCCACACTTATTTTAAGAGTGGTGAAAAGACGTGTAAGTTAATCATTGATAGTGGCGCATGAATGTTATTGCTACCTCTGCTTTAGCTAGGATGAAGCTCACCCGAGACCCACCCACTTATAAGGTGGGTAGATAAGACCTCTATCTTTATATCTCAACGTTGTCTTGTACCCATTCAATTAGGAGAATATAGTGATAAAATTTGGTGTGATGTTCTTCCAATGGATGTTGCTCATATACTTTTAGGTAGACCTTGGCTTTTGATATGGATGTCACAAATTATGGGCGATCTAATACATATGCTTTTAGTTTTCAAGGTAAGAGAATTGTCTAAAGCCAGTAGCTAAAGAGGTCACTCCACTTCAACCCCAAAATTTTTCTCCACCCATCGAAAAGAAATCCTACATATTATTAATAAACGTCAATTTCAACAAGAGATTAATGGGAATATCATTTTGCATTAGTTGTCCTAACCTCAAAAATCAACCTTATGTTAAATCATTCTCATCAAGTATTGAACTTTTATTGGAATATCAAGATATTTGTCCCAAGAACTTCCTAGTGAGCTTCCCCATTAAGAAGTATCCAACATGCCATAGAGCTAATTCACGGATCATCACTCCCAAATTTGCCACATTATCGTATGAACCCAAATGAACATGCAGAGATAAAACAACAAGTTGATGATTTATTATCAAAAGGGTTTATTAGGGAAAGTTTATCTCCATGCGACGCTCTTCTTACCCCAAAGAAAGATGGTAGTTGGCGTATGTGTGTAGATAATAGTGCTATAAATAAAATCCTTTGTTAAGTAGGTTTCCCATACCTAGATGACATGTTAGATATGATGGTCGGATCAATAGTTTTCTAAAATTGATCTTAGAAGTGGATATCATCAAATTCGTATGAGAGAAAGTGATGAATGGAAAACCGCATTCAAGACAAAAGATGGTTTGTATGAATGGCTAGTAATGCCTTTTGGATTGACTAATGCTCCAAGTACATTTATGCGAGTGATGACTCATATCTTACGGCCATTCATTGGAAAATTTTTAGTTGTGTACTTTGATGATATTTTAATTTTTAGTCAAAATAAGAGCGATCATGAGAAACATTTACGACAAGTCTTAGAAGTGCTTCATGAAGAAAGACTATATGTTCACTTAAAAAAAATGCTCATTTATGGCGTGAGAATCTTCTTAGGATTCATTGTTTCTTGTGATGGCATCTCGATCCCGAAAAAATTAGGGCTATTCAAAGTGGCCTATCCCAACCACAATTCATGGTGTACGTAGTTTTCATGGGTTAGCCACATTTTATCGAAGGTTTATTCGTGGATTTAGCACTATTATGGCCCCGGTAACTCAATGTCTTAAAAAAGGAGACTTTGTTTGGACAAAGGCAGCTGTTGATGCATTCTCTAAAATTAAAGAACTTTTAACAAGTCCACCGATATTACAAATGCCAAATTTTAACAAAGTATTTGAGGTATCATGTGATGCTTGAGTTGGTATTGGAGGTGTTCTTAAACAAGAAGGTCATCCTATTGCTTTCTTTAGTGAAAAATTAAATGAAGCGCGTCACGATATTCCACATATGACCGAGTAGTATCGTCATCCAAACTTTATGTTATTGGCGACATTATCTTCTTTCACGAGAATTTATACTTTATTCGATCCGCGAAGCTTAAATATCTAAACACCCAAAAGAAACTTAGTTCTCGTCATGCAAAATGGGTTCAATTTCTTCAAGAATATACGTTTGTTCTTAAACATAAATCTGGTGTCGAGAATAAAGTTGCAGATGCCTTAAGTAGAATATGTACATTATTAAATACCATGAGTGTGAAGGTTATTGGATTCGAAAAGGTTAAAGATGATTATCCTAATTGTAAAGATTTTCAACAAATTTTTGAATCTTTGAAATTTGATGTTTCAATTAATAGTCCAGATTATCAAATGAGATGGCTATCTCTTTGTGGCACACAACTATGTATCCCCGATTCATCACTTCAAATTTTCTTGTTGAGGAAATTCATTGGGTGTATCGGTCATTTTGGTCGTGATAAGATAATAGCTATGATGGAGGATAGGTTCTTTTGGCCTAGTCTTAAGAAAGATGTTGCTCGTATCATTGCCCAATGTCGCTTGCCAAGTAGCAAAAGTGGAAAACAAAATTATGGTCTATACACCACTCCCAATCCCCACAAACCTTGGGAAGATCTTAGTATGGACTTCATCTTAGGATTACCTCGCACTGTACAACATTTTGACTCTATTCTAGTAGTTGTTGACCGATTCTCTAAAATGGCACACTTCATTCCATGTTATAAGACATCAGATGCCTCACATATAGCGACAATTTTCTTTCGTGAGATAGTTAAACACATGGACTACCTAAGACAATTATGTTCGTGATGTAAGGTTTATGAGCTATTTTTGAAAAACTTTATGGAAAAAACTTGGCACAAAACTCTTATTTTCTACAGCTTACCACCCTCAAACAGATGGACAAACTGAAGTTGTTAATAGAAGCTTAGGAAATTTACTTAGGTGTCTAGTGACCGATCATACTACTAGTTGGGACCTAGTTCTTCCTACTGCAGAGTTTGCTTATAACAGTTCAATTAATAGGTCAACCGGTATGAGTCCTTTTCATATTGTAATTGGTTATGATCCAAGAAAACCAATTGATCTTGTTGAATTGCCTGTAACATATAGGTCTAGTGCATTTGCATCTTCATTTGCACAAAGCATGCATGATTTACATCGTGAAATTCAATAAAAACTTACTCTGAGTTATGATAAATATAAAGCTAATGTTGATGCACATAGATGATATGTAAAATTTAATGAGGGAGATTTGGTTCTTGTTAAAGTTAGACCTGAGAAATTTCCAACTGGAACTCTTAAGAAATTAACTCTCAAGAGATCTGGTTCTTATAAAGTTGTAAGGAAGATAAATGATAATGCTTATGAAATAGATCTTCCAATGAATGCTGGAATTTCTCCAATATTTAATGTATCAGATTTAACGTTGTACCATGGGCAAGCCATGGATACTATTCCTCTGCAAATATCGACATGCGGTTCATACTTCATCATCGACTATACCATCTCGGCTTAAGATCACATCGTCCAGATCAAATTTTAGAAGACCAGATTATCATCACATCTGATGGAGGCACTCAAAAGTTTCTCGTTCGTTGGAAAGGTCTTTCTCCACTTGAAGATTCATGGACTCACAATTATTACAAGAGTACTTGGATTTTCATTCTCCAGAGGAGAATCCTTTAAAGCCGGGGAGTGCTGATGCAGGGCATCATCGTCACCATCGTCGACGCCATCATCATAAAGCTTAAATGAATGATTTGGCCTTTTGTTATAATTTAAGTTATGTATTATTGGGCTTTTATATTTTGTATATGTCTTGAGTTTATATGTATTGGGCTATTCTTATGTCATGGCCCATGAGTCATTATTATTGGGCTTTTATATTTTGTATATGTCTTGAGCTTATATGTATTGGGCTATTCTTATGTCATGGCCCATGAGTCATTAGTAGGTATGGAATGAGTGGTAGGTTTGATAATGGTGGTAGGTTTGATAGTAGGTGGTGGTAGGTTTGATAATGGGTGGTAGGTGTAGTTATGATGGTGTTAGGTTTGAGTTTGGAGTTAGGTTTGAGTATTCTTAACTCTCCCTTTCATTCCTATAAATAGGAGACTCTTATAATGCTTTGTACTTGAATTTGGAATGAAAGTTATCTTCTTAAATTTCTTTTACTATTCTTTTTTTTGTGCTTTCCTCTTGATTGTGACTACTTGAGTGTGTGAGTTCACAACCCTTAGAGAAGGACTCTAAGGAAGGAACGCGATCTCCACAATGATTTGTTTGTAGAGGTTGACTTCAACTTATCCCCGCTTCGCTGCTGGTTATTTTAAATCTGCTACAGGTTAGATCGTTCATAACTTTTTAATTATTTCTCTGCACTTATAAGATTCAGATCTCTAGTGTGGTTGACATAACTTTAACTAAGATATTTTCAACTTCACTAAATTCATAATATTGTGAATGTGCTCAATAGTAGTGTGCATTTATCATTACTCTTTGTGAGGATTTAAGAATTATCGGTGTAATAAACATCATATCATAAAAAGCACCCGTGTCTTACATCAACGATGCAACCTATGGCTGCTGATAAGGATCCTTCAATCAAGTTGGGTCGACCACCCCCTCTGATTAAGTAAACTAAGGACCATGACAACCCAGGATGACAGAACCATGAGATCTAGATTGGACACATCATCAATCCTCCAACCATTCACTTTAAGTCAAAATGATGAATTTCATAAATTCTAAGTTCTAAAACTCCACATGATGCTACTATACACTAAACATTTAACGACCTAACGACAAGCCTTAATCAAAAGTTCTCTCTCAGCATTGAGAGGGATAATTAACTATAGGTGCTTGCGCCTATAGAAAACCTGGAATCAAATCTAAAGACCTTACAAAATGAGGGAGAAATCTCTGGGTAGTGTCTTATTTACTTTTTCATATGACTTCTAAAAATTTCACCGACACTTAAATCATACTCTCTTAATTGAGAAGTCGGTGGCAAATTTTTAGAGCCCATAGATTTTTGGCGACTCCGTTGGGGATAGATTTCACTTTTCATCTTTGGCTAGTTGAATATGAGCTATAGTTATAGTGGAGTACAATAAAAAAATGAAATTAAAAAAAAAAGAATCAATTATTAATGAAACTAAATCTAAGCCAATTATATCCTTATGACTAATCTGCTTGATCTTTAAATCAATAGATCTTCAGAACACACTGTTTATCATGCAGCTAGGTCACGGAGCCAGCATCCGTCTACTTAATGTTGTAATCAATAGTGGAGTTACCGAAGTTACCATCTAATTTGATAGTGTAAACTTCTCAACTATTGTTGTTGCAAATAATCCTCTACTTGAAGCGCCTGCATATTGTACACATCAACCTGTGCAGGGAAGGAGTACAATTGGAATGACCACTACTGCTATCGAGGTTCCTCAAAAGAGAGCTTCTGTATTCAAAAGATTGGGTCATTCTAATATGCTAGTGATGAAAAGAACCGTCATTGGACAGAAAGTTTCAATCATGCATGTGAATGCAACTACTCTACTAGTTGAACCATTCACTTCGGGAAGGCACAACGCAGCAGCTTCTTCATCTGCAAGCAAACTAACCCTAAGATAATAGAGGAAGAAGGAATACTGAGTTGCAAGCTCATCATCTCTCACATGAGCCATCTATTACACAACCAGTCTTACAACCAGAACAGTCAGCTCCAACCCTTCAGAAGAAATAACCTGAAACTCTATCTGCGCGAGTACATAAGAATCATAAAAGTTGTAAAAGAAAAGGTCTTATGAATAAAAAGTATCAAACACTAATTACCAGAGAAGCCCAGAATGCTCAACTACAAAAGCTACCATCAGTACTAGTAAGAGCTCAAGACCATCCTAAGTAATTCCTGCACGATGAGCATCAGGGCGTGACACCTGGACTGTGTATCCAGGAATCCGCTACCGAAAGGTGTCGACAAAAAGGGAAAACAAATAAGGATGCCGAAGCCTTGAGAAGAAGTAGCGACATAGAAGATTCTTTATTTGGAAATAAGCTAACCCAGAGACAACGGAGAAAGAGAAATGCTGAACTGCGTGCTTAACAGCCATTGTTCAAGCAAAAAATTGTACAACCAACTGTGAAACTAAAAGCAAGTGTTCCAACCCATAATAAGTTTGACAGCTTAAGATGGGTAAAGCGAAACAGCTTTACTGGTCAAATCAAACAGTCATTCTAGACCCAACAACATCATGTTCTAGCTCCTCCAATGAGAAAACTCAAAGTACATGCGACTTTCCTCTATCAAACTGGCCAAGGCAACGGCTAAGATAAAAGGAAATACAAGATACGAATCTTTGAGATGAAGTCTTCAACAAGTCCATCAAAGCACTATTCATAAGATCGAAGATCTCCTCTTCTCGTCAACAAGTCATTAACTCGATCAAGTCCACTAAAGCACGAAGTCAGGATAGGAGGAGAAGACAAATTTCAAATTTCGAGATTTAAACTTCAACAAGTCCGGCACAAAGCATAGGACCGAAAACATTCTCATCTCAATAAAAAATCATCAACTCCATTAAGTCCACCAAGGCATAAAGCCAGGATAGGAGAAAGATATAAATTTCAAACTTTAAAGAGAAAGTCTTCAATAAGTCTAAAAGAACAAAGCGTAGGACCAAAGACATTCCAAATTCTCTTAACAGTTACTGCGAAAGCCCCCTATTAGATAGAGAGCATTTTAATATATTTATCTAAGTCGACATCATGCTTTAAGCCGAGATCTTTAGATAGATACATATTATGATTGAAAAACATATCACATCTATTTTGCAGTAAAGGAAATCAAACCTTATAATATATTTATGAACTAATATGCAATCCCCCTGTTAGACAGGAGCCTTTTTTTAATTATCAAGATTGTTCAACCCTCTCCTGTGAAATAAGAGATTTTCTTGTACATATTCAGGTTGACATCGAGCTTTATGTTGAGGTTCCTGAAAATATCTATAACTATTATGGTCAAAGTTGCAGGCTCTTGTAAGAAAAAATGAATCAACTGCAAGCATAAAAAGATAGCCCTAAATGTCAAAAGTTTATCTCCCAGATTTGTCAAATTCTGCAGATCAAACAGCTAAATTGAAAAAACATCAACCTCTACATATTCAAGTCTAGGACACGGACGGGTTCTAAAGGTCGGACTCAACAAGCTCATAAATGACCGAGTTGCTGACGCTCTCCTCACTCAACAAGCCGCAAAAAAGGCCATTGTGAAAAATCTCCTGTTCGTTAGTCTGATGACTAAACCATCAACCTATCACAGCTTAAGTCAAAGACTCGAGTAGGTTCTAAATGTCAGACTCAACAAGCTCACAAATGACAGAGTTGTTGACGCTCTCCTCACTCAACAAGCCATAAGAAAAGGTCGCAGGGAAAGAGCTCATGCCCGTTAGTATAATGATGATAGCTATTCAATTTCAAGCCAAATTCTACTTATTGATTAAAAGCAATTATAATCCAAGAGATTTTTCTACTTGATCGATAGACCAAGACAATATGAGAAAATAATTCTCAACCTAGAGTTGCCTCAAATCAATCTTTGTATTGGCTGCAAGGTGATATTTCAATCTCTTTTCAAGTGAGCTGATCAAACACAAAGCATAGATCAAAGCCAATTCCCTCATCAAATCCACCAAAGCAGAAAACACAGAATCGAGGAAGCAATTCCATAGTTCACATAAAGGCAATGACCGAACTAAAGTAATTTCGTAGTTATTCAGTCTATTAAAGCACACATTGTTAGACTGATAACTCAATATTAACCTAATATAAGAGGGAAGGCTGAGTCATCTATATGCACCCTTCAATGAGTCCGTCTAAGCAATAAACATAGGACTGAAGACATACATATACTTCCAGACAAAATATAATGGACAAATCAGGTCAATCATTCATCAAGTTTGTCAAGCTTAAAGCTAGGACAAAAGGAATTTCAAATCCTAAAGCAAACAAACCAATTCCTCCATCAAATCTGATCAAGCATGAAGCTAGGATTGGGGAAAACCTAAATCCACTATGACACAAAAGAAAAAGATCTTCAGCAAATCCATTGAAACAAGGAGTATATGATGGAAATAGATTTTCAGCGAGCCCATTGAAGCCGAAGTAATTCAAGGTTGACTCGAATGGTCAATCAGTTTTCAATAAACATGACTCACTTCATGCGCGAATCACATTTTTTGAGGGGGGGGGGGGAGGATTTTTTGACCTCCATGTATGTCACAATAGTTGAGTCGAGTTCACAAGATGAAATCGAACGGCCTTTGATGCAACTGTGTGCAAATCAGAGCTGAAATGCATTGGTCATCACCAAAACTAATCGAAATGATCTCTGATCAACGAATCGGCTTCACCATCACATTCAGAATGTTGAAATTGATTAGAACATGCATCTTGCACAATTTGATGATCAACCGATCAAAAAGGAAATTCGTCGACGCGCATACACGCATATCGAGGTCGGGAAGTCGCGACATTGCCCGTTCACAAAATTGATCAAGTCGTTAGTGTAGAAACATCAAAACTTATCAAATAAGATAATTTGAGCTCAATTCAAATGAGTCTGTGCGAATATTGAGCGATCGGAAGTGATGGCGCGTGATTTTGAACTGAAATTAACCCCTATTCGACGCCGACTTGAATGAAACGATCTCCTATTGCAAAACGGACTGCGCCATTGTGTCCAGAACATCGAAGTAACCTAAAATTCATGTCCAATTTACCTATGTGCCGATACAATCATGAAAAGCCAAAATTAAAATTTATTTAATATCTCAAATAAAAAAGAAGAAAACCTACCTATATGTATCTACTTATATCTAACCCTAAGGGGATAACACTCTCTCGCATCCTTCGACTCCCCTATTCCACAGTCGCAACTCCCTTTCCTTTGTTGGATTTTCTTTCGAATGAATGGAAGTCGCACCGAGCCTCCTCCTCCCCGATATTTCCCAACCGAATGGACGAGCCAACCTTCCGACTTGCCCGCAATAACTCCCATCGATTGGCCTCCTCACCTTCATTCTTTCCTCCCAGCCACATGAATGGCTACCTTCGTCCCTCTCCAGCGAACCAAGTCGCATGCATAGTAGCTGGTTTCCCTCCTTATTTCTCTCAACCAATAAAGCCTCTCCGAGCCGTTCGTCTCTGTGCTACAGTGCTAGAGCCGAACCCTCCAAAATGAGCAGCCCTAGCCAAGCTCCTTCCCTCCTCTTCTTCCAATCAAATTTTCAAGAAGTATTAAGGGCCCTCTGGTGCTTAGCATTTCTTGAAGTTGAACTTTGTGATTTGATATCTGAACAATAGGAAGAAGTGGGTTGGCAAGGAAAAGACCCATATACAGATTTTAGAGGTAGAGGATTCATATTATTGGAAAATCTGCTATTCTTTGACTTCCCCAAATCTTTTCAAGATCTTCTTCAAAAGTGAGTGGGTAATTGATCCTTGTGGGAATATCCATTTACTGTTGTGGGTGTCAATATAACATTCATGCTAATACAAATCAAGCCGAGGACCATGACGGAAGCTGTGTTCTTAAAGATGCTTGTAGACGAGTGAACCTTTGATCTTCAATATTGCATTACTTTCGAGCTGATGGATCACTAATGGCTTACCATGAATGCTTCCTATATGGACTTCAATACGATGAAATACTATTTTCATTTGTGTTATATTATCTCGGCTCAATGTATATTTAAAAATAGAATTGTGCGAAATACTAAAATTATAAGTACATGTTCGTTGCTTAAGCACAACAAAGAAATTTGTTAAATATAAGTACTCGTGCATGTTACTTCAGCATGAAGAGGAAATTAGGATGTCTCTTATACAAGTTGGAAGGCCTATGCGACACTTTTCATAAGCGGTGTCAAGAAAATCACTTCAGGGGTGTCGAAGATACCTACCATGCACACTTTCCATAAGCTGGTGGGAAGATCTCGACTCGATGCAACCCCAAAAAAGGGATGACGGAGCCAAGTTTCATTCAAAATACAGATATTGAAGGCCTAAGCATGTATTCTTAAGCATGGTGGGTTTAGAAGACTCTTTAAGCAACAGTGTCATAAGACACTGACTATGCATGCTTTATTAAGTATAGTAGGAAGACTTTAGCACTCCTGAAGCAGCCCTCTATATGGGGACAATGCTAGGAGGCTGCCAAAATTTTATCGAAATAAAGATTAATAAATAATAAAATGAAATAGTTAAAGAAGAATCTCTGAAGCTTAAACAAGTAATAAGATCAATAATTGAACTAAGCCTAATATACTAAGCTGCTGAAATAAGATTGAACTTTCAATTATCTGACTAACAATGGTCCACAACAAGTTAGATGTCTATCCAATAGCAAACAAATGAATATTAATCTAAACGATTGAACAGGAGTTAAAACACTTAACACCACCGAATCTACAATACAAAATTAAAAGCAGACAGAAGGCGTTAGCTTAAATTCTAAATAGGCTTCAAATATATTAATTTTGCATAAATTATAGAATAACTATCACTCAATTCAAGTACTTCAGAACTTGTGCAATCATTTCAAAGAGACGAACTCTTATAA
This sequence comes from Cymbidium sinense, assembly GCA_021442155.1. Taxonomy (NCBI): domain Eukaryota; kingdom Viridiplantae; phylum Streptophyta; class Magnoliopsida; order Asparagales; family Orchidaceae; genus Cymbidium; species Cymbidium sinense. Next base: position 140,597,854 of record CM038215.1, on the reverse strand, counting down.
AAAATATAAAATAAACTTCAATTCAATTTGATCTTTCCAAATTTGTACAGATATTCTAAGTAACCTGCATGGGCTCCGATGATATGCTGAATGCTTAAACTCTGTCCAGAACGGTGTGTTGATTCCCGGTTGAGTCTTAGGAGCGGGTCTAGGTTAAGAAAACCTAAAAATCAAATAACAATATTATAATATTTTCAATTTAATAAAATATCTGAGTAGCTAATTCTATCACATGACAGTAGATCTAATCCTCTATTACTAAATTGATAGAGTCGACAGAATCTGAAATAATAAACTAAAAGATCAAACAAACTTATATACTCCGAGGATGATTGTGTTGAATGAAGATTTTAATCGGATGTGATACTTTTATCAAAATATAATTGTAATTTCAAATTAAATTAATATAAGTTAAATATCAATCCAAATGAGAATTCTGATAAATTATTAAGCTCAAAATGACTAAATGAAAATCATTAAGTTAAAAACTTAAAGCTAAAATCCAACCCACCTTTCGCAATTTTTTGTCGGAAGTGACAAATTAAGAAAACTGTAGCTCACAAAGAAGCAAATGTCAAGTCAAGTACACATATATATATTCACACTCAAATAATCTCATGCCAGTAAGGACGTGGCTTGTGTCCTCTGGTCGCATAGCTTGGACAGTAGGCTCAACATATAATGCGATTATGACCAGAGTCCTCTGATCGGGTGGCTGCCGCTAAATGACACCATTATATTATGGTCACAACTATGTTCCCCGATGACTCTGCCCTTTGAGATGTGAATCATAGGGTGCATCTGATAAGATAAAAAGCTTTCTTTCAGCTAAAGTGGACTTAAACTTGTCTTTTTAAACAAACACTATCCCAAGTATACAAGGTTCCCTTGAACGACGCAACCCATTGTTGTTGATAAGGATCCTTCGATCAGGTTGGGTCAACTACCTCCTCTAACTAAGTAGACAATGGACCATGGCAGCCCGGGATGACGAAACCATGGGATCCAGATCGGGCACGTCATCATTCCCCTAACCATCCGCTTTAAGTTAAAATGATAAATTTCATAAATTTCATAAATTCTAAGTTCTAAAACTCCACATGCTGCTACTATACGCTACGCATTTAGTGACCTAATGACTAGCCTTAATCGAAAGTTCTCTCTCAGCATTGAGAGGGGTAATTAACTATAGGTGCTTGCACCTATAAGAAACCTGGAACCAGATCTAAAGTACTCACAAAATGAGGGCGAAATATCTGGGTAGTGTATTATCTACTATTTCATCTGTCTTTTGAAAATTTCACCGACACTTAAATCATACTCTCTTAATTGAGAGGTCGGTGGCAAATTTTCGGAGCCAGCATTAGTTTAACATAATAAAACACAATGGAGATGAATGATTCATATAATTGACTCCACATAAGGATAAAGGCATATTGTTTGTGTTATACTTTAATTAGAAATAAAATAAAATAAAAATAAAGATAAAAAATAATCACTTAAGAAATTGAGTTTCTAATTTCTAAACTCAGCTATGTGTTTTAGTTTGTTTCATATCATAGTTTTATTTCATTGATTCCAACAATTTTGGTTATATTAGATTATTTATATTTTAATATCTATCAAAAAACTATTACTTTAGTATTTCTTCTATATATATATATATATCTAGTGAATGAATTTTAAATGAGATTTGATTATTTTTTAAAAGAAGTCTTAATAAAGGTGCTAGAAACCAGGTAGAGTAAAAGTTTATGCCTTTCTTTGGGGTCCAACACACATACGAGTATTTAAAGAGAAGAAAAACTAATTTTACGTGGAAAACCTCACAAAGAGGGAAAACCACGAATCAAAAGCTTCCACTATGTATCTATTTGTGAGTACAAGATCCCGAGATTACAATTGTATATGAGAAAGGGACAACCAAAATAGACAATGTTGACAACGATGTTAACGCACGATGACGAAGTTGACAAATGTTGACGATGTTAACGCTAATGATCGAGATAGGGTGATGATGACCTAAACAATGGTCGACGACGAGGATCGGCGATACCGCGCGGCCGGTGGTTGACGACCGTCGAGTGGCGACACGATGTGCTTGGAGGATCTTTAGAGCTCTCTCCTCTCTCTTGCTTGGCCTTCCCTTCTCCTTCACTTTTCTTCCCCTCATATGAGGAATGAGGAGCTATTTATAGATTGGAGGAGTGGCGTCTCTATAAATACATGCAAAACCCATACCACTCCACTTCATCGGATGGCTCAAAATGATCCCATTGATCATATGATGTATTTTGTGCATTTGAATACTCAAATGAAGTCAAAATTGTAAGATCTTTGGCTTGTTGGAACCGGCTTGTCGAGACGCTCGATTTGACTATAGACACTCCATATTTGAGAGCTTTTTAGGAATTTAACTGATGTCTCAAAGTTTCTAATGATATTTTAAGTGCTTGATCTCGACTAGTTTCAATTTCTGATTAGTTTGCTCATCAAGATTCTGCGGTAGAGAATTTTTCGTCATATCGCCTCTATTTTGGATGATATTATCTCAATCATCAAAAAATATATATGCCAAGTACTTCAAAATAGTAAATTCTTCAACGAAATCAGGGTCCATTAACCACATATTTTGAGAGAACATCTTCAAGCACAAGATTATGACTACGTAAGCTTGTAGGTCAAAATGCGGTGTAGGCGGGTGTGAGATTTTGAGGTTACGGACCCATCCGAGATCGAACGAAGCGCGGTGCTCACGAGTCATGGCGCCTACGGCCCACGGGCGCCACGGGCGCAGGGCGAATGGTATGGGCGAGCGAAGGCGTCCATGGCTGATGATTGGGCTAGCTGGTCAGGATTCGCTGATGGGTCGGGTTGGCTACCGCTGGCTACGGCGCTGACGGCGGGTCGCCACGCTGGCCTCGGTGGTCATGGAACTGACGCTGATCGCGCAATACGCGGGTCGTGCGCCGAAAGGTTGACGCGGCCAGCGGGTCATGGGCTGCTGGCCGGGTCATACCGCGCCCGAGTGGTTTTCGCCTGGGTCACGGTTGCGTCGTGAGGCCACTTATAGCTGGCGAGCGGCAGCTTGGCGAAGGCGGCGCGACGCTGGGCGAAGCGAGGGCACTCACGGACCAAACGACGCTTTTGATGGTTTCGCGGTTTCAACCCGATTTTGGGCTTTTTCTTGCCCCTAGCTATAAAACCCCTAGGGGGGAGAAGGCACCTTCTTTTCTTGAAAGAAGGTCGCTCGAGCGATCAAGACCCGTAGTTCATACAAGGCTCCGCTCGAAGAGGTGTTAACCTCGTCGACCGACCGGATCGAGGCGATCAAGACCCGTAGTTCATCCGCGGCTCCGCTTTCTCTCAAAGAGGTGTTAACTAACCTCGTTGACCGACCGGACGGGCATCAAGACCTGTAGTTCGCAAGGCTCCGCTTTTCCTCGAAAGAGGTGTTAACTAACCTCGCCGACCAACCGGACGGAGGGCATCAAGACGTAGTTCATACAGGCTCCGCCGACTAACCTCATCGAACCGACCGGGATTGGAGAGGCGATCAAGACTTGTAATTCATACAGCAAGGCTCCAGTTTTCCCTTGAAAGAGATGTTAACTGACCTCGTCGGACCGACCGGGTTTGGAGGCGATCAAAGAGACGATAATCGGAGACTGGGGTTGATGGCAATGCTCGACGATGGCGGCGACGGTAGTCGGCGGCGGTGACCGGCTACAGGGGTTGGCGGCCGACGGGGGTTATCGGCAGTGGCAACTGGCGACGGTAGTCGATGGCGTTCAACTGGCGTTGATAGTCGGCGGGGATGACCGGTGAAATTTGCCGGTGATGGTCGCGGCGACCGACGGTAGTTACTGGCGACCGCTATAATGGTTGGCGTCGATAGGGTGGTCGAAGCGAATGGGCGACGTAGTTGATGTGGCAGGTGAGCGGCGATGACCGGCAGATTGCCGCGATGGCTGCCGACCGACGGCGATGGATTTTGACCTATCCAATGTTGTTTGTCAAACCGTTACCTGACGCAACTTGTGTGGAAGAGGTTGAATTGAATCCGAGGATTTTGACCCATCCGAGGTTGTTGTCGAGTGTTACGATGTCAACCGTATGGAAGAGGTTGATTGAATCCGGGATTTCGACTATCCGAGGTTGTTTGTCGGTGTTACCCGGCGACGTTAACTGATGAAAGAGGTCGTGGGAAGTCCACCAAAGACCTTTTGACTTATCCTAGGTTATTTGTCAGAGTGTTACCCGATGACGTTAACCTGTATGGAAGAGGTCGAATTGAACTGGCCGATTTTGACCCATCCGGTTGTTTGTCGAGTGTTACCCGAACGCCAACCGTATGGAAGAGGTTGGATTGAATCGGCCGAGGATTTTGACCTATCCGAGATTGTTTGTCGGTGTTACCCATGACGCCAACGTATGGAAGAGGTTGGATTGAATCCGAGAATTTTGACTTATCAGGTTGTTTGTCGTGTGTTCGGCGACGCGTTAACCTGTATGGAAGAGGTCATGGGTAGTCCACCAAGGACCTTTTTACCTATCCTAGGTTGTTTGTCAGAGTGTTACTCGATGACATTAACCTCTATGGAAGAGATCAAATTGAATCCACTGAGGATTTTTGACCTAACCGAGATTGTTTGTCAGAGTGTGACTCGATGACGTTAACCTATATGGAAGAGGTCCGATCAAGTCCCCTTGGGATTGATCATGCCTGGTTAAGATACAACGTGAGTGGTATATTCCTCAAGTGGGAGGATTAAATGAAGAAGAAATAAGCTTATAAGGAAAATCCATAAACTCATTACTTTGATAATGTCAGATACAATATTGTCATAAGATAACTTAACAAAAGGGACGAGATACATTTTTAAAGAGAGTTAACAAAGGACAAGAGGTGGAGAGGAAAGGACAAATGGGATAAATTAAATATTACAATATTTATACACCAATGATTACATATAACACTTTTCAGAGACCCTCCATGTTCCAAGTTTTAAGGAATGTTTTTCCTTGACGTCATATACACTTGGTCATCTGATAATGAAGTGGGGAGCAGATCTTTTACAAGCAAAACCCTCTAAGGTATTTCTTTTTTTTTAAGATTAAAATTCTCGATGTTGAAGGTCACCGAAGGGCGTGGTTGAGCTTGTTTGAGGTAACATGATTGTGCTATTTGTTGATTTTCATAGACCACTCCAACCCCAATGGGAGTTTGAAATTTTATCTTAAGATGAGGTACCGAAGTGACAACACCGAAGATTGATTGGAGGGGTCTTCCAAAATATAGCATTGTATCTTTGAATTTGACTTGACCACTATGAATTGAAGCGAGTGAGTGACTTGTTGAGGAAATTCTCAGAACAACGGAAGGGTGATTGTCCCTCCACATGCAGGCGATTATCAAACTCATATAATGGTCTGGTGGGTTGAAGTTTTCCTTAACCATGCTAAGAAAGGTGGAGTAAAATAAAATATCAACGGAACTCCCATTATCAATCAAAATTCTCTTAATAACATAACATGGGTCACCAATCCCCGCACTAATGATAAGAGGATCTTGATGTGGAACTTGGACTCCTTCCAAGTCTAAGTTATTAAAAGTGATGGGATGATTAATACAAGATTTTTTTTAACTCTGGCTCTTCAAAGGCTGCGATGAAATTTGATTAGATAGTAGTGGCCCACTCACAATCGTTTCAATTTCTCCAACTATTTGGCCACTATTATGTTGTTTCTGTGATGATTGTCCCGGTTGCCCCCCAGTTGGAGCTATGTTTATTTGAGTTGGTTGGTTTTGCACAAATTGACGTAGATATCCTTGCTGAATGAGCCTCTCAATTTTCTCTTTGCGTTGTTTGCATGCCTCAGTAGTATGTCCGACGATGGAAATGATAATATTGCTCCTGATTTCCGAATTTGGTTTCAGTGGATGCGGCCACTTGATATTTTCTTCATCTCGAATAGCCATTAGGAGGTTAACACGAGATGTGTTCAGCGGCGTGTATTCCAGTCGTGGTTCGCGTCATTGATGCGGGGGCCGTGGAGGGAAATCATGACTGTCTTGTTGCTTCTTCTGATGGGATTGTTGATCTGTGTTTGCTAGAGCACTCTTACATTTTTCTATGGATTGTTCAAATTATTTTCAATGGGCATTAATAATCTCATCAGCAGAAATCTGTGCTTCCACACGGTGAACTAAGTCAGCATATGAGCGGACCGTATCTCACATTAGTGATGAGTAGAAAGGCCCGGGACGGAGCCCCCCAAGGAAAACTCCTCTTAGTAATTCAGGGTCTACCCCAGGTATTTGGCGAGCTTCTGAGGAGAATCTCTGGAAGTATTCTTTAAGTGATTCACCCTCATTTTGAATGTCGAGAGATGGAGGAATCTTTAATGATCCTCCGGTTTGCAATGAACTGTTCTACAAAAATCTTGGCGAGTTTGTCAAAGGTATGGATGGATTCCCTTGGAAGGGAGTAGAACCAAGTGCGAGCTTGTCTCTTGAGGGTAACTGGAAAGACCTGACAAAGCAGTGTGTCAGGAGCTCGTTGGATATGCATGATAGTCCTGTAATGGTCGATGTGTTCATGTGGGTCACCCCTTCATAGGAATCAATGTTCGGAAGCTTGAAACCCACGGGAATAGGATGTTGAAGAATAGCTTCAGCTAAAGGTGAGGATTCCTCATAGCCGCGGTGAGGGGGAAGATAATTTCTATCTTGAAGGTGAAATTTGTCTTGCATTAAGCATCGTAATTCTGCACGTATAATATGACGAGTGGAGTCAACAGGACGAGAACGTGTCATGCTACCCATAATAATTGGTGGATTAGCGATGTTGGTACGTGATGGATGAGTGAAGCTGGCGTGTCAAGGAGATCGCATCCGATGCGGAAGCGGAGGAACTTCATCATCGTGGAGATTAGCATTTTGACCTCCGCGCTAACGATCGATCTTGGGGAGATGTGTTTGGCGGTAGTGTGTTGTTCCTCGCAAAGTCGGATCATCTCATTTTGAGACTCTTCCATTCGGCCACGATCTTCTAAAGAGATTCTGCGCCTTCACAGAATGATCACTATCGTGGGAAGTGAGGCGAAGGTTAGCGCCCTTGGTTCAAGGATTGGTTTCAGAGTGGCGAGTTGCGGAGGCTCGTTATTCAGTGCATGCCTATTCCATGACCGAGTTTTCACGAAATTGTGATTGAGGGTTCCTTTCTCTGACGGCAAGCTTGCGTCTAGAAAAACCGATTCTGAGAGTAAAAGTTTAAGCCTTAGCTTCTTTGGGGGGTCCAGCACACACACAGGTATTTAAAGAGCGAAGAATAAAACTCCAGAATTTTTACGTGAAAAACCTCAAAAAGAGGGAAAAACCACGGGGCCTAGCCCGATAAAAGCTTCCACTATGTATCTTTTAGTACAAGATCTTCCGTCTGGGATTACAATTGTATATGAGAAAGGGACAACAGTTGCTAGTAATAGACAATGTTGACAACGATGTTGATGACGATGTTGATGACGAAGTTGACGACGATGTTAACGACGATGTTGACGCTGATGACCGACGATAGTGGTCGGTGATGATGACCGGCAACAATGGTCGGCGTGAGATCGGCGGTGGCGTGATGCGGCGACTGCGGCGTGGTTGGCAGTCAGTGGCACGATTGTGCTTGGAGGATCTTTAGAGCTCTCTCCTCTCTCTTGCTTGGCCTTCCCTTCTCCTTCACTTTTCTTCCCCTCATATGAGGAATGAGGGGCTATTTATAGATTGGAGGAGTGGCGTCTCTGTAAATACATGCAAAACCCGTACCACTCAACTTCATCGGACGGCTCAAAATGATCCCCTTGATCATATGATGTATTTTGTGCATTTGAATACTCAAATGAAGTCGGAATTGTAAGATCTTTGGCTTGTTGGAACCGGCTCGTCGAGATGCTCGATTTGAGTGCATTTTATTTTATTTCGGCCCATCATTAAAATAAAATAAAATGTCTATTCTCTATACATGATTATTTCATGAAAAATTAATAAAATATCTCAAAAGCCTAAAATTAATTAATCTTTATTTGATCACAAAATTAATAGGCTTAAAAAAATGACAATTCATAATGTATAATTAAATTCACATGTGAGCCTACATTCAAAAATTTTCAACAATCCCTCACTTGGGTCACATATATATTGCTTGATATTTATACATTATTAAATATTTTAAGAGCTCAATATTTTCTATCTTCAAAGAGAAATATATTTAGACAATCTGGTCTATTAATAATATTGACATATAATCAAAGTGATATTTATTATAATTTTTCTATAACAAAACCCATCAGTGATCACTAAATCAATATGATTAATGACATAGATTATGTATGGATGTGTAGCATGAAAATTTCAAGTAATGTGATCATATATCATGTCTATTTCCAACTGATCATATATTATAACTCAAAAGAGTTATAAATATAGTTTCATTTATTTATGCTAAACTGCAATTGAAATTATATAATTTTATTTCAGAGTTCTCAACTATAAGATAATAATAATATTTTATTCTGATCAGAAAAATATATTTACAATCATTAAACATCATAAACAAACTCCCACTATGCTAGCATATCATCAAAGTAAACCACTCCCATACGAGCCACATACTCATGAAATACTTTAGGTGGTAAGCTTTTTGTAAGTGGATCTGTAATCATAAAATTTATAATAATATGTTCAATAAATATTTGAGAACTTTGAACTCTTTCTTTTACAACAAGAAATTTTATGTCAATATATTTTGATTTTGACGAACTCCTATTGTTCTTTGAATACAACACTGCGGCTCTATTATCAAAATTTATTTTTAATGGTCTCTTTATTCCATCAAAAATATTTAGTCGAGTGATAAAATTTCGTTACAATATTCCTTGATTTGATGTCTCATAACAAGTTATAAATTTTGTTTCCATAGTAGAAGAAGCTATAAGTGATTGTTTAGCACTTTTCCAAGATATATGTCCTTAAGCTAATAAGAAAATCTAACCTGAAGTGGATCTTCTACTATCGAGGCAACCAGCAAAATTAGAATCGGAGTACCTCATGATCTCCAAATGATCTGATCTCCGATATGTGAGCATAAAGTCTTTTGTTCTCTTTAGATATCGCATAACTTGTTTTATTGCTTTCCAATGATCCATTCCTGGGTTACTTAAATATCTTGTAAGCATTACAATAATGTATGCAATATCGGGACGCGTACAAACTTGAGCATACATAAGACTCCCTACTACAGATGCATAAGGGATCTTTTCCATTTTTTTCTTTTCGAATTCATTTCTTGGACATTGAAGCAAACTGAATTTATCACCTTTAGCAATGGGTGTATCTTCTGGTACACAATCTTTCATGCAAAATCTGCAAAGCACTTTATCAAAATATGCCTTTTTGTGATAAACCAAGTATACGACCAGAACGATCTCGATAAATTTGTATACCCAACACAAAAGATGCATTCCCAAGATCTTTAATTTCAAATTTATTTGAAAGAAATTTCTTGGTTTCATGCAAAAGACATATATCACTACTTGCTAGTAGAATATTATCAACATATAACACTAGAATGATGAATTTACTCCCACTTATTTTGTGATAAATGCATTGATCAACAGTGTTTTATTTAAAATCAAAAGAAGTAATCATCTGATCAAATTTCTTATACCATTGACGGGAAGCTTGCTTTAAACCATAGATGGATTTCTTTAATTTGCATACTAGGTGTTTTGAATTAGAAGATTAAAAATTTTCTAGTTACACCATATATATAGTTTTTTCAATGTCGTCATTGAGAAATATAGTCTTTACATCCATCTGATGTAACTCTAAATCATAATGAGCTACTAGTGTCATAATGATTCTAAAAGAGTCTTTCGAAGAAACTAGAGAGAAAGTCTCTTTATAATCAATGCTTTTGTTTTGAGTGAAACCTTTAGCGACAAAATGTGCTTTATATCTTTCGACATTGTCTTTTGAATTCCGTTTGGTTTTAAAAATCCATTTACAACCAATGGGTTTTACTGATTTAGGAAATTCGGCAAGATCCCAAACACCATTGTCTTTCATTGATTTCATCTCATCCTCAATGGCTTCTATCCATTTATGAGAGTTAACACTTTGTTTGACTTGATTAAAAGAGATTGGATCACTCTCCAATCCAATGCCAAACTCATGTTCCTGGAGATACACAACATAATCATCTGAAATTGCTAATCTCTTTTCCCTATTGGATTTTCTTAATGATACTTTAATTTGAGGTTGTTGTGATTCCTCAATATAAGTGGGAGTTAACTCAAAAATATTTTGATTATCCGTATTTACAACTTGAATATGATCAGGTAAAATTATCGATCATTCAATTCTAGAAAGAGTAATAAATTGCTCTTCAAATATAAAATTTCTAGGTTTATTACTCCCATCATATTCAACTTCCTTAATAAATTTAGCATTTCCCGTCACAAAAAAGGATTTATTTGAAGAGTCATAAAACTTAAAACCTTCAACCTTTCTGAGTATCCAACAAAATAGTAGCTTATAGTTCTTGAGTCCAATTTTGTTTCATTAAGCTTATATGGTCTAGTTTCAGCTGGACATCCTCAGACATGAAGATGCCTAATACTAGGCTTCTTCCCAATCCTTAATTCATATGGGGTTTTAGCTACTGCTTTGCTTGGAACTCTATTAAGGATGTAAACTACAGTCTTTAAGGCTTCTCCCGAAAGTGAATCTGGTAAATAAGAATGATTTATCATACTTCTAACCATATCCAAAATAGTCCGATTTTGTCTCTCAGCTACACCAATTTGACTTGGAGTCCTTGGCATGGTGTATTGAGGAACGATGCTACATTCTGCTAAATATTTGGTAAAAGGGTCTGGACATTATTCACCTGATCCATCATATATGTCATAGTATTCATCACTACGGTCAGATTTGACAGCTTTTATTTTCTTTATAAGTTGATTTTCAACTTCAGTCTTAAAAATTTTGATTACGTCTAGCAATTGTGACTTCTCATAAATCAAGTATAAGTAAATATAACGAGAATAATCGTCTATGAAAATAATGAAATACTGTTGGTCATTCCAAGTAGGTGTAGGGAATGGACCACAAATATCAGTATGAATTAATTCTAAGATATTTAAACTCCTATTAGCACTAACTTTCTTGATATTTATTTATTTTCTCTTGATACATTCTATACAGAGTTTATCATCTGAAAAATCAAGAGAATTAAGAATTCCTTCTGACAAAAGTCTTTCAATTCTATGTTTAGAAATATATCTTAAACGCTTGTGTCATAACATATATGAATTCTCATTTATTAATTTTTGCTTTATACCAAAATTGCTTGCATGCAAGGTTTCATTAATTTGTGAAGCATAAATATCTAATTTATATAGATTATCAACCAAAGAACCAGTACCAATAATATTTGAATACTGAAAGAGACTAAATTTTTTATTTTCAAATGAACAAGAATAGCCAGATTTGTCCAAACAAGAAATAGAAATTAAATTTTGTCTAAATGATGGCACATAAAAAGTCTCATGTAAATTCAAAATACAACCAGATTCTAGATATAATCTATATAAGTATATTGCTTCAACATGAGCTTTATCGTCATTTCTCATATAGATGAATCTTTCAGCATCAGTTGACATTCGTCTCCTTAGACAACTCTACATAGTCATACTTATGTGAGTAATTGCACCTGTATTTATCCACAATGTGTGACTTGGTACTAAGAATAAATTAACTTCAGAACAAATAAAGTTGAGAAGTTTATCTTTTTTCACCAGCAAATTTGCATATTTGAGACAATCTTTCTTCACATGATTAGCCTTCTTGCAAAAGAAACAAGTAACAGTATTATCTTATTTCTATTGCACCTTATGCTGTGAAGTCCCTTTGTCTGTATTTTTTTTCCTTTATAAGTCATTTTTCTTTTAGTAACAATGTCACGAGAGAAAATAGCTAAGTGAGCATTTTCTATTTTGTCATGTTTCAATCTCTCTTCCTCCTGCACACAATGAACAATGAGCTCAATAAGAATCTATTTTTACTTTTGAGTATTATAACTTATCTTAAAAGGATTAAATTGTGCAGGAAGAGAGATCAAAACTAAGTGCACAAGAATATCATCAGATATCTCTAATTTTAGTGCTCTTAGTCTAGTGACAAAATTAGACATCTCCATAATGTACTCCCTTATGTTTCCATTGCCTTTATACCGCATTGAAACGAATTTACTAAGAAAAGTACTCGCTTCGACCTTTTTAGAACTAACGAAACGATCTGCTATTTAGCTTAGAAACTTTTTAGCACATTCCTCTTTAGGCATTGCATCTCTTATAGTTTCTAGAATTGAATGTTTCATGATCATAAGACTCATGCGGTTAGAACGCTCACTTTTCAAAGTTAACCCTTTGTTCAATAGTACTTTCTGCAGTAAGGGTGGGAGGACGTTCAATCCGGATCGCATAGTCAAGATCCATACACCCAAGAACAATGGTGATATGCTCTTTCCATTTCTTAAAGTTAGTGTCGTTAAGCACAGTAATATTATTCAAATTTATAGATATAGAAGAAACATTAACTGAAAAGAATAAAAATAATATTCACAATTAACAACATTGTCATTTTCATATGCATATATAATGTAAATAAAATATATGCTTGAAATAAAATATTTAATAAAAATGAGCATATATAAGATACCTAATATAACATTGCAATATAGTCTTTGGACAAATAATAATTTGTAAATGGTACTCTTAAAATTACAATCAATAAATATTGACAATAAATTCTGCCAATGATATGTCTATCGTTGGATCGACATAATTGTATGCATGATTAATATAAATTTATCACATGTTTGTTGCACAAAATCTGGCCAAAAAATAATTTTTCTTTGGGCTGATTATTTTTTGCATATATTTAAATATCTATCTTTGGATCGACATATTGTATGCATGATTAATAGAAATTTATCACATATTTGTTGCACAAAATCTGGCCAAAAATTAATCTTTCTTTCGATTATTTTTTGCATAGATTTAAATATAATCTTTATGTAATATTAATATATTTCAAAAGTAAATAAATTGATATAATAGATGTTACTTTGGTAACATAAGATTTCCATTTAAATTATTTTAAAATAATAAATATTAACTGTAATATTTCAATAAATATTCTAATTTATATTATCCGAATCCATTTGATATCACAGAACAAATTTTAGCAAACTCAAAATAAGCAAACTCATATTTGAATAAAACAATTAATTAAGTTGTATACTATATATATTCGATGAAATGAAAAGAATGCATAATATTATAATTAATAAAAAAAGTAAGCATTTTTTGTTTCACATTAGAAATCCAATGAATTATATATTATTGAATTAGGAAATATTTACAGAATGGCAAAGCAATAATTATCCATAAAAATTTGGGGGATTTACATACATACCACTCAATTCTTATCGTTCGTATTTATTAAATTTTAATTTTCTTAAATAGACCTAAATCTTTTATTATTACATCAAAATACCCTGTTACTTTTTTTGAGTGAAATGTACTTTTTTTGAGCATAAAGTCTTGGTTTTGTAAATATTGATTTGGGAAATATGTAAATGGAGAAGAATTGAGTGGTATGTATGTAAATTTCTCAAATTTAAATCAAAATATTTATATATATATGTTTAATATTATTTTAAAAAAAGTAGTTTCTGAAATAGAAAACCTCCACAAATGATAACATTGAATAAATTATTTATATTTAATTTAATAAAATAATGTTTAATAAGCTGTTGGAATTAGTTGCCCTAAAAATAATTTAAAGAAAAACGTTTAGTAATTTTCTAATTAAAACATTTCTTCAGCGCCTCTGAATTCATATTATCGTTCGACGTTCCATATTTTTTCGGATAATCGGTAGATGAAACGGCTTATAGAAACCGAACTAAATCCATGAATTAAATGGAATAATTATAATATTTATACTAACTTATATTTATTTACATATATATCGCTGTAGCAAAAAAAAAAAAAAACGTTCCATATTCTTTTTTTTTTTAAATCTGAAATATCGTTTCATATTATAAACGGTGGACAAAAAAATATTTCATATATATATATTTTTATTAAGATCACAATGACAAGAATAAATATATGGATCACATAAAAATTAAAATTATGATCAAAGTATAAGAAAAATTTAGTTATATTATTTTACTCAAAATCAATAATAGAAAAGTCATCTAAAGAATATCGATACTTCATACAAATAATCAAATTATTTACTCAAAAAATTTTGAATCGTGTACTTTGATCTAAAATTTTCAAATAATCAATACAAAATATGAAGTGAAAAAATCATTTCTCAACGATTTAACATGATAACCGTTATCTAAACTTTGGAAACATATAAAGATAAAATAAATTTATCTTAAATCAATCAAATTATCGAAGATTTAATAAGCGTCAGATCCATAAAGAGCTAATGTGGGATTTTGGCCTTCCACTTTAAAGGGGTAGAGAGAGAGAGAGAGAGAGAGAGAGAGAGAGAAAGATTCTTTTAACTCAAAATGTGATATAGTAAAATGAGCTTCTAAATGAGGATAATGTCCTATTTATCTTGAGTTTTATTTTATTTATTTGTCATTAAAATAAAATCAAATGTCTCTGATAATTTCATACAAAATTAATAAAATATCTCAAAAGCCTAAAATTAATTAATATTTATTTGATCACAAAATTAATAGGCTTAAAAAATAAGATAACACATAATGTATAATTAAATTCATATGTGAGCCCACATTCAAAAATTCTCAACACAGTGGTGATGACGAACTTCGAGCTAATAGCTCTCTCTTAGCTTTCTCCCAAGCTTACTTTTAGTCTTCCTACCCTTCATGATAAGAATAATGTTCTATTTATAGTATTCACAGAGGGGTATTTTAGTCATTGTAACTAAAATCAAAAACATTATATTAGACGATTTATATCGACTCATTTGATCATAGATAATTTTTTTGATGATTTGACCATTCAAATAATCTTCGATTTGAGTGATTTTAGGTTTATATTCTTCCGTCGATTTGATTATAAAATATCAAATTTGGAGATAATTTGACCATCCAGTTAATATTTTAAAATTTTCATATATAACTTTTGGGCTTGATTTAAGATTATTTGAGTTCGATTTAATCCAATTATAGCGTTATTTAACTCATTTTACTCAGTCAATTAATTTTATTATATACATACTTTAATTTTTGATTCGTACTAGATTTATAAATTTTAAAAAGATATATCAAAACTAATATTATTTTGTGTATCTAGTGAGAATATCCCAAAATAAAAAAGGGAATGTCCATTTAACATTTTGTTTCAGCAAATGTAGCCCATGCTCGTAGTGGACATTACGGATCTGAAAACTCCATAGATGAATATATGGAAAAATTAGAATTTAAATATTAATGTATAAATATATAATATATATATAAATTATGTGATATTTCTGTAAAAAAAATCTGCCTTGCAATGGATTTACTCTAAAATAATTAACTCTTAGGATTCTGATCCTGGGGCATTTATTATTTTTATAAATTAGGAGCTATTTGGTTGTCTGTATTTGAAATACACTGCATTCTAAATGCACACTTTTGAATATTTCAAACGTTTAGTTGCAAGTAAAGTAAAATTTTAGTGTAATGTAATATATTTCAAATACGTAGAAGAAAATTTGGTTCGTGTATTTGAAATTCTAAAGATCACGCGATATAAAGTGATGTGGCCGGCCACGTAGATCAAAATCTTGATTACTTTACATTACATTTGTCAACCAAACAAAAAAAGTAAAGTCGTGAATTTGTAAACTCTCAACCAAATGTATAAAGGCATTTTTGCATTTGGAATACACTATTCCAAATCTGCGCATAATTTTGTTTGGTTAAGTAAAGTAAAATTAGTGCATTTAAAACCGAGAAAGGCCGGTTCGTGTATTTCGCCAACTGAATTAATCTCAATTAATAAAGTGATCGGCGGCCGTTACGCCGTCGCCCGCCCGCCCTCTTCGATGGCCGATGGAAGCCGCTGCCGGCCGCGCCCTATAGCCGCCGCCGCCAAATCGGTACGCGTCAGCCGTAAGCTCCATGCCGGTACCCGCCGTCCGCCGTTGTCGGTCGTCACCATCCGTCGTCGTCGGTCATGGGACAGCACCCCGCAATGACGTAAACCTTTCTTTATATTACATTTTATCAACCAAACAAAAAAAAATACAAAGTCATGAATTTATAAAGCTCTCAACCATACAATTATAAAGTAATCCTGAGGTTTGTTTGGTTCATCATTTAGAATCGATTAATAAAAAATCTGATTAAAGTGAATCTGCATTCGAATACTTTCTGATTGTTTGGTTAATGTAAAGTAAATACATATGTATATTTTCGTTTGGTTGAGTATGTAAAGTAAAAGTAAATACGGTATTGTGAATACTCTTGTATATTTTAGAAATTAGTGAAATTTTTTCATTAATTGAAATATTAAATAAATAAATTAATTATATATTAAAATATAAATATTTTATAAATAAAAATTTATTATTTAGTTAAAAAAAGATTATAATATATTTATTTTAAAAGTAGAAAATTGAACAATATGATGATCTCTATATAAGATAATTAAATTTATTTTAATGATATCTATTATTTATTTTAAAATATTTTTTATTTTGCTTTCATAAGAATATATATATATATATATATATATATATATATATATATATATATATATATATATATATATATATATATATATATATATATATATATATATATATATATATTAAAATAATCGAAATCTAAAAAACAAATGATGAGAGCAAAACAGAGTATTTATATATCTGACAGTATGACAAAAATCAAAGCAAAAAATATGAATAATGAACTCGTATTTGAAAAATCATAACAGACTCCAAATTCAAAAAATAATACTGACTGTATGCCCATAAAAGCGAATTGTAGTTGTTCTGTATGCAATTGGTGAATGTTTAAGCGAGCTTCATTGATAAGTTCTCATGATTAATAACCTTCCAACATATTTGTAACATATTTGTAAGTTGTAAACATCAAATTACTCTTTGTGAGTTGTAAAACATGGTACAAACAATGGGATAAATGTTAACAATTAATTAAGGAATCAATCTATACTTCTCCGAATTTTCTCGTTGAAGACGCCGGTCAAAAACTCTTCAATTTCACGGGAATTGAATGTTTTGATGCATGACATTTAGCATGCTATGGTTAAGTGCGGTTGTGGTAGAAGTAAGCCTGGTGGTTGAACTAGGAATCCTTTAAATTCAAGTCCTTATCGAATTGCAATGTGTGGTTTCTTGCATTCTCAAAAAAAGGAGAGAGAACACATCGAGTTTCTAACATATATATATAAAGCAAGCTCTCAATTCAAAACTCAAAATTTTTTCCCTTAAAAATCACGAGAAAGATTTCAAACTAATTCTTCGCAAACAATAATTAGAAAAGAGCTTATCTAAATTGCAAGAACAAAGAAATACCAAGAAAAAAGTAACAATTAACATCCAAAACAGTGTCACATGAGCAAATCACATCTGACAGT
The DNA here is from genome assembly GCA_021442155.1 of Cymbidium sinense. Classification (NCBI taxonomy): domain Eukaryota; kingdom Viridiplantae; phylum Streptophyta; class Magnoliopsida; order Asparagales; family Orchidaceae; genus Cymbidium; species Cymbidium sinense. The sequence goes on along the minus strand of CM038215.1, from coordinate 140,580,154 downwards.
ATTTTTGTCGGTTGTGACGAAACATACTCACTTTAACTCAGAATCAGAAACTCTATGCCTCAACAGATTCAAAAATAAAAAATCCCATCGCCAAATCTAGAACAGCAACAAAATCAGAAATCCAAGAGAACATAAAGAGAATGAGAACAGATTCCATATGAAGATTTATGAAAAATGAGAATATATGTGAAACACTACTAATAACTCAAGCAATGTATAACAGAACCATACTCACCATGTGCGTTTATGACTTTACGGAATCGTGTACTAAGATATAATTGAAATGTCCACAGAAGAGAATAGTCACCTAAAGACCAGCAAGTAGAGCGGACTCTGAACCATTATGGAGACAATAATAAAAGCAATGCGCATCAGATGAACAATTTCGATCATCTCAATCACCCAGCTTAGTGTCGTAATAAGCCTTGTTTTGCATATGCTTATCTTTTGGTTCATTTGTTCGATAGCGAGTTACACTGAATCTGACTCCTTCACAGAACCCAATGTCTACCATAAGAACCGACTCCACTTCCCTTATATCGAACAACTTTTTTAAAATTAATAGGCATCGTAAAAAACATGTAGGTTAGCCTATTCAACATTACCGATGTAGGAAGCCTTTAGCTTTGTCAAAGTTCATCAAAATTCGAATCTTCACTAATTAAATAAGTAATAAACATCGAAGAAAACTAGGTTCACAGAACCAAAAAAATTCTTAAAATTTCGGGTACCTTTATTATTAGTCCATGGTAATCTTCATAAACTATGAAATTTGTGAATTCAAGTAGCACACTTATCATGTCATCCAATGCTGCAGAAGATTGATGCACTCCAGCTGTGTTTGTAAATGCACCAAATAGAAAACATACATAGATATCCATGTGTGGGTAATATGCTTTCAATCATTATCGGAGGTGTCGAGAAAATTTCAACATAATATCAAAGTGCATTACATTCAAACATCATAAACTATCGATTAGGTCCATATTCAACTAAAAAAAAAAATTTAAGTTCATGATAAAATACTGTTGCATGCAATAGTTGTAAAGAAAAAGATTTAGAAAATAACAATAAACACAAAACACAAAATCATCTTCTAATTCCTTGCATCCATCTAGCTATGATTACGTAGGCCTTGCAAGGAAGGATCGAATCATCGTGGGATTATTTGATAATTTTTCATAGGTGTGTCAATCTCCTCGAGAAAATCACGGAATACTAAAGCTGTCATTAATTCACTGAACATTTGTTTCTCTTTAAAATCTCTTGTTGAACTCTGTATTGCATTTGCAACTTGGGTTACACTATCAGCCATCATCACAATATAATCATGCAAAGATTGATCACTTTCATTCTTTTTAGTCTTCTTGTGTTTATTTAGTCCTTTTGAAGATGAGGGTCCCGCTCTCTTTGTCTTCTCTGAAGAGTTTTGTGTTAGATCGATATCTGGAAACTCAATGGGCTGGGATGCATCTAGGTAGGACTCGACAAAACTCGGAGACTCGTCATCATCCAAACTTATATGTTGAGTACCAAATGAAGTTTCAGAATTTCCTGACTTTGCCCATTCTCCTGTGGCATGACACATGAGACTTTCTCCAATTCATTATAACATACAATTGGAATATTTAAAAAACATCTTTTGGAAAAGCCTATAAAGAAAGAAGTTAAACAAAAAAGTTAATTAAAATTAAAGTAAAAAGTATTACAAAAAAAATTTACCTGAATATGTGATATGTATTCCTCTTGTCCCATCAGTATCATTTTTTTATTTTCATCCCAAGACACACCTGATTTTTTTTCCAGCTCCTGGATGTGATTCCATATTCCTCTTTGATGTCTGATCTGATTTTTACATTGTTCGGGTGTGACTTCAATTCCAAATTTTTGTTTTAATTTATAAGAAACACCTTTGTACACAGAATCTTTGAAGCCTTGAGCGCTTCTCATGTTTGCATCAATGTATTCACACATGATTTGTAAAAGCCCTGGAATCCATTCTGGTTTAGTATTCCAGACAAAATGTTTTCTTTTACTTTTTGGTGCTACTGAAGGGTTAGGAGGTAGATTGTCCATTTAATCTATTCAGACAACAATTATACTGAAACAGAAAGAATTAATTAATATGATTAGAAAACATAATCTTATATAGAATATTATGTCAAGCAAAGATAAATCTATAAGTAAAAGAAATGCTTTATTCTTCCAAAAAAAGTAATTTTTCCATAATCCAGTACATAAATATAGTGTCAAACAAAAAATTTAATATTTCTATCTAATAACCAACTTCGTTCATGCGATGCCACATTGCTTGAGCTATTTGGTCTCTTTTGTACAACCACTGACCAGATTCTTCTATAACCCTTATGTCATGCCCACCATTATGTGCTCTCATATCCCACTCGTCCTCAGGAAGAATGAAATCATCTCCCCCTTCTGAAATGATCCAATTATGTAATATACAAGATGCAAGAACAATATTTACTTGTGTTTCAAATGGAAAATACGGGTCGCACTTGATAATTCCAAATCGATTTTTCAAAGATCCAAAAGCACGCTCAACGGTAGTACGGAGTGACGAATGACGGTTAAATAATTCTTGAGCATTTGTTGGTCTACTATTAGTAAATTCTTTTAAATGATATCTTGTGGCACGAAATGGAGATATAAAACCCTTCCTAGTGGAGTAGCCACCGTCCACTAGGTAGTACTTACCTGTGAGATAATGTAAATCATTTTTTTTGTATAAGAAAAATTTTTTGTTGTTAAATATATTTATGATAAAAATATTTTTTTATACCTTCTGGAATAAACAGACCATCAGGACGTTCTAAGGCATTACAGAGCATAGCATGTCTTGAACCTTCCCACCCCATATATGTAAATTTCAAATCATTCTACTGCAAGAACATTTTGTGTGGGATAAGGTTTTCTTCCCCTAAATGCAGGTTCATGCTCCTTAGGAACTCTAGCTTTAATATGGGTTCCATCCGAACGATACAATCCTAAAATAAATAAGTGATATTAGTAAGAGCATTAAAATACAAACCCTAAATATACACTAACATACCTTGAAGAAAGGCATGAATCTATCGATTGTATTTTTTGTGGAGTTTCCAATGTGGCTGGCTTTATCATCTCATGTCTTAACTCTCCTACAGCATATAGTGCAGCATTGAAGTACCTACTAACGGTTGCGAGTTGAAGTTGAATAATAATTCATTCCTATGGGTATCTGTGATAATATAGCAACTTGTTCTTCAATTTTAACATTCAGTCTACAAGTAAACCTCTTACAAGATTGCATAATTTGAAAAAAGGTGCTTTTTTCATTCGAACCATATTCACGCAATCTGAATCGGATCCAAGATATAATCTGGAAAGGTATGTCGCACGCTGAATATTGCGCTCAGGATTAATTCTTTGTTGATTTCTCTTTAATGTGTTCAATAATATATATATAATAGTGACTGAGCCAGCTATACATGCATGAATAGTAGAAGCAAGATGGTTTTCATTGATCTCAACATCAGTTGAATTGTCATCGTAATCAAAAGACCATTCTTCACCCTCTTTGAGGTACCATTGTTTTTCTAAAATAAGTTCCAATAATATAAATTGAATTTAGAGCATATCAAAGCCATCAAATTAATTGAGGAAAAGATATAATTTGTACAAAATAAATGATACAATATAAATTATCTAAAAGCATGAAGCAAAACTACAAATGAATTTAATAAAAAATGACCTAAGAAGCATTTAAAAACTACTATTTATTGAAAATGAATTTAAACTAATCATAAAGAAAACAAACTAATGAGTCTTGTGATGAGGATAATGCAAGGATAATAATTTGTCTATGATTATGATCATAGACAAAAGAGTAAGTACCACAAGAACTAATGTTGGGAGAAAACACGAAGGCAACTACTAAAATATAAGGGCAAAGAAATGATCTTCATATAAAAGTACACATGGATCATATCAAAGTAAAATATTCCTTTGGCTTTCTACGCCCAATTCGTAGAGTACATACTGCAAACTCAGTTGGAAATAAGTGCAACCGATCCATGATTGAAATGACTAGATAAAAGCAGAGATAAGGGGTGATTCAAACTTTTCAAATCGAAAACTCAAATGTAAAACCAACAAGTCTCATAAATTTGTAATCTTCACGAGTTGAAGTGTTCTAAAAATTGAAAGCATTAGAAAATAACTTCATTGCAAAAAAAAATATCGGTATAAAATCAGTGCCCAGTAGGAACATAACAGGAAAAGAATTACGATGATAAAATTACAAAATCCAATAAGAGAAATAGCAATATCTTTTGAGCTCAACCAATGAAATAATCGTGACAAAATAAAAGATATGCCAAATAAAAATTTCTGATAACCGAGCAACATGAATTTGAGGGGATGGGTAAACTGAAATACAAAATTCAAGAACTTAAAAGTTAATGTGAATAAATTTATCAAGCTACATAAAAGCAGACTAAAATTCTTATGAAATTTCATCCCTATGGTATCCTAGTAAAATGATGATAGGGCTTAAGCATATAGTCCCCATTCAAAAAAAATAAAAGACTGAAAATGGTGATTCGATGATTAGGTAGCTCAAAAAAAGTTTTATAATAACTAAAAGCCGAGAAAGGTTGATATTCCCACTTGCAAAATACCAAACCAAATGACATGATCAAGAAACCCTCACCCTTTCCTTTGCAATCTGAAAGTGGCATCACAAAACAACAAATAAAAAATGTAACATATACCAAACTTATCATTTACCTAATGAAAGTACACCATAATGCCCTATCACATTCCATCAAGATCACCATAAACGCTTCATAATATAAAATCACTCATGCTCTACTATCTCCATAAACATGAATAGTTTTTATTACAATAACGAGGGGAAAATTATACATGCAAACTACTTTCATGGATCATAACTGATCTCCATTAATAAATTCAATAATCAAAAGCACCGGATTTCGAAAAGTTCATAAGGTCATTCACATATTCCAATGTAACAAGCGATAGCAATCAATAAAAAAATGAGAATGATTAACGATGAAAGGTAAGGGTCAATCATATTAAACCTAAAATAATGTCATGGTAATAATAGCAAGCTAACAACCATATGGTGACCAGTAAAAAAATAGTTCGAAAGGTAAATTTTTTATGCATACACAGATGATCAATGCCATACAACTTTGCATCACGCATATCAATAATATTGTAAAAGTATACAGGTTTCATAAAAATAGTCAAAGAAAAATAAGAGTAACAGAACATGAGTAGACTTACTGAACAACAAGCTCCCGAGCAGGAGTTAAAATTAAAACCCTGATAGCACGGATGTGCTTTGGCCGGAAAAGCAAACGCTCCAACACAGGCAAGGCAAAGGCAGCGGTCTGTGTGGTGAAAACAAACAAGGTAGAAAATTACTTGTAAAACTTAGATCTGCATGCAAATAAGCAAGCATAACAAATCAAAAAAATACTAAAAAGAATAGGCAAAGTCTAAGTTATTACCTTTCCGAACCGGTTAAAGCACTACCACATATATCACGGCCAAAGCTAAAGGTATGCATGCGGCCTGCATTAAACAGATGGTATAGCCAACGCTCAGGAAACAAAGAGTACTGACAAGAATTATTGTGATTGCAATGGTAAGAACAGAAATTATTGAATGGGTGTTCTTGTATGGGTTTACGGGGTTTATGTAAAAAGGCCGAAACTTTGCAGCTTATGAAATAAAAAATAACAAAAACTAAGAAGATCATCTCATACATGCGGATTCGCCATATAATTGGCTAATTCAAAGTAAGCAATCAATAAACTCAGCTTACAATCTCAAACATGAATCATCATACCTCTGCTAATCGGAAAAAATTTAAGAAATCTCCTAGAATCCTTGTACAAGATTTAAACTTTTTTCCCAGGTTTATTTGGTAAAGTAAAGACCTTGTGGTTTATTTGGTAATCAAACAATGTGGAGAAAAAAAATCAAAAGGAAACCGAAATGTAAGAGAGTCGAAGGCAACCGAGCAAAGCGAGAAGGAAAGTTTAGGAACTTTCAAGTATCAATCCAATGTAGAGAAAAGGGAGAAAAAGGGATGTACCTAAACTCGGATACCCGCCAATTTTGCGACAAGGTTCTGTGGTCGGCCGATCGGCACAGTGTAGCTGGAAAAGAATCGATGCGAATTCACCTCCCGCCGATGCGAACTCACCTCCCGCCGACGCAGGACTTCTCTCAAAAAGGCGGGTATGCAAAAGGCGGGTATGCGAAAGGCGGGTATGGGGAAGACGTGAAGGGAGACAGGGCGGAGACGAGGACTACGCTCTCAACTGACTTCAAATCGCCGATTGGGGTATTCGTTTACACGGAAAATGGCTTGGGGAAGTAAAACCAAATACCGTAAAATTTAACACGGTATTTAGAATTACCGCGTAACAAACACGGTAAAGTAACAATTACGGGTAAAGTGAATACAGTGCACGGTAATAATGCCGAACCAAACAACCCCTGAATTTCTTTTACACTGTATTCCTTTTACACTATATTTCAAATACAGGCAACCAAATAACCTCAAAGTAATCCTTTTATACTGAATTTCTTTTATACTGTATTCTTTTTACACTGTATTCTAAATACAAGCAACCAAATAGTCCCTTAAACACGATGAATTTGGAAGTCGAGATAAGCACGCATGTTAAAGCAGACGGTTCATCTTCTTCCCCGAATGCTCTATATTTACTTTATATGAGTTGGCTTTCCTAAATCCTCCAGCATTACAACTTACCTGGGAGCAATGGCGGATCTGAATTCCAACATTACTCTCAAACTTCTCATCGACGCTTGCAGCCGAAAAGTACTCCTTGGCGAAGCTGGAAAGGACTTCGTAGATTTCATGTTCAGCCTTCTCATGCTCCCACTTGGCTCTGTCTTCAAGCTCCTCTCTCCTTCAATCATGATCGGATCTATCGGAAAACTTTATAAGAGTGTAGAGAATCTGAACGAGACCTATCTTATCGCAAATAGAGACAAGTCCTCTCTGCTTCAGCCCAAAGTCTCCAGTTTTGATGTAGCGAGTCCTCTGCTTCTCGGCGCTGAAGTCATTACAGAGCAAAAATATTATCTCTGCCCTTTTTGCTATAAGAAAATGACTACTCAGTTGTGCATCAGGTGTCCAAATTGCAACCAGGTGATGAGCTCTGAAGTCGACTTGGTGGTGCCATGGGTGTCTGACTCAACTTCTACTAGAGGTGGAAATGGAGGGGTAGGGGAGAGTGTTGGAGGCTTTGTAAAGGGGGTGATTACTTATATGATTACAGACGATTTGGAAGTGACGCCAATGTCTGCAATTTCCAGCATCACTCTTTTAAATCGCTTCTGCATGAAAAAGGACATTCAGCTGGAGGAGATGGTGGTCAACGTCGGCATGAAAGAGGTCAATTCCTTATCAATGTACTTAGTTTTCCTCTGTACTAATATTTCTATTGTTTGATGTGCAATATTGAAGTTCAACGTTTTACAGGGAGTTGCTTTACTGAAGGCTTCCTTGGACTCTTGCACTGTTCTGACTGATGTCTTCTGTTCGTCCAGTAAGAAGGCAAAAGCTTCTTCAACTGATCCTTCGAGCACGAATGCATGATCCCTTTCTTTTGCAACTTCTGTGCAGTCCATTGTAATACCAGTGTTTTTTGATCTATCCTTATATATTATGTGTCTTTTGTTGCAAAAGGTGACAACCTCAATGGGCTGCTTCAGAATTCAGTTTTGTGTGCAAATCAGTTATTCAGTATATCTTTATTTTGCAACAAAATTATATGGCATCTCTTTACAACTTATATATCAAAATCATCTGAATTTCTTGAGCAGAAATAATTTTAGCAGCAATTAATAAGCTTTTTCCTGCACTCTAATTAGAAGCCCTGTGTAACGAGAATTACAATCACATTTCTCCTCCCACCAAATGGATTTGAGTCAACGCTACATTTGCACATCAAGGAACTGTTTACAGCTGATTCAAATAGTGAAATTGAGGACCAAAGAAGAAGATCAATTCCTCTTCTCTTTATTCTTATAGTCTACCTAAATGCTATCAATAACTAGTCCAAGTATAGATTTTAATCTTTTAACTAGCAACTTTAAACTACTGAGTACAAGAAAAATTTCAAGTAAAGTCATACACTTATAAAATCAATCAAATAAAAGCTATTTTATAACTCCATTTAATCGTTCATGATTAACTTGCCAATGATGTTTAATTACTAATTAATTTATATGAAACTATGTTAATAATCAATCAAATATTAGTATCAAACATACTTTCGTTAGAAACAAATAATGTGATACATTAAAAGTAAGGGAGAACGTAATTAAGCATAGGTTACGATGTGATACAAAAGTTTCTCAAAATTAATTTAGTTTCATGCCGGGTAGATCTACTATGGACGTATACATATGTTGAGAGGTTTGATGAAGAAGTATTGAGAAAGCAAGGAGAATCTACATATGATATTTATTAATTTAGAGAAAGCATATGATAAAGTTCAAGAAAAGAAAGGAGTTAATATTGGTTATATTTAAGTAATTAAGAATATGTATATTAGAGCTATTACTTGTGTCCAAAGACTCCAAATATAAGGAGGATTAGCATAATATTTTTCTATTTCAGTTGGATTACATCAAGGAAAGGCTTTTAGCTCATATATTTTAGCTTTAATTATGGATGTTCTCACTATGCATTTTCAGGAGGATGTACCTTGGTATATGTTTTTTGCTTATGACATTCTTCTTGTTGATAAAACTAGAGAGTGCAAGAAAAACTTGAGTTATAGAGGTCAACCTTAGAATCTAAAGGTTTTCATTTGAGTAGATCTAAAACTAAATATATAGAGTGTAATTTTAGTTGTAGAAATTTTAGTGGTGGTGTTGTGATATTGGGTGATTAAGTCATCAAAAAGAGCGAGTGTTTAGATATCTCGAGTCTATTGTTCAAAATGATAAAATAAATAGGAATGTTACTAGAAGAATTCAAGTTGGATGGTTGAAGTAGAGGAATGCATTTGGCTTATTGTGTGATAGAAAAGTACTGCTTAGACTTAAAAAAAATTTTATAAGATGATGGTAATACTTGCAATGATTTATGGTGTAGAATGTTGGGCCATTAAAGAGAAGCACAAAACTAAGTTAAGTGTTGTAGAGATGAGGTGCTAAGGTGGATGAGTGGCTTTACTCAGAGATAAAATGAAACAACAACAACAACAAGTCTTTATCCCACGGGTCTACATGAATCCTTCGCTCCATTGTGTCCTATTATGTGTCAAATTCTCATTTAATTCAAGTATACTAAGGTCATTTTTTATACATCTTAACCAAGTCTTTTAGGTCTACCTCTACCTTTCTTAACATAAGGCAAATCTAATGCATCTACTCTCCTAACGGTCATCGAATGGCTTTATGTGGCCAAACCATCTAAGCGACTCTCTAATCTTATCCGCCAGGAGCTACTCCAATTTTTTCCAACATACATACTATTTCACATTTTATCTCTAAGAGTAAAGCCACTCATCATCCACGAGCATCCTCATCTCGTAATACTTAACTTAGTCTTCTTCTTCTTTATTGGCTAACATTCTGCACCATAAGTCATTGCAGGTCTTACCACCATCTTATAAAATTTTCCCATAAGTTTAAGTGGAACTTTTCTATCACACAACAGGCCAGATGCATTCCACCACTTCAACCATCCAACTTGAATTCTACTAATAACATCTCCATCTATTTCACCATAATTTTGAATAATAAAGCTTAAATATCTGAATCGCTCACTCTTATTAATGACTTGTTCACCTAATGTCACAACACTACCACTAGAACTTCTACAACTAAAATTACACTCCATATATTCAGTTTCAGATCTACTTAAACGAATGCCTTTACACTCTAATGTTGACCTCTATAATTCAAGTTTCTCTTGGATTCCCTCTCAAGTCTTAACAACAAGAAGAATGTCAATCAGCAAAAAGCATACACCAAGGTACATCTTCCTGTAAATACCTAGTAAGAACATCCATAACTAAAGCAAAAAAGATAAGGGCTTAAAGCTGATCCTTGATGTAATCCAACTGAAATAAAATTTTTTTTTGTCAATCCTCCTTCTGTTTGGACACAAGTAACAGCTCTAGTATACATATCCATAATTACTTGAATATAACCAATATTAACTCATTTCTCTTCTAGAACTCTCCAAAGAGATAAAATTCAAAATGAATATATTCAAGAAAAAGTTGAAATAACTGCAATGGCAGATAAGATTAGAGATAATCATCTTAGATGGTTTGGTCACATAAAGCATCGGTCATCCGATGCCCGGTTAGGAGAGTAGATGTATTATATTTGATTTATGTTAAAAAAGTTAGAAATAAACCTAAAAAGACTTGGTTATAATGTATAACAAATAACCTTAATTGTTGACCTCCATGTATGTAACATTAGTAGAGTCGAGTTCACAAGACGAAGTCAAACGGCTTCTGATGCATCAATGCACAAATCAGAGCTGAAATGCATTGGACATCGTCGAAACTAATCGAAATGATCTCTGATCAACGAACATACTTCGCCACCGCATTCAGAACGTCGAAATTGATCAGAACATGCATCTTGCACAATTCGACGATCAACCGATTAAGAAGAAAATCCGTTGACGCGCCTATACACATATCGAGGTCGGGAAGCCGCTACGTTGCCCAAACAACCTCCGTTCGCGAAATTGATCGTGTCGTTAACATTGAAATGACAAAACCTACTGTTTGCACTCAATTTAGACGAGTATACACGAATATTGAGCAGTTAAAAGCAACGGCGTACGATTTTGAACTGAAATTGACCCGATTCGACACCGACTTGAACGAAACGGCCTCTGACCGTGAAACGGACTACGCCGTTGCGTCCAAAACATCGAAGTAACCTAAAATTCATGTCCGATTTACCTATATATATACAAAAAGTATATATATATATATATATATATATATATATATCATATATATATATAATAGATATATATATATATATATATATATATATATATATATATATATATATATATATATTTCTTCTTTATTTTACAATCACGATCCGCTATGTGTCCGGACGTATTTCCCCTATTCCACCACAACCCCTTTCCTTCGTGGATTTCCTTTCGAACGAATGGCAGCACGAGCCTCCTCCTCCCCGATATTTCCCAACCAATGGACGACGAGCCAATCTTCCCACTCCCGTAATAGCTTCGGCCTCCTCACCTTCGTTTCCTTCCTCCACGCCATGGAATGGCGCTCCATCCCTCCAAACCAAGTCACACGCATAGCAGCGTTTCCCTCTTATTTCTCTCGACCAGCAAAGCCTCTCGAGCCGTTCGTCTCTAGTGCTCGAGAAACCCTCCAACAGAGTTCTAGCCAAGCTCCTTCCCTCCTCTCCAATCAAATTTTCAAGAAGCATTAAGCGTAGCATTTCCTGAAGTTGAACTTTGTGATTTGATATCTGAACAATGGGAAGAAGTGGGTTGGCAAGGAAAAGACTCATCTACAAATTTTAGAGATGGAGGATTCATATTATTGGAAAATTTGCTATTCTTTGGAAGGACTTCACCAAATCTTTTCAAGATCTTCTAAGCGGATAATCGATCCTTGTGGGAATATCCATTTGCTATTGTTGGTGTCATTATAAAATTCATGCTAATACAAATCAAAGCCGAGGACCATGACAAGAGCTGTGTTATTAAAGATGCTTGTAGATGAGAGAACCTTTGATCTTCTATATTGCATTACTTTCAAGCTGATGGATCACCAATGGCTTACCATGAATGCTTCCTATATGGACCTCAATACGATGATATACTATTTTTATTTGTGTTCTATCATCTCAGCTCAATGTATATGTAAAAGGAATTATGAGAAATACAAAATTATAAGTACCGAAAATTTGTTAGATAAGACTGCATATGCCAAAGATGAGAAATTAAGATATCTTTATACTGGGTTGAAAGGCCTATCAGGTTTTTATAAGCATCGGTAAAGAAAATTACTCATCGTGGTGTCGCAAAGACGCACATGCACGCTTTTCATATGGTGAAAGCCTCGACTCGATTCACTCTACAAAGGGATGACGTCAGGAGGCTGTCGAATTTCATTCCAAACATAGATATTGAAGGCCTATGCACGCTCTCTTAAGCGTGGTGAGTTTAGAAGACTCTTTAAGCTACAGTGTCGCAAGACACTGACTATGCATACTTTATTAAGCATGGTAGGCTAAAGACTGCAGCCTCTATGTGGAGACAACACCAGGAGGTTGCCGAAATTTCATCAAAATAGAGATTAATAATTAATAAAATGAAATAGTTAAAGAAGAATCTTTGAAGCCTAAACGACTAATAAGATTAATAATTAAACTAAGCCTAACAGACTAAGCTGTTGAGATAAGATTAGACTTTCAATTATCTGACTAGCAATAGTCTACAATAAGTTAGATGGCTATCCAATGCAAACAAATGAATATTAATCTAAACAATTGAACAGAACTTGAAACACTAAATGCCACCGAATCTACAACACAAAAATAAAAGCAGACAAAAGGCGTTGGCTTAAATTCTAAATACACTTCAAATATATTAATTTTGCATAAATTATGGAGCAACTATCACTCAATTCAAGTGCTTCAGAACTTGTGCAATCATTTGAAAGAGACGAATTATTGTACAAAATATAAAACAATCTTCAATTCAATTTGGTCTTTTCAAATTCGTACAAGAATTCTAAGTAACTCCCATGTGCCCCGACACTACGCTAAATGTTTAAACTTAGTGTCTGAAGATGTTGTGCGGGTTAATTCTCCATTGGGTCTTAGGACCGGGTTCGGGTTAACAAAACTTAAAAATCAAATAATAATATTATAATATTTTTAATTTAATAAAACATCTGATAAGCTAATTCTGTCACATGATAGCAGATCTGACCCTCTATTATAAAATTAATAGAGTCGACAGAATCTGAAATAATAAGCTAAAAGATCAAGCAAACTTATATACCCTGAGGATGATTGTGTTGAATGAAAATTTCAATGGAGGGACACTTTCATCAAAATGTAATTTCAAATCAAATTTATATAAGTTAAATATCAATCAAATGAGAATTTTGATGAATTATTAAGCTCAAAATGACTAAATGAAAATCATCAAGTTAAAAATTTAAAGCTAAAATCCAACCCTTCTGCAGTTGTTTGTAAGTGACAAATTTAAAAAATTGTAGCTCACAAAGGAGCCAATATCAAGTCAAATACACATCTATATTCACACTCAAATAATCTCATGCTAGTAAGGACGTGGCCCGTGTCCTCTGACTGCGTTGTTTGGCCAGTAGGCTCCACATATGATGTGGTTACGACGAGAGTCCTCTGATCGGGTGGCTGTCGCTAAATGATACAATTATATTATGGTCACGATTGTAGCTCGTATGTTTCCCAATGGCTCTGCCCTTTGAGATGTGAATCGTAGGGTGCACTTGAGGGTCTCCTTAGACAAACACCATCTCAGGTCTACAAGGTTTTCTTGAACTATGCAACCCATGGCTGCTGACAAGGATCCTTCGATCAAGTTGGGTCGACTACCCCCTCTGATTAAGTAAACTAAGGATCATGACAGCCCAGGATGACAGAACCATGGGATTTAGATCGGACACATCATCAATCCCCCAACCATTCGCTTTAAGTCAAAATGATGAATTTCATAAATTCTAAGTTCTAAAACTCCACATGCTGCTACTATACACTAAACATTTAACGACCAAATGACTAGCCTTAATCAAAAGTTCTCTCTCAGCATTGAGAGGGATAATTAACTATGTGTGCCTATAAAACGGAATCAAATCTAAAGTCCTCACAAAATGAGGGCTAAACCTGGTAGTGTCTTATTTCAATTTAAGACACTTAAATCATACTCTCTTAATTGAGAAGTCGGTGACGAATTTTCAGAGCCCACACGACCACGGGGATAGGTTTCACTTTTCATCTTTGGCTAGTTGAATATGAGCTATAGTTATAGTGGAGTACAATAAAAAAATAAAATTAAAAGAAAAAAAGAATCAATTATTAATGAAACTAAATCTAAGCCAATTATATCCTTATGACTAATCTGCTTGATCTTTATATCAATAGATCTTCAGAACTCACTGTTTATCATGCCTAGGTCATGAGCCGAGATCCGCCTACTTAATGTCAGTAATCAATACTGGAGATACTGAAGTTACCATCTAATTTGGTAGTGTAAACTTCTCAACTATTGTTGCAAATAATCCTCTACTTGAAGCGCTTGCATATTGTACACATCAACTTGTGCAGGGAAGAAGTACAATTGGAATGACCACCACTGCTACTGAGGTTCCTCAAAAGAGAGCTTTTATATTTGAAATATTGGGTCATTCTAATATGCCAGTGATGAAAAGAACCGTCATTGGACAGAAAGTTTCAATCATGCATGTGAGTGCAACTACTTTACTAGTTGAACCATTCGCTCCGGGAAGGCACAACGCATCAGCTTCTTCATCTGCAAGCAAGCTAACCCTGAGATAACAGAGAAAGAAGGAATGCTGAGTTGCAAGCTCATCAGCTCTCACATGGGCCATCTATTACACAACCAGTCTTACAACCAGAACAGTCAGCTCCAACCCTTTAGAAGAAATAACCTGAAACTCTATCTATGCGAGTACATAAGAATCCTAAAAGTTGTAAAAGAAAAGGTCATATGAATAAAAAGTATCAAACACCAATTACCAGAGAAGCCGAGAATGCTCAACTACAGAAGCTACCATCAGTAGTAAGAGCTCTAGACCATCCTAAGTAATTCCTGCACGATGAGCATCAAGGCGTGGCACCTGGACCGTGTGTCTAGGAATCCGCTACCGAAAGGTCCCAACAAAAAGGGATAACAAATATGGATGCCAAAGCCTTGAGAAGAAGGAGCGACATAGAAGCTTCTTTATTTGGAAACAAGCTAACCCAGAGACAACGAAGAAAGAGATGCTGAACTGCGTGCTTAACAGCCATTGTTCTAGCAGAAAATTATACAACCAACTAGGAACAAAAAGCAAGTGTTCTAACCCATAACAAGTTTGACAACTTAAGATGGGTAAAGCAGAACAGCTCTACTGGTCAAATCAAACAGTCATTCTAGACCCGACATCGTCAGGTTCTAGCTCCTCCAATGAGAAAACTCAAAACTGTACATGCAAGAGTGCATCGGGTCCTCAAAATTGTTAATGAGAAATGACTGATGAAAATAAAATATCAAGATTTTGTCATCAGAAAGGTTAGAGTTGCTCCTCCAAAGAGACCTCCTCCTACAACCCTGACAAGATGTTAAGTAATTCAAGTCATGCATGGTGAGCATCGAGGCATGACACTTAGATCACATGTCTAAGAATTTGCAGTCAAAAGATCCCGAAAAAAAGGTAAGCAAATTTATAGGCCAAAACTAAAACTCCCTTAAAGAAGTATAACAACGTGACATCTAGACTGTACTTCCACAAAATCCATTGCTTTTATGCTAGTATTTAGAGCTAAAGCAGTCTTCCCACTTGAAGTTGGACTACCTTCACTTTGAGTAGCCATTCAACACAATCTCATTCAAGATGAGAATGTCCGTCTATAGATGGAAGAGCTTGATTCACTTGATAAAATCTCCAAGCTCAGCAAAATTTCGAAGTCTATCAAGTGAGGATGTCCAAAGCATTCGATCATACGGTGTGTCCTTGAGCTTTTTAAGAAAGAGAATTGATCTTGATGCTGAGAATATTAGTTCTTCCTCATCGTCATTACATATGCATGTTTTGCTTGAAAATTCTCTTATAACACAAGAATACATTTTTGAAATAAAGCAAACATCTCCCTGTCAGATAAGGGTCATTTTTTAAATTTTATAGCAAATTGATAGGCTTTCCCCTGTAAGATAGGGGGCCTCTTTTGTATTTGTTTTGTAAGACCCTCATATACCTGTTCAAATTATGTATGCAAAGTTCACAAGTCTCAAAGTCTTACTGATAAGAAAGAGAAATTTTCAAATCTACAAACTATAACAAATCAAGTTGGAAACACATCTTCCATTCATATATCAAATCTAGGGCTCGAGTGGGTGCATTAGGTCAGACTCAACACACCCAAATATGATCGAGTTACTGATAAGTCTACTTACTCAACACATCACAAAGGTCGTAGTAAGAGATCCCCCATCTCGTTAGTGTGATGATAAAATCCTCTATTAATTGCTCAAGTTTAATACTCAAGTGTGTGCATAAGATCGCACTCAACATGCCCAAACATGACCGAGTCACTAACATGTCCGCCTACTCAACATGCCACAAAGGCCGCAATAAGGGATCCTCTTACTTCATTAGTTCAAAAACAAGAGCATCCATAAACCCCCTAATCCTCCAAACTTGGTGAGTTCAAGTGGCACAAACTGAGAGATCATCCATAATGGTCGTAAGATCATTTTCTAAAATCTAACAGAAAGATCCTCACTCGAGAAGGTACTAGGATGAGTTTGGTATCAATATCAAATGAGAAATGTCAACTCCTTCAACAAGTTTGTTAAAATAAAAAGCAAAGACCGAAGAAAACTCTTCTTCAGTAAGTCCAAATAAGCAAAAAATAAGGGTCCGAAGAAGTCATCCCAATATTCATACAAAGCTGAATGCTGAATAAGGGAGTCATGTCATTAATATGTCTGTTACGTGCAAAGCATAGAACTGATGACTCTTTGCCATTGACCTAACACAGGCTCTGAGGGCTAGGTCACCGACAGACATCTTTCTATAAGCCCACGAAAGTAGAAAACTGGGGCAGAAGGTAAATTTGTATCACCTGATAAGTTTTCAAAACAATTCAAGACTTTCATCCATTAAATCCGTCAAGGCACGAAGCTAAGATAGAAGGAAATACAAGATATGAATCTCCGAGATGAAGTCTTCAACAAGTCCGTCGAAGCACTATGCATAAGACCGAAGATCTTCTCATCTCGTTAACAAGTCATCAACTCGATCAAGTCCACTAAAGCACGAAGTGAAGACAAGAGGAAAAGACAAATTTAAAATTTTGAGATTGAAACTTCAACAAGTCCGGCACAAAGCATATGACCGAAAACATTCTCATCTCAACAACAAATCATCAACTCCATTAAGTCCACCAACGCACAAAGCCAGGATAGAAGAAAGATATAAATTTCAAACTTTAAAGAGAAAGCCTTCAATAAGTCTGAAAGAACAAAGCATAAGACCAAAGACATTCCAAATTCTCTTAACAGTTACTGCGAAAGCCCCCTATTAGACATGGACCATTTTAATATATTTATCTAAGTCGACATCATGCTTTAAGCCGAGATCTTTAGACAGATATATATTATGATTGAAAAATATATCACTTCTATTTTGCAGTAAAGGAAATCAAATCTTATAATATATTTATGAACTGATATGCAATCCCCCTATTAGATAGGAGCCTTTTTTTAATGATCAAGGTTGTTCAACCCTCTCCTGTGAAATAAGAGGTTTTCTTGTACATATTCAGGTTTACATCGAGCTTTATGCTGAGATTCCTGAAAATATCTATAACTATTATGGTCAAAGTTGCAGGCTCTTGTAAGAAAAAAAGAATCAACTGCAAGCATAAAAAAAGATAGCCCTAAATGTCAAAAGTTTGTCTCCTGATTTGCCAAATCAAGATCAAGTCAGAAGAACTCCTAATTTCAGAATCTTCAATCAGCTAAATTGAAAAAGCATCAATCTCTACATATTCAAGTCTAGGACACTGACGGTTCTAAAGGTGACTCAAGCCCATAAATGACCGAGTTGTTGATGCTCTCCTCACTCAACAAGCCGCAAAAAAGGCCATTATGAAAAAGCCCCCGTTCGTTAGTCTGATGATTAAACCACCAACCTATCACAGCTTAAGTCAAAGACTCGAGTAGGTTCTAAAAGTCAGACTCAACAAGCTCACAAATGACCGAGTTGTTGACGCTCTCCTCACTCAACAAACCATAAAAGAAAAGGTCGCAGTGAAAGAGCTCATGCTCGTCAGTATAATGATGATAGCTATTCAATCTCAAGCCAAATTCTACTTATTGATTAAAAGCAATTATAATCCAAGAGATTTTTCTACTTGATCGATAGACCAAGACAATATGAGGAAATAATTCTCAACCTAGAGTTGCCTCAAATCAATCTACATATTGGCTGTAAGGTGATATTTCAATCTCTTTTCAAGTGAGCTGATCAAGCACAAAGCACAGATTAAAGCCAATTTTCTCATCAAATCCACCAAAGCAGAAAGCACAGAATCGAGGAAGCAATTCCATAGTTCACATAAAGGCAATGACCGAACTAAAGGAATTTCGTAGTTATTCAGTCTATTAAAACACACATTGTTAGGCTTATAACTCAACATTAACCTAATATAAGCGGGAAGGCTGGGTCATCTATAAGCACCCTTCAACGAGCCCGCTAAGCAACAAACATAGGACTTAAGACATACATATACTTCCAGATAAATTAATATGGACAAATCAGGTCAATCATTCATCAAGTTTGTTAAGCTTAAAGCTAGGACAAAAGGAATTTCAAATCCCAAAGCAAACAAACCAATTCCTCCATCAAATCCGATCAAGCATGAAGCTAGGGTCGGGGAAAACCTAAATCTACAATGACTCAAAAGAAAAAGATCTTCAACAAATCCATTGAAATAGAGAGTATATGATGGAAAAGATTTTTGAGCCCATTGAAGTAATTGGGGTTGACTCGAATGGTCCGTTTTCAATAAACATGCTTCATGCGAATCACATTTGTTGAGAGGGGGGGGGGGGCATTTTGACCTCCATGTCTCATCGGTTGAATTAGTTCACAAGATGAAATCGAGCGACTCGATGTGCAAATAAGAGCTGAAATGCATTGATCATCGCCGAAACTAATCAAAATGATCTCCGATCGATGAACAGACTTTGCCATCACATTGAGGATGTTGAAATTGATTAGAACATGCATCTTGCACAATTCGACGATCAACCGATCAAGAAGGAAATTTGTTGACGCGCCTATACGCATATCGAGGGCGGGAAGCCGCGACATTGCCCGTTCACAAAATTGATCGAGTCGTTAGTGTCGAAACATCAAAACATATCAAAAAAAGATAATTTGAGCTCAATTCAAATGAGTCTGTGTGAATATCGAGCGATTGAAAGTGATGGCTCGCGATTTTGAGCGAAATTAAACGATTGAATGAAAATGACCTCCTATTACAAACGGATTGCGTTCGTCCAGAACATCGAAGTAACCTAAAATTCATGTTCAATTTATCTATGTGATCTGATTAAAATTTATTTAATATCTCAAATAAAGAAGGAAACTACCTATATATCTACTTATCTGGGATAACACTCTCTCACCTTGACTCCCTATTCCATGTGACCCCTTTCCTATGTTGAATTTCCTTTCGAATGAATGGAAGTCGCACCGAGCCTCCTCCTCCCTGATATTTCCTAACCGAATGGACGAGCCAACCTTCCGATTCGCCCACAATAACTCCCATCGATCGGCCTCCTCACCTTCATTCCTTCCTCCTAGCCACGCGAATGGCTACCTCCGTCCCTCTCTAGCAAACCAAGTCGCACGCATAGTAGCTGGTTTCCCATCTTATTTCTCTCAACCAATAAAGCCTCTCCGAGCCATTCATCTTTGTGCTACAGTGCTCGAGCTGAACCCTCCAAAATGAGCAGCCCTAGCCAAGCTCCTTCCCTCCTCTTCTTCCAATCAAATTTTCAAGAAGTATTAAGGGCCCTCTGGTGCGTAGCATTTCTTGATGTTGAACTTTGTGATTTGATATCTAAACAATAGGAAGAAGTGGGTTGGCAAGGAAAAGACCCATCTACAGATTTTAGAGGTAGAGGATTCATATTATTGGAAAATCTGCTATTCTTTGGAAGGACTTCCCAAATCTTTTCAAGATCTTCTTCAAAAGCGAGTGGGTAATCGATCCTTGTGGGAATATCCATTTACTATTGTTGGTGTCAATATAACATTCATGCTAATACAAATCAAAGCCAAGGACCATGACGGGAGATGTGTTCTTAAAGATGCTTGTAGACGAGTGAACCTTTGATCTTCAATATCGCATTACTTTCGAGCTAATGGATCACTAATGGCTTACCATGAATGCTTCCTATATGGACTTCAATATGATGAAATACTATTTTCATTTGTGTTCTATTATCTCGGCTCAATGTATATTTAAAATAGAATTGTGAGAAATACTAAAATTATAAGTACTGCTTACAAGAGAGAAATTTGTTAAATATAAGTACTGTGCATGTTACTTGACATGAAGAGGAAATTAGGATGTCTCTTATACAAGTTGGAAGGTCTATGGCGCTTTTCATAGCGATCGCAAGAAAATCACTCGACCGCGGTGTCACAAGATACCTACCATGCACGCTTTCCATAAGCGTGGTGGGAAGGCCTCAGTACTCCCGATGCAACCCCTACAAAGGGATGACACCGGGAGGCTGCCAAATTTCATTCCAAACACAGATATTGAATGCCTAAGCACGCTTTCTTAAGCGTGGTGGGTTTAGAAGACTCTTTAAGCAACAATGTCATAAGACACTGACTATGCATACTTTATTAAGCATGATAAGAAGGCTCTAGCACTCCTGAAACAACCCTCTATATGAGGATGACGCGAGAAGACTGTCAAAATTTTATTGAAATAGAGATTAATAATTAATAATATGAAATAGTTAAAGAAGAATCTTTGAAGCTTAAACAAGTAATAAGATCAATAATTGAACTAAGCCTAATATACTAAACTGCTGAAATAAGATTGAACTTTCAATTATCTGACTAATAATAGTCTACAACAAGTTAGATGTCTATCTAATGCAAACAAATGAATATTAATCTAAATGATTGAACAGGAGTTGAAACACTTAACGCCACCGAATTTGTAATACAAAATTAAAAGCAGACAGAAGGCGTTAGCTTAAATTCTAAATAGACTACAAATATATTAATTTTGCATAAATTATGGAATAACTATCACTCAATTCAAGTGCTTCAGAACTTGTGCAATCATTTGAAAGAGACGAACTCTTATAAAAAATATAAAACAATCTTCAATTCAATTTGATCTTTCCAAATTTTTACAGGTATTCTAAGTAACATGCATGAGCTCCGATACTATGCTGAATGCTTAAACTTAGTGTCTGAGAATGCTGTGTGTGTTGATTCCCGGTTGAGTCTTAGGAGCGGGTCTAGGTTAACAAAACTTAAAAATCAAATAATAATATTATAATATTTTCAATTTAATAAAATATCTGAGAAGTTAATTCTATCACATGATGATCGATCTTATTATTAAATTGATAGAAATTAGAATCAAATAATAAACTAAAAGATCAAACAAACTTATATACTCCGAGGATGATTGTGTTGAATGGAGATTTTAACTGGAGGTGATACTTTTATCAAAATGTAATTGTAATTTCAAATTAAATTAATATAAGTTAAATATCAATCCAAATGAGAATTCTGATTTAAGCTTAAAATGACTAAATGAAAATCATCAAGTTAAAAACTTAAAGCTAAAATCCAACTCACCTTTCGCAATTGTTTGTCGGAAGTGACAAATTAAGAAAATTGTAGCTCATAAAAGAGCAAATGTCAAATCAAATACACAGATTATTATTTTTTAAAAGAAGTCTTAATAGTAACTAAATTAAAAGTTAGTGATACATATGCGCTTCTCCTTGATTAATTTTTCCAGAGGCCAAGCACGAGATTAGAGTGTTTCAACGTTCACAAACTAATCTGCATTCGTCGTCCAATAAAGAAGGTCTGCTGCATATAAATTTAGGGATTGTTTGGTTGCGTGTATTTGGAATACACTGTATTTCAAATGCATACATTTTAACTTTTTAGGTGTTTGGTTGCAAGTAAAGTAAATTTTTAATGTAATGTATTGTATTCCAAATACATTAGAGGTCATTTTCAATGTATTTGGGATAGTAGATCATATATATATATATATATATATATATATATATATATATATATATATATATATATATATATATATATATATATATATATATATATATATATATATATATATATATATATATATATATATATATATATATATATATCTTTTTTTCTTAGGTTTAATCTCATATTGGTTGTATTTTCAAACTTAAGAACTTGTTTGATATATGACTTTCGAGGAAAATTTCTTCTCTCGTGGAAAAAGTTGAAGCACTGGTAACCAATATGAATCCGATTAAAAAAACTACATAAAAATAAAAATAAAAGGTAACAAAAACTCACAAGCAAAGGGAAGAGAAACTTTTCCCCATCACCTAAAAGGTTAATCATCATTGC
This sequence comes from Cymbidium sinense, assembly GCA_021442155.1. Taxonomy (NCBI): domain Eukaryota; kingdom Viridiplantae; phylum Streptophyta; class Magnoliopsida; order Asparagales; family Orchidaceae; genus Cymbidium; species Cymbidium sinense. The sequence continues at coordinate 140,557,670 of CM038215.1, read as the reverse complement.
CTCATCAGAGAACCACCACCAAAAATAAGTAATTCATAAATGTTAATTTCTATTTAGACAAAGAAAACAACAACAATACAAATAGGTAAGGAAATATAGAACAATAAGTCCTACACCAATCCTCAAATGATGCATTGTTTTGATCTCAAGGCTTCTTTGTAAAACATCACATCCCTACAAAGTAGATGAGATAATATTTTCAAACTTACTAACATTGCACTTCTTTGAATGACAAAAAAAATTCTCTCTTCTTTTCTACACTATTTTGAATAAATCAAAGCATGTAAATATCATAATTTTACATGTTTTAGAGGTTATCGGTGCTTACACTTTCTGAAAAAATATGAATTTCAGCAGCACTATTTCTACGAGATTTTTGAGCTGGTTTCTTTCCATCTGTAGAAGCGTAATCTCCCTCCTGTAATAAGTACTTTCATCAATATCAATTCCATTATGACTAGAAAAAATAGAGAAAGCAAAGGATGATCTGACATCTCACTCAAGCTATAGGATGATACCTAACAAGCAATTAATACAACATTTAATCACTTTTCTTACTGTCTAACCTTCTAAAAGAACCTAAAAAAAAAAAGATATAGCTATCAATCTAACTCTACAACAAGAACTATCTTATAAGAAAAGAAAAAAATCAAGCGATTTTGGACACGTGTTCAATGGAGGAAGATTTGTTTGAGGTTCCGATTATCTTCAAGCAAATCATCATAATCAGGTCTCCGTAAGTGAGCTCCCATTGAATACTGATCGTTCGATTCCACGCCGCCTAATCTGGTCGACGACACTTCCCTGCCTCGCCGGACCTTGCGCTTCTTTACATTATGAGGCCAACCAATCAGACTTTGCTGCACATGTTCCTCAAATATAGCCTTCTTGAATGAGCTCCCCATCTTTTAAACCATTAGTGCTCTCAATGAGAGAGCAGAGATGATGATGATGAAGAATTAGGGATTGTAGATCACCTATGTGACAATGGCATAAAGTGGTAGTACTATATGCATAGAATTTGAATGATGACCCTACAAAGTAATCATACGAAGTGATTGGATTTTGCATTAGATTGTTGAATAATAGATGAAAACTAGAATAAACACACATAGCAAAAAATATAGATAATAGAAAAAAAGATCATTCCATACAAAACAAAGAAGAATTTAGTCACATTATCAAAATTTACAATGATTTGATTGTGAAAGATTTATAACCATAATTAATAATTCCTCTGATACAACATAAATGCATCAACTTCCTTCTTTATTAAATTTTTTTTTATGGCAATCAAGTATAATATACCCTATCACAAGCCTTGGGATAATATACCGCATTTTCCCCATAATGAGGAATCAAAACCATAAGTCGTCTGCAAGAGGAAAAAAAACAAGTTGAGAAATAAGCTCTTAATCTCTAAAATATTTTTGATCTATGCAAAGACAGTACCAAAATCGAGAGAAAATGAGATCTCAAAGGCATTCAAAAGATGAAGTGAATCAAGTAGAGAACAAGCTTAGGGATGGGGAAGTGGTCATCGAGGGCTTCACTACTAAATCTCCCTCAATAGCAGTGTTTTTCAGCAACTTCATGAGCCAATTGGCTTATCACATGCTCCGGTTGTTCCCGCAAGGAGCAAAATTTGAAGTAGTTAGGCCAGATGGTCGGATATCTAAAACTCAGACAATTTGTGAGACAACTAGGATCGGTTAAATAAGTGTCGATGTTTATCATACTCGGTTTGTAGCAAAGTGAAAGAATTGACCGAAAATAACTCGATTGATTACGAGAGAGTCATTGAATAGATCTTTTCAACAACTTCAATTTTTTTCACGATTTCGCATCCAAATAGAGTCTTAAGAAATTGTTATGAAAAATGACACCAAACTAAACAGTTCATTTTTTTAAACAACATAACATAAGTGGTCGCTCAAACAAACAAAGACTTCTTTTTCATAGTTTTTTTTGTTGTACAGTTCAAGGAAGCAATAACCTTTCCGCTTATATTTACTTCAACTTTTGCTAATAAATTACATGAAAGTCATTATAATGTAAAACACAAATTTCTTTAAGAATAGAATACCATAAGAGTATTCCATGTCCACCAAACAACTAAGAAGCTTGGCATCAACATAAAAAAATAATTGACATATACTTTCATTTTACGAGAGTTTCTCAACATTACATCAAAGGAAAGTTAAACTTGCAGAGTCTACAAGTGTCACCCTCAGATCTTGCTTCCGATCTCTACAAATCGATTCAAGCAAGTTACTAATGAAAATATTGTGATCGATTTACTTACAAATTGGGAAACCATCAAGACTTCTACGTGAACACTAAGGAAAAATAAAAACATACATCCAAAGTTTTGGAATATTCAACAAAATATCATAGTGCATTACATTCAAACATCATTAACTATCGCTAGGTCCATATTCAACAAAAAAGAAATTTAAGTTTAGGATAAAATCATGCATGTTGTAAACAATAAGATTTAAACGAAAATAACATAAAAACAAAACACAAAATCATCTTCCTAACTCCTTGTACATCCATCTAGCTTTTGATTCTGTAGGCCTTGAAAGGAAGGATCGAATCATCGTAGGATTATTTGATAAGTTTTCATAAATTGTGTCAATCTCCTCAACAGAAAATCCTGGAATACTAGAAAGCTCTGTCATTAATTCATTGAACATTTGTCTCTCCTTAAAATCTCTTGTTGAACTCTGAATTACATTTGCAACTTGGGCTATACTATCAGCCATCATCACAATATAATCATGCAGAGATTGATCACTTTCATTCTTTTTAGTCTTCTTGTGTTTATTTAATCCATTCGAAGATGAGGGTATTGATCTCTTTGTCTTCTCTGAAGAGTTCTGTGTTAGATCGACATCTGGAAACTCAATGGGCTGGGATGCATCTATATATAACTCGACAAAACTTGGAGACTCGTCATCATCTAAACTTATATGTTGAGTACCAAATGAAGTTTCAGAATTTCTTGACTTTGCCCATTCTCCCCATGACCTTCACCACAAAACTTTCTCCAATTCATTATAACATACAATTGTAATATTTAAAAAGCTAGCATCTTTTGGAAAAGCCTATAATGCAAGAAGTTAAAAAAAAAGTTAACATAAATTTATTAAAAAATTTAATGTGGCAAAGCTATGTATTACAAAAAATACCTGAATATATGATATGTATTCCTCTTGTCCCATCAATATCATTTTTTTATTTTCATCCCAAGACACACCTGATTTTTTCTTCAGCTCCTGGATGTGATTCCATATTCCTCTTTGATGCCTGATCTGATTTTTACATTGTTCAGGTGTGACTTCAATTCCAAATTTCTGTTTCAATTTATAAGAAACACCTTTGAGATCTTTGAAGCCTTGAGCGCTTCTCATATTTGCATCAATATACTCACACATGATTTGTAAAAGCCCTGAAATCCATTCTGGTTTTGTATTCCAGACAAAATGCTTTCTTTTAGTTTTTAGTGCTACTAGATGGTTAGGAGGTAGATTATCCATTTAACCTAGTTAGACAACAATTATATTGAAACAAATAGTAGTAGTAGTTAGTATGAGTACAAAAATAATCTTATAGAAGAAATTTTGTCAAATGAAGATAAATCTATAAAAAATAAAGATGCTTTATGCTACCAAAAAATTAATATTTCTATCATCTAGTACATATATATGTCAACCAAAAAAGTTAAACAGTCAATATCAAAAAATATATAAAGTGAGTACTAATAAAATATGTTTTACTAAAGCATATTAAATCTAACATCCCAAAATATGGACTATGTGAAGGGGATATTTTTGTCATCCAAAATTTTAGCTAATAACCAACTTCGTTCATGCGGCTCCACATTGCTTGAGCTATTTGGTCTCTTTTGTACAACCACTCACCGGATTCTTCTATAACCCTTATGTCATGCCCACTATTATGTGCTCTCATATCCCACTCATCCTCTGGAAGAATGAAATCATCACCCCCTTCAAAAATGATCCAATTATGTAATATACAAGATCCAAGAACAATATTAACTTGTGTTTCTAATGAAAAATATGGGTCACACTTGATAATTCCAAATCGATTTTTCAAAGAACCAAAAGCACGCCCATCAGAGTATGAGTGATGAATGCCGAAGGTTAAATAACTCTTGAGCAGTCTACTATTAGTGAATTCTTTTAGATGATATCTTGTGGCACTAAATGGAGATATAAAACCCTTCCTAGTAGCCGCCCACTAGTAGTACTTACCGTGAGTAAACGTAAATCAAATTTTCATATAATTAAAAATTTTTTTGTTAGTGATATTTATGATAAAAATATTTTATACCTTCTGGAATAAATAGACCATCATGACATTCTAAGGCAGGAGTCAGAAGGTCATGTGTCAACCTTCCCACCCAGCTAAGACATATGTAAATTTCAAATCGAAGTCTACTGCTGCAAGCACATTTTGGGTGGGATAAGGTTTTCTCTCTCTTAAGGCAGATTCATGCTCCTTAGAAACCCTAGCTTTAATATGGGTTCCATCTAGAACACCGATACAATCCTAAAATTAATAAGTGATATTAGTAAGAGCATTAAAATACTTATATAAGATAACACTAACATACCTTGAAGAAAGGCATGAATCTATCGCTCGATTGTATTTTATGTGGAGTTTCCAATGTCGCAGTTTTACCATCTCATGTAACTCTGCGATTAAAATACCTACTCACGCTTAGATATTGAAAGTTGAATCGAATAACCCGATTTACGTGCCCAAGGATATGTAGTAATATAGCAACTTGTTCTTCAATTTTACATTGTCTACAAGTAAACCTCTTCTGCGAAATAGATTGCATAATTTGAAAAAAAAGGTATTTTTTTCATTCAAATCATATTCACTCAATCTGAATCAGATCCAAGATATAATCTAGAAAGGTATGTCGCACGCTGAATATTTCACTCAGGATTAATTCTTTGTTGATTTCTCTTTAGTGTGTCCAATAATATATATATAACAAGGATTGATATGCATGAATGGTTGAAGCAAGTTGATTTCCATTGATCTCAACATCATTTGAATAGTCATCGTAATCAGAGGACCATCCTTCACCCTCTTTAGATGTGTCAGCCATTATTTTTTACAAATAAGATTCACTAAGCTGATACTCAAAAAATAATAAAAAAGTGTTTAGGAGCATATCAAAGCCATCAAATTAGTTGAGGAAAAGATAGAATTATAAAAAAAAATTTAAAAAAGTAATATCATTTTTTTGTATGTGTGGATATGGCATTGAACAATGGTTAAAATAGTAAATTCTTATGAATCATTCCTATGCTTTCGCATAGAATTGGTTCAATTTAAAAAAAAGGATATTTCTCTCCCATCAAAAATATGTTATGGATCTACTAAAAAAAATCAAGATAGAGTGCAAGTCATGTAAAACTCCTACTGAACTAAGATAAAAATTGGATCTTAATGAAGAAAGAACTACTATAGATATGGGACAATATCAAAAGTTAACGGGAAAACTAATCTACTTATATTACATTCATTCTAGCACCGCATTCACAATAAGTCTAATTAGCAAAGTTATGTATAAACTCAAAGAGTTGCATCTTCAAGCCACTTATAAAATGATCAAATATCTTAAATTAAGCCTAAAATTTTTTTATACAAAAGCAATGACATCTTATAAATTGAAGGATACACGAATGCAACTATGTTGGACCACCATGAAAGGTCCACTTCAGGCATTGTACATTCTTCATAGAAAATCTCATAATTTGGAAGAGCAAGAAAAAACCTGTGATTTCTACATCGATACTAAAGCCAAGTTGAGCCAAGGCTAAAAAAATCAGAGCTTCTATTGATCAAAATCATACCGAACCGGAATGCCTCTTTAATTGAAGAAGAAGAGCACAAATCGGTTAATGCTAGTTCCACTAAGCCAACATTAATTTGTTCAGGGAGACGAATCGGAGAGGGTATAACGTAGACCGCATCGAGGAGCGGGACGGAGAGACGGGCGAAACAGAGCAAGACCGAGAGAGGGAGAAGATGGGTCGACACCGCCAGCAACAAGTCGATCGGGAGTGGGAGAGAGAGAGGAACAATGTTGCCGAAGCAAGAGAGTCGCAACCGAAAGGAGAGAAGGAAAGTTCGTGAACTCAAGTATCAATGCAATCCACAATATAGAAGAAATCAAACATGAAAAATTGGTATGAACCGTAAGTATAAGAACAAGGCTTGGTGCATCAATATTCATTCCTTCTATCGTGGGAAGTTAAGCATCATAACCATAAAGAAACATAATTCCAATAAATCCAGTTGAAGCTTTTCATCCGGAAATAAACATGAAAATAAATGTCTAAAACAAGATCCAAATCTCCTAGCTACCTATCTCCGTGCCAAGGCCTTGGAGACCAGAGACCAGAACACTGGAGGCAAATAGCCGCCGCAAAACCTCTTCGATGGCTGTACCTCTCTCCGGTATCCACCTTCCTTCTGATAATATTCCATTTACACGGAGAAGGAGAATGAGAAACAAATAAGTGGAGAAAGGGAGGAAAAGGGATGTACCTAATCTCGAATATGGAAGAGTTGGCACTCTACCACGACTGCAGAAGTGGAAAAGAATCTAAAATTGTCGAGCAATGTCGAGATCTCACCTCCCCCGTCACTCCTGCTCTTCTCACATTGGCGGGTATGAAAAGGCGGTATGAAAGATTATAGCGAGGAGTTCTACGGTTGTTAATCAGGACTTCTGAATTCGCTCGATTTTGAGGGTATTTCATTTACACGAAAAATACGCTGGGAAAGGAATTTCAAATATCGTAAAATTTTACACGGTAATTAAATTACTGCATACCAAATACAGGAAAACAAGAATTGCATGTATTTAAATTATATTACAACTACTTTACACGAAACCAAACAGCCCCTTACACGATGAATTTGGAAGTCGAGATAAGAACGCATGTTAAAGCAGACGGTTCATCTTCTTCCCCGAATGCTCTATATTTGTTTATATGAGTTGGCTTTCCTAAATCCTCCAGCATTACAACTTACCTGGGAGCAATGGCGGATCTGAATTCCAACATTACTCTCAAACTTCTCATCGACGCTTGCAGCCAAAAAGTACTCTTTGGCGAAGCTGGAAAGGACTTCGTAGATTTCATGTTCAGCCTTCTCACGCTCCCACTTGGCTCTGTCATCAAGCTCCTCACCCCTTCAATCATGACTGCATCTATCGGAAAACTTTATGAGAGTGTAGAGAATCTGAACCAGATCTATCTTATCTCAAACAGAGAGAAGTCCACCCTGCTTCATCCCCAAGTTTCCACTTTTGATGTAGCGAGTCCACTGCTTCTCGACGCTGAAGTCATTACACAGAAAAAATACTATCTCTGCTATTATTGTAAAAAGAAAATGACTATTCAGTGGAACATGATTTGCCCAAATTGCAAGCAGGTGATGACTAACGAAGTCGACATCGCTGTGCCATCGGTGTCTGATTCAACTTATTCTGGAGCTGGAGATGGAGGGGAGAGGGTTGGAGGCTTTGTAAAGGGGGTGATTACTTATATGATTACAGACGATTTGGAAGTGACGCCAATGTCTGCAATTTCCAGCATCACTCTTATAAATCGCTTCTGCATGAAAAAGGACATTCAGCTGGAGGAGATGGTGGTCAACGTCGGCATGAAAGAGGTCAATCCCTTATCAATGTACTTAGTTTTCCTCTGTACTAATATTTCTATTGTTTGATGTGCAATATTGAAGTTCAACGTTTTACAGGAAGTTGCTTTACTGAAGGCTTCCTTGGACTCTTGCACTGTTCTGACTGATGTCTTCTGTTCGTCCAGTAAGAAGGCAAAAGCTTCTTCAACTGATCCTTCGAGCACGAATGCATAATCCCTTTCTTTTGCAACTTCTGTACAGTCCATTGTAATACCAGTGTTTTTGATCTATCCTTATATATTATGTGTCTTTTGTTGCAAAAGGTGACAATGTCAATGGGCTGCTGGCTGTATGTGTTCAGAATTCAGTTTTGTGTGCAAATCAGTTATTCAGTATATCTTTATTTTGCAACAAAATTATATGGCATCTCTTTACAACTTATATATCAAAATCATCTGAATTTCTTGAGCAGAAATAATTTTAGCAGCAATTAATAAGCTTTTTCCTGCACTCTAATTAGAAGCCCTGTAACGAGAATTACAATCACATTTCTCCTCCCACCAAATGGCTTTGAGTCAACGCTACATTTGCACATTAAACAAAAAGGCATAAGAAGTAGCCAAGGAACTGTTTACAGCTGATTCAAATAGTGAAATTGAGGACCAAAGAAGAAGATCAATTCCTCTTCTCTTTATTCTTATAGTCTACCTAAATGCTATCAATAACTAGTCCAAGTATAGATTTTAATTTTTTAACTAGCAACTTTAAACTACTGAGTACAAGAAAAATTTCAAGTGAAGTCATACACTTATAAAATCAATCAAATAAAAGCTATTTTATAACTCCATTTAATATCATTTTCGTGCATTTGATTTTTATCAACCCGTTAATCGTTCATGATTAACTTGCCAAAGATGTTTAATTACTAGTTAATTTATATGAAACTATGTTAATAATCAATCAAATATTAGTATCAAACATACTTTCGTTAGAAACAAATAATGTGATACATTAAAAGTAAGGAGAAAATTAAGCATAAGCATGATGTGATACAAAAGTTTCTCAAAATTAATTTAGTTTCATGCGGGTAGATCTACTATTGAAGTATACATATGTTGACAGTTTGATGAAGAAGTATTGAGAAAGCAAGGAGAATCTACATATGATATTTATTAATTTAGAGAAAGCATATGATAAAGTTCAAGAAAAGAAAGGAGTTAACATTGGTTATATTTAAGTAATTAAGAATATGTATATTAGAGCTATTACTTGTGCCCAAAGACTCCAAATATAAGGAGGATTGACATAATATTTTTCTATTTCAGTTGGATTACATCAAGGAAAGGCTTTTAGCTCATATCTTTTAGCTTTGATTATGGATGTTCTCACTATGCATTTTCAGGAGAATGTACCTTGGTATATGTTTTTTGCTTATGACATTCTTCTTGTTGATAAGACTAGAGAGAGTGCAAGAAAAACTAGAATTATAGAGGTCAACCTTAGAATCTAAAGGTTTTCATTGAGTATATCTAAAACTAAATATATAGAGTGTAATTTTAGTTGTAGAAATTTTAGTGATGGTGTTGTGATGATATTGGGTGATTAAGTCATTAAAAAGAGAGTGTTTACATCTCATGTCTATTATTCAAAATGATGGTGAAATAGATGAGGATGTTATTAGTAGAATTCAAGTTGGATGGTTGAAGTGGAGGAATGCATCTGGCCTATTGTGTGATAGACAAGTACCGCTTAGACTTAAAAAAAAAAATTTTATAAGATGATGGTAAAACCTGCAATGATTTATGGTGTAGAATGTTAAAAAAGAGAAGCAAAACTAAGTTAAGTGTTGTAGAAATGAGGTGCTAAGGTGGATGAGTGGCTTTACTGAGATAAAATGCAACAACAACAACAACATATCTTTATTCCACTAAGTGGGGTCAGCTACATGAATCCTTTGTCTCCATTGTGTCCTATTATGTGTCAAAATTCTCATTTAATTCAAGTATACTAAGGCCATTTTTTATACATCTTAACCAAGTCTTTTTAGGTCTACCTCTATCTTTCTTAACATAAGATAAATCTAATACATCTACTCTCCTAACCGGGTCATCGGACGACCGACGCTTAATGTGGCCAAATCATCTAAGGCGACTCTCTCTAATCTTATCTGCCACTGGAGCTACTCTAACTTTTCCCGAACATACTCATTTCACATTTTATCTCTAAGAGGAAAGCCACTCATCCACCTGAGCATCCTCATCTCTATAACACTTAACTTAGTCTTATGCTTCTCTTTTATTGGCCAACATTCTTCACCATAAGTCATTGCAGGTCTTACCACCATCTTATAAAATTTTCCCTTAAGTTTAAGTGGAACTTTTCTATCACACAAAAGGCCAGATGCATTCCTCCACTTCAACTATCCAACTTGAATTCTATAAATAAAGGACATTTACAGGGAGTTGCTTTACTGAAGGCTTCCTTGGACTATTGCACTGTTCTGACTAATGTCTTCTATTCGTCCAGTAGAAGGCAAAAGCTTCTTCAACTGATTCTTCGAGCACGAATGCATGATCCCTTTCTTTTGCAACTTCCGGTCCATTATAATAGGTTTTTTGATCTATCCTTATATATTATGTCTTTTGTTGCAAAAGGTGACAATGTCAATGGGTCATGTGTTCGTAATCCAGTTTTGTGTAAACCGCTTCTTCAAGATATCTTTATTTTGCAACAAAATTATATGGCATCTCTTTACAACTTATATATCAAAATCATCTGAATTTCTTGAGCAGAAATAATTTTAGAAGCAATTAATAAGCTTTTTCCTGCACCCTAATTAGAAGCCCTATGTAATGAGATTTACAATCACATTTCTCCTCTCACCAAATGGCTTTGAGTCAACGCTACATTTGCACATTAAACAAAAAGGCATTAGAAGTAGACAAGGAACTGTTTACAGCTGATTCAAATAGTGAAATTGAGGACCAAAGAAGAAGATCAATTTCTCTTCTCTTTATTCTTATAGTCTACCTAAATGCTATCAATAATTAGTCCAAGTATAGATTTTAATCTTTTAACTAGCAACTTTAAACTATCGAGAAAAAAATTTCAAGTGAAGTCATACACTTATAAAATCAATCAAATAAAAGCTATTTTATAACTCCATTTAATATCATTGCATTTGATTTTTTATCAACCCGTTAATCGTTCATGATTAACTTGCCAATTATGTTTAATTACTAGTTAATTTATATGAAACTATGTTAATAATCAATCAAATATTAGTATCAAACATACTTTCGTTAGAAACTAATAATGTGATACATTAAATGTAAGGGAGAACGTAATTAAGCATAGGTTACGATGTGATACAAAAGTTTCTCAAAATTAATTTGGTTTCATGCCGGGTAGATCTACTATGGACGTTATACATATGTTGAGAGGTTTGATGAAGAAGTATTGAGAAAGCAAGGAGAATCTACATATGATATTTATTAATTTAGAGAAAGCATATGATAAAGTTCAAGAAAAGAAAGGAGTTAACATTGGTTATATTTAAGTAATTAAGAATATGTATATTAGAGCTATTACTTGTGTCCAAAGACTCCAAATATAAGGAGGATTGACATAATATTTTTCTATTTCAGTTGGATTACATCAAGGAAAGGCTTTTAGCTCATATCTTTTAGCTTTAATTATGGATGTTCTCACTATGCATTTTCAGGAGGATGTACCTTGGTATATGTTTTTTTATGACATTCTTCTTGTTGACAAGATTAGAGAGTGCAAGAAAAACTAGAATTATAGAGGTCAACCTTAGAATCTAAAGGTTTTCATTTGAGTATATCTAAAACTAAATATATAGAGTGTAATTTTAGTTGTAGAAATTTTAGTGATGGTGTTGTGATGATATTGGGTGATTAAGTCATTAAATAGAGTGTTTTAGACATCTCATGTCTATTGTTCAAAATGATGAAGAAGAATTCAAGTTGGATGGTTGAAGTGGAGGAATGCATTTGGCATATTTAAAAAAAAAGCTTTATAAGATGATGGTAATACTTGCAATGATTTATGGTGTAGAATGTTGGGCCATAAAGAGAAGCATAAAACTAAGTTAAGTGTTGTAGAGATGAGGTGCTAAGGTGGATGAGTGGCTTTACTGAGATAAAATGCAACAACAACAACATGTCTTTATTCCACTAAGTGGGTTAGCTACATGAATATTTTGTCTCCATTGTGTCCTATTATGTGTCAAAATTCTCATTTAATTCAAGTATACTAGGGTCATTTTATACATCTTAACCAAGTCTTTTAGGTCTACCTCTACCTTTCTTAACATAAGACAAATCTAATGCATCTACTCTCCTAACCGGGTCATCGAATCGACGCTTTATGTGGCCAAACCATCTAAGGCGACTCTCTCTAATCTTATCACTGGAGCTACTCTAACTTTTTTCCGAATATACTCATTTCACATTTTATCTCTAAGAGTAAAGCCACTCATCCACCTGAGCATCCTCATCTCTATAACACTTAACTTAGTCTTATGCTTCTCTTTTATTGGCCAACATTCTGCACCATAAGTCATTGCAGGTCTTACCACCATCTTATAAATTTTTCCCTTAAGTTTAAGTGGAACTTTTCTATCACACAACAGGCCAGATGCATTCCTCCACTTCAACTATCCAACTTGAATTCTATTAATAACATCTCCATCTATTTCACCATCATTTTGAAAAATAGAGCCTAAATATCTGAATCGCTTACTCTTATTAATGACTTGTTCACCTAATATCACAACACTACCACTAGAACTTATACAACTAAAAGTACACTCTATATATTCTATTTTAGATCTAACAAAACCTTTAAACTTTAATGTTGACCTCCATAATTCAAGTTTCTCTTGGACTACCTCTAATCTTAACAAAAAAAGAATGTCAATCAAGAAAGCATGCACCAAGGCACATCTTCAGTAAATTCCTAGTAAGAACATCCATAACTAAAGAAAAAAGTTAAGGGCTTAAAGCTGATCCTTGATGTAATCCAACTGAAATAGGAAAATAATTTGTCAATCCTCCTTGTGTTTGGACACAAGTAACAGCTCTAGTATACATATCCTTAATTACTTGAATATAACCAATATTAACTCATTTATGTTCTAGAAATCTCCAAAGAGATAAAATGCAAAAATGAATATATACAAGAAAAGGTTGAAATAACTCCAATGGCGATAAGATTAGAGATAATCATCTGTTTGGTCACATAAAGCATCGGTCATCCGATGCCCGATTAGGAGAGTAGATGTATTATATTTGATTTATGTTAAAAAAGGTAGAAATAAAAAAAGACTTGGTTATGATGTATAAAAATGACCTTAATTGTTGACCTCCATGTATGTAACATCAGTTGAGTCGAGTTCACAAGAAGAAATCGAACGGCTTCTGATGTAACAATGCGCAAATCAGAGCTGAAATGCATTGGACATCGTCAAAACTAATCGAAATGATCTCTGATCAACGAACGGACTACGTCATCGAGTTCAGAACGTCGAAATTGATCAAAACATGCATCTTGCACAATTCGACGATCAACCGATCAAGAAGGAAATTTTTTGACGCCCCTACACGCATATCGATGCCGGAAGTACGGCTCAAACGCATACGCGCTCGAAATTGATCATATCGTTAGGGTTAAAATTATGAAACCTACTATTTGCGCTCAATTCAGATGAGTCTGCACAAATATCGAGTGGTTGGAAGCGACGATGTGCGATTTTGAACTGAAATTGACCCGATTCGACACCGACTTGAAAGAAACTACCGATCGAAAACGATCGCCGGCTAACATGAAAGTAATTAAAATTCATGTCCATTTTATGGAATATCTTGAAAAGTCAAAATTAAAATTTATTTAATATCTCAAATATAAAAAGAAGAAGAAAAACACATATATATATATATATATATATATATATATATATATATATATATATATATATATATATATATATATATATATATATATATATATATATATATATATATTTACTTATATCTAACCCTAAGGGATAACACTCTCCGCAACCTTCGACTCTCCTATTCCACTGCAACCCCTTTCCTACGTTGGATTTCCTTTTGAACGAATGGCAGCCGCATCGAGCCTCCTCCTCCCCGATATTTCCCTACCGAATGGACAAGCCAACCTTCCCACTCACCCATAATAGCTCCCGTCAATCAGCCTCCTCACCTTCATTCCTTCCTCCCAACGGAATGGCGCCTCCTTCCCTCTCCAACCAAGTCACACGATAGTAGTTTCCTCTCTTATTTCTCTCGACGAAAGCCTCCGAGCTGCTCATCTCTCTGACAGTGCTCGAGTCGAACCCTCCAAACAGAGCAGTCCTAGCCAAGGTCCTTCCCTCCTCTTCTTCCAATCAAATTTTCAGGAAGCATTAAGAGCCCTCTGGTGCGTAACATTTCCTGAAGTTGAACTTTGTGATTTGATATCTGAACAATGGGAAGAAGTGGGTTGGCAAGGAAAAGACCCATCTACAGATTTGAGGGAGGATTCATATCATTGGAAAATTTGCTATTCTTTGGAAGGACTTCACCAAATCTTTTCAAGATCTTCGGTGGATAATCGATCCTTGTGGGAATATCCATTTGCTATTGTTGGTGTCATTATAAAATTCATGCTAATACAAATCAAAGCCGAGGACGAGGACCATGACGGGAGCTGTGTTATTAAAGATGCTTGTAGATGAGCGAACCTTTGATCTTCTATATTGCATTACTTTCGAGTTGATGGATCACCAATGGCTTACCATGAATGCTTGCTATATGGACTTCAATAAGATGATATACTATTTTCATTTGTGTTATATCATCTCATCTCAATGTATATGTAAAAGCAGAATTTTGAGAAATACTAAAATTATAAGTATTTGAAATTTGCTAGATATAAGTACTGCGTAACATGACGAGAAAATTAGATATCTCTTATACAAGTTGGAAGGCTTATACCGCTTTTCATAAGCACGATACAAGAAAATTACTCGGTTGTCGTGAAGACACGCATCATGCACGCTTAAGCATGGTGGGAAAGTCTCGATTCTCGATGCAACCCTACAAAGGGATGACGTGGAGGTCATAATTTCATTCCAAATATATAGATATTGAATGCCCATGCACGCTTTCTTAAGCATGGGTTTATAAGACTCTTTGTCGGTAATGACTATGCACTTTATTAAGCATGGTAGAAGGCTCTAGACTAGTACCCCATGTGGAGACTACATGGAGCCAAATTTCATTAAAGATTAATAATTAATAAAATGAAATAGTTAAAGAAGAATCTTTGAGGCTTAAACCACTAATAAGATTAATAATTGAACTAAGCCTAATATGTCCGAGATAAGATTGGACTTTCAATTATTTCACTAATAATAGTCTACAATAAGTTAGATGTCTATCCAAAGCAAATAAATGAATATTAATCTAAACAATTGAACAGGAGTTGAAACACTAAATGTCACTAAATCAGAAAACAAAAATTAAAAGCAAAAGAGTTGACTTAAATTCTAATAATACATAAATATAATAATTTTGCATAAATTATGGAGCAACTATCACTCAATTCAAGTGCTTAATTTGTGCAATCATTTGAAAGAGATGAATTCTTGTACAAAATATAAAACAATCTTCAATTTAATTTCCAAATTGCAAATTCTAAGTAACTCGCATGGGCCCTGACACTATGCTAAATGCTTAAACTTAATGTCCAAGAAGCGGGTTAATTCATTTGGTCTTAGACGGTCGGTTAATAAAATCTAAAAATCAAATAATAATATTATAATATTTTCAATTTAATAAAATATCGATAACTAATTCTATCACATGATAAGATCCGATCCTCTATTATAAAATTAATAGAGAATGTAATTTGAAATAATAAATTAAAAGATCAAGCAAACTTATATACCAGATGATTGTGTTGAATGAAAATTTCAACCGGAGGAATATTTTCATCAAAATATAATGTAATTTCAAATCAAATTAATGCAAATTAAATATCAATCAAATGAAAATTTTAATGAATTATTAAGCTCAAAATGACTAAATAAAATCATCAAGTTAAAAAATTTAAAGCTAAAATCCAACCCAGCAATTGTTTGTAAAGTACAAATTAAAAACATAAGGAGCCAATGTCAAGTATATCTATATTCACACTCAAATAATCTCATGCTAGTAAGGACGTGGCCCGTGTCCTCTGACCGCGTGGTTTGGCCAGTAGGCTCCACATATGATGCGGTTACAACCAGAGTCCTCTGATCGAGTGGCTACCGCTAAATGACACCATTATATTATGTTCATGATTATAGTCCATATATTCCCCAATGGCTCTTCCATCTGAGATGTGAATCATAGGGTGCACCTGATAGGGCAAAAAGCTCTCTGTCAGCTAAGGTGGACTTAAACTTGTCTCTTTAGACAAACGCTGCCCTAGGTATACAAAGTTCCCTTGAACGATCCACACATTAATAACAAGGATCCTTCGATCGGTGGTCGACTACCCCATCCGACCAAGTGACTACCATGATAACCTGTGATGACAAAACCATGGGGCACATCATCAATCCTCCAACTATTCGCTTTAAGTCAAAATGATAAATTTCATAAATTCTAAGTTCTAAAACTCCACATGTTGTTACTATACACTAAACATTTAACGACCTAACGACTAGCCTTAATCAAAAGTTCTCTCTCAGCATTGAGAGAGATAATTAACTATAGGTGCTTGCATCTATAGAAAACCTGGAACCAAATCTAAAGTCCTCACAAAATGAGGGCGAAATCTCTGGGTAGTGTCTTATTTACTATTCCATATGACTTCTAAAAATTTCACCGATACTTAAATCATACTCTCTTAATTGAGAAGTCAGTGGCGAATTTTCAGAGCCCACAGATTTCTGGCGACTCCGCTGGGGATAGGTTTTACTTTTCATCTTTGGCTAGTTGAACATGAGCTATAGTTATACTGGACTACAATAAAAAAATGAAATTAAAAGAAAAAAGAATCAATTATCAATGAAACTAAATCTAAACCAATTATATCCTTATGACTAATCTGCTTGATCTTTATATCAATAGATCTTCAGAACACACCGTTCATCATGCAACGTCATGAGCCGCGATCCGCCTACTTAATGTGTAATCAATACTAGAAATAGACTTACCATCTAATTTGGTAGTGTAAACTTCTCAACTATTGCTGCTGCAAATAATCCTCTACTTGAAGTGCTTGCATATTGTACACATCAACCTATGCAGAGAAGAAGTACAATTCGAATGCCACTACTGCTACTGAGGTTCCTCAAAAGAGAGCTTTTGTATTCGAAAGATTGGGTTATTCTAATATGCCAGTGATGAAAAGAACTGTCATTGGACAGAAAGTTTCAATCATGCATGTGAGTGCAACTACTCTACTAGTTAAACCATTCACCCCAGGAAGGCACAACGCAACAGCTTCTTCATCTGCAAGAAAGCTAACCCTGAGTCAACAGAGAAATAAGGAATACTGAGTTGCAAGCTCATCAGCTCTCACATGGACCATCTGTTACACAACCAATCTTCCAACTAGAACAATCAGCTCCAACCCTTCAAAAGAAATAACCTAAAACTCTATCTACTCGAGTATATAAGAATCCTAAAGTTGTAAAAGAAAAGGTCTTATGAATAAAAAATATCAAATGCCAATTACCAGAGAAGCCGATAATGCTCAACTATAGAAGCTACCATCAGTGGCAGTAAGAACTCAATACCATCCTAAGTAATTCTTACACGGTGAGCATCGATGACACTGACCGTGTGTCCAAGAATCCACAAAGGTCCCAAAAAGAAAACAAATATGGATGATGAAACCTTGAGAAGAAGTACATAGAAGCTTCTTTATTTGGAAACAAGCTAACCTGAGAGAGAAAAGAGAAATGAACTGCATGCTTAACAACCATTATTCAAGCGTAAAATTATACAACCAACTGAAAAAAAGTGTTCCAACCCATAACAAGTTTGACAGATGGGTTGGGCAAAACTTATCAAATCAAACAATCATTCTAGACCCGACAGTGTCAGGTTCTAGCTCCTCCAATGAGAAAACTCGAAACTATACATGCAAGAGTGCATCGGGTCCTCAAAATTGCTAATGAGAAATGATTGATGAAAAGAAAATATCAAGATTCTGTCATCAGGAAGGCTAGAGTTGCTCCTCCAAAGACATCCTCCCGCACAACATAAGATGTTAACCAATTCAAGTCTGGTGATGAGCATCGAGGTGTAACACTTGGATCACATGTCTAATAATGTTGAAAGGTCCCACAAAAGGTAAGCAAATTTGGAGGCCAAAATTAAACCGCCTTAAAGAAGTATAAACGATGTAACAGATCATTCTACAAAATTCATTGCTTATATGCTAGTATTTAGAGCTAAAGCTTTTGTTACTTGAAGTTGAACTACCTTTACTCAGTAGCCATTCAACACACTCACTTAAGATGAGAATGTCCTAGATGGAAGAGCTTGATGCGCTTAATGAAAGCTCTAAGCTCAGCAAAATTTAGAAGTCTATCGAGCAAGGATGTCCAAAGCATTCGATAATACGGTGTGTCCTCGAACTTTTCAAGAAAGATAATTGATCTTGATGCTGAAAATATCAGTTATTTCTCATCATCATTACATGTGTATATTTTTCTTAAAATTCTCTTATAACATAGAATGCATTTTGAAATAAAGCAAACATCTCCTCACAAACAATGGTCATTTTTAAAATTTTATAGCAAAATGATAGGCTTTCCCTGTAAGATAGGGGGCCTCCTTTTGTATTTGGGTTGACATCGTGCCTAAGGCCGAGATCCTCATATACATGTTCAAATTATGTATGCAAAATTCACAAGTCTCAAAGTCTTACTTACAAAAAAGAGAAATTTTCAAATATATAAACTACAACAAATCAAGTTGGAAACACATCTTCCATTCATACATAAAATCTAGGCAGTGGGTGCATTAGGTCGGACTCAACACGCCTAAATATGGTCGAGTTGCTGATAGGTTTGCTTACTCAACATGCCACAAAGGCCATAGTAAAAGATCCCCCACCTCGTTAGCCTGATGATAAAATCCTCTATTAATTGCTCAAGTCTAAGACTCAAGTGCGTGCATAAGGTCGGACTCAACATGCCAAATATGGTGAGTCACTGACAGGTCCACTTACTCAACATGCCACAAAGACCGCAATAAGGGATCCTCCTACTTCATTAGTTCAAGTGGCCCAAATTAGGAGAACATCCCTAATAGCCGTAAGATCATTTTCCAAAATCTAACAAAAAGTTCCTCACTCGAGAAGGCACTAGACTGAGTTTTGTATCAATATTAAATGAGAAATGTCAACTCCTTCAACAAGTAAGAAGAAAAGCAAAGACCAAGAAACTCTTCTTCAAGAAAGTCCAAATAAGCAAAAGTAAGGGACCAAAGAAGTCATCCCAATATTCATACAAAGTAATGAATAAGGAGTCATGTCATCAATATTCATTATGTGCAAAGCATAGAACTGATGACTCTTCGCCATTGACCTAACACAAACTCTGAGGGCTAGGTCACCGAAGAACATCTTTCTATAAGCCCACCAAAGTAGAGTAAGGTAAATTTGTAACCCGACAAGTCTTCAAATAATTCGGACTTTCCTCCATCAACCACAAGGCACGAAACTAAGATAAGGAAATATAAGATACGAATCTTGAGATGAAGTCTTCAACAAGTCCATCAAAGCACTATGCATAGGACAAGATGTTCTCATCTGTCAACAAGTCATCAACTTGATCAAGTCCACTAAAGCACGAAGTCAAGATAGGAGGAAAAGATAAATTTCAAATTTCAAGATTGAAACTTCAACAAGTCTGGCACAAAGCATAGGACCGAAGTCATTCTCATCTCAATAACAAATCATTAACTCCATTAAGTCCACCAAGGCACAAAGCTAGGACAGGAGAAAGATACAAATTTCAAACTTTAAAAAGAAAGTCTTCAATAAGTCTGAAAAAACAAAGCATAAGACCAAAGACATTCCAAATTCTCTTAATAGTTACTGCGAAAGCTCCCTATTAGACGGGGGGCATTTTTATATATTTATCTAAGTCGACATCATGCTTTAAGCCGAGATCTTTAGATAGATACATATTATGATTGAAAAATATATCACATCTATTTGGCAATAAAGGAAATCAAACCTTATAATATATTTATGAACTAATATGCAATCCTCGTAGACAAGCATTTTTTTTAATGATCAAGGTTGTTCAACCTCTGTGAAATAAGAGGTTTTCTCTTGTACATATTTAGGTTGACATCGAAGCTTTATGCCGAGATTCAATATATCTATAACTATTATGGTCAAAGTTGCGTGCTCTTGTAAGAAAAAAGAATCAACTACAAGCATAAAAAAGATAGCCCTAAATGTCAAAAGTTTATCTCACAGATTTGTCAATATCTGAAGATCAAGTCAGAAAAACTCCTAATTTCAGATTCTTCAATTAGCTAAATTGAAAAAGCATCAACCTCTACATATTCAAGTCTAGGACACAGACGGGTTCTAAAGGTCAGACTCAACCAACCCATAAATGACCGAGTTGTTGACGCTCTCCTCACTCAACAAGCCACAAAAAAGGCCATTGTAAAAGAGTCCCCATTCGTTAGTTTGATGACTAAACCACCCATGTATAACAGCTTTAGTCGAAGACTCGAGTATGTTCTAAAAGTCAGACTCAACAAGCCCAGAAATAGCCAAGTTGCTGACGCTCTCCTCACACAACAAGCCATAAGAAAAAGTCACAATGAAAGAGCTCATGCTCCTCAGTATAATGATAATAATTCAATCTCAAGCCAACTTATTGATTAAAAGCAACTAGAATCCAAGAGATCTTCTACTTGATCGATAGACCAAGACAATATGAAAAATAACTCTCAACCTAGAGTTGCCTCAAATCAATCTCCATCAAATCAATCTCGTAGCAGGTGATATTTCAATCTCTTTTCAAGTGAGTCAAGCACAAAGTACGATCAAAGCAATTCTCATCAAATCCACAAAGAAGAAAACACAAATCGAGGAAGCAATTTCATAGTTCACATAAAGGCAATGGCCGAACTAAAAAAATTTCATAATTATTCATTCTATTAAAGCACACATTGTTAGACTGATTACTCAACATTGACCTAATATAAGTCAGAAGGCTGGGTCATCTGTATGCACCCTTCAACGAGTCTGTCTAAGCAACGAGCATAGGACTGAAGACATACATATACTTCCAGACAAGTTAATATAGACAAATCAGGTCAATCATTCATCAAATTTGTCAAACTTAAAGCTAGGACAAAAGAGATTTCAAATCCCAAAGCAAACAAACCAATTCCTCCATCAAATTCGATCAAACATGAAGCTAGGGTCGGGGAAAACCAAATCTATAATGACACAAAAGAAAAAGATCTTCAGCAAATCCATTGAAGCAGAGAGTATATGGTGGAAAAAGATTTTCAGCAAGCCCATTGAAGCTGAAGTAATTCAGGGTTGACTCGAATGGTCAACCAATTTTCATTAAACATGACTAATTCCATGCGCGAATCATATTTGGGGCATTTTTGACCTCCATGTATGTCACATCAGTTGAGTCAAGTTCACAAGACAAAATCGAACGGCTTCGGATGTAACAGAGTGTAAATCAGAGCTGAAATGCATTGGTCATTATCGAAACTAATCGAAATGATCTCTAAAAGATGAACGGACTTCGCCATCATGTTCAGAACGTCGAAATTGATTAGAATATGCATCTTGCACAATTCGACGATCAACCGATCATGAAGAAAATTCCTGCCTACGAATATCGAGGTCGGGAAGCGGACATTGCCCATTCACAAAATTGATCGTCGTTAGTGTGATCAAAACTTATCAAATAAGATAATTTGAGCTCAATTCAATGAGTCTATGTGAATATCGAGCGATCGGAAGTGATGGCATTTTGAACTGAAATTAACCTGATTCGACGCCGACTTGAATGAAATGACCTCCTATTACGAAACGGACTGCGCCGTTGCGTCCAGAACATCGAAGTAACCTAAAATTCATGTCCAATTTATCTATGTGCTGATACAATTGTTGGTAGAATTAAAATTTATTTAATATCTTAAATAAAAAAGAAGAAAACCTACCTATATGTATCTACTTATATCTAACCCTAAGGGGATAACACTCTCTCACAGCTTTCGACTCCCCTATTCCACAGCCACAACCCCCTTTCCTTTGTTGGATTTCCTTTTGAACGAATGACAGTCGCACCGAGCCTCCTCTCAATTTTTGTTGAGTCATAGAGTAAGCTACAGTCACCACAAATCGAGCTTTGGTCATGTCTTCTCGAGTACTCCTATTATATATGATAAAGCAGAAGTGGTCTTCTTCAATTCTTCTCCGTTTAAAAAAAAAAAGAAAAAAGAAAATTAAATAGCAGAAATGGCAGATGTGGATTCCAAAATCAGTCTCAAACTCCTCATCGACGCTCGCAATAACAAAGTCATCTTCGCCGAGGCTGGGAAGGACTTTGTAGATTTCATGTTCAGCCTTCTCACCCTCCCACTAGGCGCTGTCATCAAGCTCCTTTCCCCTTCAACCATGGTTGGATCTATCGGAGATCTTTATCAGAGCGTAGAGAACCTAAACGAGACCTATTTTGTTACAAACCGAGACAAGTCCTCTGCTTCAGCCCAAGGTACCGATTTTATGCAGCGAGTCCTCTGCGTCTGAACAATGAAAGAAAGGAGTTCCCATCTGCATTTAGTAGTCATTCTCCATTCAGTTTTTCTGAAGAAGGAAATGGCGGCTGGCTGGTGGCTGCTAATCGGGCGGGTAGAAGTAGAATCGGCCAAATCGCGGATCGGCGGCAGAGCGGCCAATGTCTAAGCGTAAACCGACGACCGCGGACGGCGGATGCGATGGTCGGTGGCTCGGTTCGGGCTGTGGGCGGTAATAAACCGATGTCGCAAGAACGACGATAACATTTATGACGGCCGATTGTATTCAAATTGAATTTTAATTAAATACATTTAAAATGACTATTCTAATACATTTCAAATACTCTATAAATATATTAAATTTTATTTTGCATCATACCAAACATTCAAAAAAATTAAATTCCATGATGATTTATATTTTACACTCTAAATACAAGCAACTAAACAACCCCTTAAATCAAACCTAACCAAGTTATGTTGTAATTCAGTTTAGTTTAGTTCTATATATTATTTGATCAGCTTGATTTTATCTATAGTTTATTTCAATTTAATTGATTTAACAAATCTATCAATCAATTTAATTAAATAGGTTGAATCATAGTCTTTTTTGAAGAGCTTTTTAAACTTGGATAAGTCAATTATCTTCAACTCTTTCTCATTGGAAGATATCAACAATCCCTAATAACAAAATCACTTATGCTTTGATTACTACTATGGCTCGTCCCTTAGAGCCTCTAGAGGTGGAATTATTCTGGCCAGGCTTTTGCCGCCCAATATTATATTTTCCGAATGAAATAATTATATGATAATATAAATTTAATCTAAGGTTGAGTTAGAATATTATTTTTATACAAATCAATAATAAAGACAAACTAAATTTAAAGAAATAATGGTAAAATTTGAACAACATCTAAAGCAATATTAAAGATGCGTTTGTGCCAATTTTATGACAGTTTATTTTTTAAAAAGTAATCATAATTATATTTTTTTATATCAACTTTTTGGCTAATTTTAAGATAATTTAGAGATAAAAAATTAATTTTAAGAATCAAAACTGTTAAAATTTGATAACTTTAAGAAAATTATTATTTGAAATTTAATAAAAAATATATTTATAGCACTCATAACAAATTTTTAAAAAGCTGCTACTCCTATAAAAAAAAGCTGTAGCAATTTGACCCTAAGTTTTAAGTTCATGAAGAATTTCATTGAAAATTATATATATATATATATATATATATATATATATATATATATATAAATAATTAAATTAAATTAAACTTGAGAAAATCAATAGTGATAGAATAAAACTTCACGACTTTGCTTATATGAAAATCCAACATACACAGATAGCTGAAATAAGAAACTCCAAAAATTTTTATATAAAAAAATCTCAAAAAAAGAGAAAAAACTGTATATATTAACAATAAAGTACAAAGTTTGAATCTTTAGGGGGTGTTTGGCAACGGATTGGATTTATTTCAAGTAGGATTTAGTAAATCCTGAGGTGTTAAATCCTGAAAAGTGTTTGGTAACAGATTTATTAAATCCTGCAAAATCCAGAAAGATGTTTGGTAAGTTATATGAGGATTTAAGTCTGTTATAATTAAATAATAATATTTTTAAAATATAAAAATAAATAACTAAAAAAATAAAATATTAAAATTAAAATTACTAACATCTTCAACGCAAAAAAGTATTCAAAAAAATTCAAAAAAATCCAACTCGATTTCTATATACAAAACAAGATCGATTTACTGGCAAAAGCAAGCATCTAACTTCAGAAAAATAAGAAAAATCCACCAACACGAGAAGGCTATTAAACGACTCTCCAACTCAGCAACAACAAAACACACTATCTTCATGTAAGCAAGAAAGAAACTTGAATTCTTTATGTATGCAAGTTTCAAGGTCAAGGACAAATAACACATTTATAAAAAAATTCATAAATCTGAGTTGATAACTCAAAATTTAGCCTAAAGCCATGTGACGATCCATGAAGCGTGGATGAGTTACCTATGTGTTATCCAACTACTAACAAATTACCTTCCCACCTTAGTACAACTTTATTGTCACTACAATCCTTGATCGCATCTATCACAGGAAGTATACCCTCAGTTGAGATGTTAGGAATAGTAGATAACTGGTACAATCATCCATTGTGTAGGGCAATATTTGTTCATGGTTTGAATTTCTTCATTTTCAACATTTTATTAAGCATGTTTGTCAATGTTTCATGGTCCACTGGTTTCTTCGCTTTTCGTCGATTTTGGTGATTGCCACTTGATGATCGCTTTGGTTTTGGTTGATCAGTGGAAGTGTGTTGTGTATTAGCCATAAAATCCCCTGTCTCCTCGATTGCCTCCTCTACGAAATTAATTCCATGGCTAGACATGAAATTATCGACAACCGGCTCTACCTCATGATTATCTGTTGGTTCGGTTTCAGTACTAGCTCTCGATGTATTTGTTTGTGTTGAGCGTGCCTGTGTGCCGGTTGCAATATTATCTCCGCAAATCTGTTCAAATATGTGGTATTGTTGGAAGGGGTTTCGTCTAAAGCGTCGCATTTTCGAATTTTCCTGTTTTGTTAACATGTTATTCATCATTAGATTCTCAGTTTTGACAAAATAAATCTCTAATCTTGACTTGATAAAATAACTTACCCGAATCACCTCTTCCCATATTTCATCTGGTGCAACTGGTATATTCAGCGTCTCGTCCCCACTACGATTACTTAGTTGATATAACATGCATCATTTCATGTTCTTATAGCGTGTCATCACAATGGTGTAGTGTTTGTTCCCAATTTCCTATTTAATGTCGCACCACCTCATTCCATTTTTCTCTCCTTATTACAATTTCGCACAAATTGTTCCCGAGTATGTCCCCAAAAGTCGCGTTATGATGTTCAGGCCATTTAGGAACTCTCTTCGTATTCTCGTCATGAGTTGTTAAATCATCTAGTGTATTATTTTGTTGGGAACTTGTGGAAGCGTGGTCTTTAGATTTTCCTTTTGAGAAACCTTTCATATCTATAAGTAGAATTAAAATTTCAGTATGAATAAAACAATGATGTTGATATTGGCAGAATAATGAGAACGAAATTAAATTGCCTCACATGAATTACAAATGTCTTGTTTTCGACGTAATTGATTTCGACAAATGGACTTGATGTTCGATGACTCACGATCGGATCGATCCCCATTGTTAATTTTATGATCCTACCGACTTCATACGTTCATTTTTTTGTGTGTATTTTATTAATTTCCTCGAGGCCAGCTTCCTTCTAAATGTTGACATTCAATATATTTTGAAATACAAAAATTTATTTAGAAATATTCTACGAATAGTTTAAAATGATACCATTCAAATTAATAAGTAAATCATTTACCTTCTAAAGCACAACGACTATTATTCTTAAATCATATTTACAAAAGTAATAATTTTGTATTATATTATTGTGCATTACAATTCATGATAACGCGTTTTCCTAACACCTAGTTGTATTTTCCTAACAATTAATGATCTCCCAATATATAACCTTCACTTTTGTTGAAACATTCTATAATTAGATCTATTCAGCCTAATGCCTTCTCCGGTGGAATTCCTAGCATTCTCATACTCTCTACCTGTAAATCAAGCCAAATCCCTTTTTTGTGAATAACCCAAGCCAAATCTCTTCTTCCTCCCTCCAATTTTTAGGCAACCAGGCATCATAATAAAAAAAAATAGAAGAGGAGAAAAGTAGAAAAATAGAAGAAAGCTACCTTTCTTCAATATTATTAATATTTCTCGAAAGATATGCTATGATCCCTCCTAAAAACAAACACTACATCAAGATTGGAATTTAATTGTGCTCTACAATTAGGTAAACTTGTCTAAATTGATAACTTTTTGCTTTTCCATCATCATGCCACCATGGATCTTAACACATTAAGAGAGGGACATGAAAGATTGTCTAACATCTCAAAGGAATTAAACATATGGTTACAACACAAAAATAGGATGACAATGAGTGAAAAGAAATGTGAAAATTTGTGAAATAAATTTGATTGAGCAACCGATCAGTTAAATTAAATGTCTAATCAAATGGAAGGCAATTCAAATGAAAAAAAAAAAAAAGAACCCTTGGCAAGGAACCTCCCATGGTGTTCCTTCATAGGAAATCCAACTTAAAAGACTTTCACCTCCTCCAAACACCTTAAATGATATGGTATAATTGCGATGATCGCATCTTAGGACATACCAAATAAATAAATAACGACTTACAAAACCTAGTGACAAAAAATGGTTTCCTCCCATATGAAATACATCATGTGCCGATAATCTAAACATGGTGACAAACATAACATGCATGACAAATGAAACACAATTAAAAAAGAAAAAAAAATCCTTAGCTTGACTTCTAATTCTAAGCAATGGAGAAAGAGTATCCAAATAAATAATACGATCTCAAAATTTAAACTAGCTTGCTCACTGAAAATTCTAAGAGAGATTTTAAAATAATTTAAGCACTTTAGAATTACTTTTCATTCCCCTGTGTGAGAATTAAAGGAGGGATCATTAAACCAGCCTTGGAGATCTTTCACAACTCTATAATTGAGTTTTAATCTAGTTATCATATCAGTTCACATGATAAATGGCAATGCCAACTGAATTGACAAGTTATCGTTCCAAACTCCCAACTTTCCATCTAACTTATCCAGCTTCAGACCATAAACACTATAAAATCTAACCATATTAAGGATTTTATTTTCTTTATACAAAATCTTGCCATGGAGAAGTTCATAAAAAAAGTGCAGAAACAAAATTCTATAACTCAGTTAAGTATAAACTACTTTTCTAACTCATAAATCTAGGAACTTAGCCCATCCTAAATCTCCAAATTTCCCGCAGCTGAATTAAACGAAAGCGCATTCATACAATCCAGCTGCCCATTAAAAAATCACAACTATATCAAAAAAAAAAAAAAAAAAAACAAATGCCCTTATCTTCACAGAAAATTAATTATTCAAAATGCAACTAGGTAAAGCTGAGGATGGAACATTGAGCCTCAAACAAAAAAATAAATCCGCTAATGTCGAGGCTACTAAACAACAGAGCTCTCTTGATAGCATTCAGCGGAAAGAAGAACGGCGCGATGAAGAACGATCTTACAGCAATCCAGGTAAGTCGCGCATGCAGTGAAGAGCGGAGAAGGAAGCGTCTGCGCGAAGAAATGAGGATCGAGGAAGTTGAGACGAAGCCGGTTCCACCATACCGCGGTCCGTTCGGTAAATCCGTTAAATCGCGGCGGATTTAACAAATCCGGATTTATCGCGTCTTGATTTACGGTTCTGACATCGGGTTACTAAATCCTCCGAAGGTGTTTGGTAGGATTTACGGGATTTAGCGAGCTAAATCCTTATTAAATCCGTTGCCAAACACCCCCTTAAAGTACAAAGTCTAGCCCAATATATATGATCAACTATATATCAACTTTAAGATACAAAGTTTGAATATTCCCAATAACGGGATTACAAAAACTATATGTAAGAAATCTTGATAATGAGAACTTCATAATCAGGTTACAACATATATATAGTGGTTAGTTGGGCTGTAACGGTTGTTGGTGGTAGTCAGAGACGACAATAAGCGACGATCGACGACGACAATGTGTTGGAAACATATAAAGATAAAAAAATAAATTTATCTAGCCCGGATCTCATGCCAAATCATCAAGAAAATTTAATCAGAAGTGTACATGAATCTATGGAAGAGCTAATGCGGGATTTTGGCCTTCCACTTCTAAAGGGGAGTTCTTAAGAGAGAGAGAGAGAGAGAGAGAGAGAGACTTCTTTTCACTCAAGATGAGATATGAGTAAAATTAGAACTTTACCCTTTAGAATGGGGACCATGACCCTATTTATACTTGAGTGCATTTTATTTTATTTCGGCCCATCATTAAAATAAAATAAAATGTCCGGTCTCTACACATGATAATTCCATACAAAATTAATAAAATATCTCAAAAGCCTAAAATTAATTAATCTTTATTTGATCACAAAATTAATAGGCTTAAAAAATAAGATAGCGCTAATGTATAATTAAATTCATATGTGAGCCTACATTCAAAAATTCCCAACAATCTCTCACTTGGGTCACATATTTATTACTTGATAATTATACATTATTAAATACTTTAAGAGCTCAATATTTGTTATCTTCAAAGAGAAATATCTTTAGACAATCTGGTCCATTAATAATATTGACTGTTGCATGCTAGAAAATCAATTGCGGTATAGTGAAAGTTTACGCCTTAGCATTGTTGTGAAATCCCACATTTAAAGAGTGAACAAGAAAACTCGAATTTTACGTGAAAAATTTTGAAAAGAGGAAAAACCAACTGGCAGAAAAATTCCACTATATATTTGTTTTGAGTACATGTTTTCCCGATAACGGGATTACATAATTGTATATGAGAAGGGCTGACAATGGGAATCCCAAAATCAGACAACAAACCATATAGTCGTTGGTTGTAAGATTCTTAGTGGTAGTAGATGATGGTGAACAACGAGAACGGCGCGATGATGAAAGGTCGTCATGATGGAGACGGAGATTGGCGCGAGGATCAACGGTGGCGGTGGTTGGTAACCATGGGGTGGTCGGCGTCAGTGTGACACGATTATGCGGAGGATTTTCAAGCTTTGAGCTCTCTCTTGCTTGACCCCTTCATATGAGAAATGATGGCTATTTATAGTTACATTATGGATTTCATGCAAAAGCATAAACCAGAATTCTGAGATTTCAACAAAATTTAAATTTGATCATTTAATGTATTTTATGTATTTGAATGCTCAAATGAACTCAGAATTATGAGATATTGGGCTTGTTAGATCCGACACTTCAAGATGCTCGATTTGACTATAAACACTCCATGTTTAAGAATCGATTGATAAAAATATATTTATAGCACTCATAACAAATTTTTAAAAAGCTGCTACTCCTATAAAAAAAAGCTGTAGCAATTTGACCCTAAGTTTTAAGTTCATGAAGAATTTCATTGAAAATTATATATATATATATATATATATATATATATATATATATATATATATATATATATATATATATATATATATAATTAAAACAAATTAAACTTATTGCGTGCCAGAAAATCAATAGTGATAGAATAAAGCTTCACGACTTAGCTTATATTAAAATCCAGCATACACATATAGTTGAAATAAGAAACTCAAAAAATTTTTATGTGAAAAAATCCGAAAAAGAGGAAAATAATTGTATATATTAACAGTAAAGTACAAAGTCTAGCCCAATAAATATGATCCACTATATATCAACTTTAAAGTACAAAGTTTGAATCTTCTCAATAACGAGATTACAAAAGCTATATGTAAGAAATCTTGATAATGAAACTCCATAATCAGGTTGTAATATATATACATCGGTATTGAATGGTCGTGGTGTGAGAGATGATAATTACCGGCGACAACAAGAAGTTGGAAACATATAAAGATAAAAAAATAAATTTATCTAGCCCAGATCTCATGTCAAATCATCAATAAAATTTAATCAGAAGTATACCTGAATCCATGGAAGAGCAAATGTGGGATTTTGGCCTTCCACTTCTAAATGTGTGTTCTTGAGAGAGAGAGAGAGAGAGAGAGAGAGAGAGAGAGAGAGAGAGAGAGAGAGAGAGAGAGACTTTTTTTCACTCAAGATGAGATATGAGTAAAATTAGAACTTCACCCTTTAGAATGGAGACCATAACCCTATATATATTTAGAGTGCATTTTATTTTATTTCAGCCCATCATTAAAATAAAATAAAATATATATTCTCTACATATGATAATTTCATACAAAATTAATAAAATATCTCAAAAGCCTAAAATTAATTAATCTTTATTTGATCACAAAATTAATAGGCTTAAAAAAAAGATAATGCATAATATATAATTAAATTCATATGTGAGCCCACATTTAAAAATTCCAACAATCTCTCACTTGGGTCACATATATATTGCTTGATAATTATACATTATTAAATACTTTAAGAGCTCAATATTTGCTATCTTCAAAGAGAGAATATCATAATCATTAATAATATTGACATAGAATCAAAGTGATATTTATTATGATTTCTCTATAATAAAATCCATCAGTGATCACTAAATCAATATGATTAACGACATAGATTATATCTGGATGTGTAGCATGAAAATTTCATGTAATTTGATCATATATCATGTTTATTTTCAACTAGTCCTATATTATAACTCAAAAGAGTTATAAATATAGTTTCATTTATTTATGCTAAACTGCAATTGAAATTATATAACTTTATTTCAGAGTTTTCAACTATAAGAAAATAACAATATTTTATTTTGATCAGAAAAATATATTTACAATCATTGAACATCATAAACAAACTCCCACTATGCTAGCATATCATCAAACTAAACCACACCATACGAGCCATATGCTTATGAAATACTTTAGGTGGTAAACCTTTTGTAAGTGGATCTGTAATCATAAAATTTATAATAATATGTTCAATAAATACTTGAGAACTTTGAACTCTTTCTTTTACAACAAGAAATTTTATATCAATTTGTTTTGATTTTGACAAACTCCTGTTGTTCTTTGAATACAACTCTGTGACTCTATTATCAAAATTTATTTTTAATGGTCTCTTTATTCTATCAAAAATATTTAGCCCAGTGATAAAATTTTGTTACAATATTCCTTGATTTGTTGTCTCATAACAAGCTATAAATTTTGCTTCCATAGTAGAAGAAGCTATAAGTGATTGTTTGGTATTTTTCCAAGATATATGTCCTCAAGCTAATAAGAAAATATAACTTGAAGTGGATCTTCTACTATCGAGGCAACCAGCAAAATCAGAATCGGAGTACCCCATGATCTCCAAATGATCTGATTTCTGATATGTGAGCATAAAGTCTTTTGTTCTCTTTAGATATCGCATAACTTGCTTTACTGCTTTCCAATGATCCATTCCTGGGTTACTTAAATATCTTGCAAGCATTGCAATAATAATGTACATCGGACGCTGCAAACTTAAGCATACATAAGACCCCCTACTACAGATGCATAAGGGATCTTTTCCATTTTTTTTTTCGAATTCATTTCTTGGACATTGAAGCAAACTGAATTTATCACATTTAGCAATGTGTGTATCTCCTGGTACACAATCTTTCATGCCAAATCTACTAAGCACTTTATCAAAATATGCCTTCTTGTGATAAACCAAGTATACCACCAGAACGATCCCGATAAATTTGTATACCCAACATAAAAGATGCATTCTAAAGATCTTTAATTTCAAATTTATTTGAAATTAATTTCTTGGTTTCATATAAAAGACATATATCACTACTTTCCAGTAAAATATCATCAACATATAGCACTAGGATGATGAATTTACTCCCACTTTATTTGTGATAAATGCATTGATCAACAATGTTTTATTTAAAATCAAAATAAGTAATCATCTGATCAAATTTCTTATACCATTGACAGGAAGCTTGCTTTAAACCATAGATGGATTTATTTAATTTGCATACTAGGTGTTTTGAATCAGAAGATTAAAAATTTTCTAGTTACACCATATATATAGTTTCTTCAATGTCGCCATTGAGAAATGTAGTCTTTACATCCATCTGATGTAACTCTAAATCATAATGAGCTGCTAGTGTCATAATGATTCTAAAAGAGTCTTTCGAAGAAACTAGAGAGAAAGTCTCTTTATAATCAATATCTTTCTTTTGAGTGAAACCTTTAGGGACTAAACGTGATTTATATCTTTCGACATTGTCTTTTGAATTCCGTTCGATTTTAAAAATTCATTTACAACCAATAGGTTTTACTAATTTAGGAAATTCGGCAAGATCCCAAACATCATTGTCTTTCATTAATTTCATCTCATCCTCAATGGCTTCTATCCATTTATGAGAGTTAACACTTTGTTTGACTTGATTAAAAGAGATTGGATCACTCTTCAATCCAATGCCAAACTCATGTTCTTGGAGATACACAACATAATCATCTAAAATTGCTAATCTCCTCTCCCTAGTGGATTTTTTTAATAACACTTTAATTTGAGGTTGTTATGATTCCTCAATATGAGTGGGAGTTAACTCAAAAATATTTTGATTATTCGTATTTACAACTTGAATATGATCAGGTAAAATTATTTGATTATTTTCTATTATAAATATAGAAAGAGAAATAAATTGCTCTTCAAATATAAAATTTCTAGGTTTATTACTCCCATCATATTCAACTTCCTTAATAAATTTAGCATTGCCCGTCACAAAAAAGGATTTATTTGAAGAGTCATAAAACTTAAAACCTTTTGACCTTTCTGAGTATCCAAAAAAATAGTAGGTTATAGTTCTTGAGTCCAATTTATTTATTTATATAGCTATATGTACATCTCGACATGAAGATGCCTAATACTAGCTTCTTCCAATCCAATTCATATGGGGTTTTAGCTACCGCTTGCTTGGAACTCTAAGGATGTAAACTGATCTTTAAGGCTTCTCCTTAAAGTGAATCTGGTAAATAAAAATGATTTATCATACTTCTAACCATATCCAAAAGGGTTCGATTTTATCTCTCAGCTACACCAATTTGACTTGGAGTCCTTGGCATGATGTATTGAGGAACGATGATGCATTCTGCTAAATATTTGGCAAAAGGGTCTGGACGTTATTCACCTGATCCATCATATATGCCATAGTATTCATTACTACGGTTAGATTTGACAGCTTTTATTTTCTTTATAAGTTGATTTTCAACTTCAGTCTTAAAAATTTTGAATACGTCCAGCGATTGTAACTTCTCATAAATCAAGTATAAATAAATATAACAAGAATAATCCTCTATGAAAATAATGAAATATTGTTGGTCATTCCAAGTAGCTGTAGGGAATGTACAATAAATATTAGTATGAATTAATTCCATGATGTTTAAACTCCTATTAGCACTAACTTTCTTGATATTTATTTATTTTCTCTTGATACATTCTATACAGAGTTTATCATCTGAAAAATTAAGAGAATTAAGAATTCCTTCTAACAAAAGTCTTTCATTTTTATGTTTAGAAATTTGTCTTAAACGCTTGTGTCATAATATATATTAATTCTCATTTATTAATTTTTTGCTTTATACCAAAATTGCTTGCATGCAATATTTCATTAATTTGTGAAGCATAAATATCTAATTTATATAGATTATCAATTAAAGAACTAGTACCAATAATATTTGAATACTGAAAGAGACTAAATTTTTTATTTTCAAATGAACAAGAATAACCAGATTTGTCTAAACAAGAAATAAAAATTAAATTTTATCTAAATGATGGCACATAAAAAGTCTCATGTAAATTTAAAATACAACCAGATTCTAGATATAATCTATATAAGTATATTGCTTCAACACGAGCTTTATTGTCAATTCCCATATAGATGAATCTTTCAGCATCAGTTGACATTCGTCTTCTTAGACAACTCTGCATAGTCACACTTATGTGAGTAGTTGCACCTATATTTATCCACAAAGTGTGATTTGATACTAAGAATAAATTAACTTCAGAACAAATAAAGTTGAGAAGTTTATCCTTTTTCACCAGCCAATTTGCATATTTGGGACAATCTTTCTTCATATGATCAGCCTTCTTGCAAAAGAAACAAGTAACAATATTATCTTATTTCTATTGCACCTTATGCTGTGAAGTCTCTTTGTCTGTATTTTTTTCCTTTATAAGTCCTTATTCTTTTAGTAACAATGTCACGAGAGAAAATAGCTAAGTGAGCATTTTCTATTTTGTCATGTTTCAATCTCTCTTCCTTTTGCACACAATGAACAATGAGCTCATTAAGAATCCATTTTTACTTTTGAGTATTATAACTTATCTTAAAAGAATTAAATTGTGCAGGAAGAGAGATTAAAACTAAGTGCACAAGAATGTCATCAGATATCTCTAATTTTAGTGCTCTTAGTCTAGTGACAAAATTAGACATTTCTATAATGTACTATCTTATGTTTCCGTTGCCTTTATACCGCATTGAAACGAGTTTACTAAGAATAGTACTCGCTTCGACCTTTTATAGAACTAACGAAACGATCTGTTATTTAGCTTAGAAATTTTTTAGCACATTCCTCTTCAGGTATTGCATCTCTTATGGTTTCTGGAATTGAATGTTTCATGATCATAAGACTCATGCGGTTAGAACGCTCACTTTTTAAAGTTAACCCTTTGTTCAATAGTGCTTTCTACAGTAAGGGCAGGAGGACGTTCAATCTGGATCGTATAGTCAAGATCCATACACCTAAGAACAACGATGATATGCTCTTTCCATTTCTTAAAGTTAGTGTCGTTAAGCACTGGAATATTATTCAAATTGGTAGATATAGAAGAAACATTAACTGAAAAGAATAAAAATAATATTCACAATTAACAACATTGTCATTTTCATATGCATATATAATATAAACAAAATATATGCTTGAAATAAAATATTTAATAAAAATGAGCATATATAAGATACATAATATAACATTGCAATTTAGTCTTTGGACAAATAATAATTTGTAAATAATACTCTTAAAATTACAATCAACAAATATTGATAATAAATTCTGCCAATGATATGTCTATCTTCGGATCGATATATTGTATGCATGATTAATATAAATTTATCACATGTTTGTTGCACAAAATCTGGCCAAAAATCAATCTTTCTTTAGGCCGATTATTTTTGCATAAATTTAAATATAATCTTTATGTAATATTAATATATTTCAAAATTAAATAAATTGATATAGTAGATGTCACTTTGGTAACATAATATTTCCATTTAAATTATTTTAAAATAATAAATATTAACTATAATATTCAATAAATATTCTAATTTATATTATCCGAATTCATTTGATATCACGAAACAAATTTTAGCAAACTCAAAACAATCAAACTCATATTTGAAAAAAATAATTAATTAAGTTATATACTATGCATATTCGATGAAACGAAAAGAATGTATAATATTATAGTTAAGAAAAATAGTAAGCATTCTCTGTTTCATATTAGAAGTTCAATGAATTATATATTATTGAATTATGAAATATTTACCAAATGACAAAGTAATAATTATTCATAAAATTTAAATCAATATATATATATATATATATATATTTAAAAAAGTAATTTCTGAAATAGAAAACCTCCCGAAATGATAAACATTGAATAAATTATTTATATTTAATTTAATAAAATAATGTTTAATAAGCTGTTGGAATTAGTTGCCCTTAAAAATAATTTAAAGAAAAACGTTAAGTAATTTTGTAATTAAAACATTTCTTCATCGCCTCTGAATTCATATTATCGTTCGACGTTCCGTATTTTTTCGGATAATCGGTAGATGAAACGGCTTATAGAAACCGAACTAAATCCATATTTTTCGGATAATCGGTAGATGAAACGGCATATAGAAACCGCTCTAGCAAAAAAAAAAAAAACGTATAAGAGAAAAAAAAAACGTTGTAGCAAAAAAAAAAAAAAATGGACAATAAAATAAATGGAATAATTATAATATTTATACTAACTTATATATATTTACATATATATATCGCTGTCAAAAAAAAAAAAAAACGTTTCATATTCTTTTTTTAAAAAAAATCTGAAATATCGTTTCATATTATAAACGGTGGACAAAAAAATATTTCATATTTCTTTTTTTTTTATTAAGATCACAATGACAAGAATAAATATATGAATCACATAAAAAATTAAAATTATGATCAAAGTATAAGAGAAATTTAGTTATATTATTTTACTCAAAATCAATAATAGAAAAGTCATCTAAATGATATCTATATTTCATGCAAATGACCAAATTATTTGCTCAAAAAATTTTGAATCGTATACTTTGATCTAAAATTTTTAAATAATCAATACAAAATATGAAGAAGAAAAATTATTTCTCAACGATTTAACATGATAACCGCCTCGATACCACTTATGAAAACATATAAAGATAAAATAAATTTATCAGCGGATCTTACGTCAAATTATCGAAGATTTAATCGAAACATACTAATCCATAAGAAATAATGTGAGATTTTGGTTCCACTTCATGTGTGTGTGTGTGTGTGTGTGTGTGAGAGAGAGAGAGAGAGAGAGAGAGAGAGAGAGAGAGAGTCTTCTTTTCACTCAAGATGAGATATGAGTAAAATGAGAACTTCACCCTTTAGAATGATGATAATGACCGTATTTATACTTGAGTTTATTTAATTTTATTTCAGCTCATCATTAAAATAAAATAAAATGTCGGGTCTTTACACATGATAATTTTATACAAAATTAATAAAATATCTCAAAAGTCTAGAATTAATTAATATTTATTTGATCATAAAATTAATAGGCTTAAAAAATAAGGTAGAATATAATGTATAATTAAATTCATATGTGAGCCCACATTCAAAAATTCTCAACACGGTGGTGATGACGAACTTCGAACTACTAACTCTCGTAGCCCAAGCTGCTTCTTCTTCCTCCTTCATCATAAGAATGATGTTACATTTATAAGATTCAGAGGCATTTTAGTCAGAATTCAAAATCCAAACACCTATCGATTTATTTATATCGATTCATTTGATCATAGATAATTTTTTGATGATTTGATCATTCAAATAATATTCGATTTGAGTGATTTTAGGCTAGTTGTATTCGTCTCATCGAGCCGCTCGATTCGACTATAAACATATTAAATTTAGAGATAATTTGACCCTCCAGTTAATATTTTAAAGTTTTCATATATATATAACTTTTAGATTTAATTTGAGATCATTTAAGTTCGATTTAATCCGATTATAGTATTATTTAACTTATCTTACTGAATCAATTAATTTTATTATATACATGATTTAACTTTTGATTCGTACTAGATTTATAAAATATAAAAAGATATATCAAAACTGATATTATTTTGCGTATCTTGTTAGAATATCTCAAAATAAAAAAGAAAATGTCCATTTAACATTTTGTTTCAGCAAATGTAGCCCATGCTCGTAGTGGACATTACGGATCTGAAAACTCCATAGATGAATATATGGAAAAATTAGAATTTAAATATTAATGTATATATATATATATATATATATATATATATATATATATATATATATATATATATATATATATATATATATATATATATTTCTGTAAAAAAAATCTGCCTTGCAATGGATTTACTTTAAAATAATTAACTCTTAGGATTCTGATCCTGGGGCATTATTATTTTTATAAATTAGGGATTGTTTAGTTATCTATATTTGGAATACAATACATTTCAAATACACATTTTTGAACATTTTAAGTATTTGGTCGCAAGTAAAGTAAAATTCTAGTGTAATATAATGCATTTCAAATACATCAAAAAAGCTAGTTTGCGTGTATTTAGAATTCATCAGATTTGGACGAATTCTAAATATACCGTCAATAAAAGTGACGTGCCGTACCACGTAGATGCCAAAGTTCTCTGCCTACTACATTACATTTTGTCAACTAAATAAAAAAAAATAAAATCATGAATTTGTAAAGCTCTCAATCAAATAATTATAAAGTAATATTTTTACATTAAAATTCTTTTACACTGTATTTCAAATACAAGCAATCAAACAACCTCTTAAAACAGGAA
The DNA here is from genome assembly GCA_021442155.1 of Cymbidium sinense. Classification (NCBI taxonomy): domain Eukaryota; kingdom Viridiplantae; phylum Streptophyta; class Magnoliopsida; order Asparagales; family Orchidaceae; genus Cymbidium; species Cymbidium sinense. The sequence continues at coordinate 140,519,427 of CM038215.1, read as the reverse complement.
GAATTTGGAAGTCGAGATAATCACGCATGTTAAAGCAGACGGTTCATGTTCTTCCCCGAATGCTCTATATTTACTTTATATGAGTTGGCTTTCCTAAATCCTCCAGCATTACAGCTTACCTGGGAGCAATGGCGGATCTGAATTCCAACATTACTCTCAAACTTCTCATCGACGCTTGCAGCCAAAAAGTACTCTTTGGCGAAGCTGGAAAGGACTTCGTAGATTTCATGTTCAGCCTTCTCACGCTCCCACTTGGCTCTGTCATCAAGCTCCTCACCCCTTCAATCATGACTGGATCTATCGGAAAACTTTATGAGAGTGTAGAGAATCTGAACCAGATCTATCTTATCTCATACAGAGAGAAGTCCACCCTGCTTCATCCCCAAGTGTCCAATTTTGATGTAGCGAGTCCTCTACTCCTGGGCGCCGCTGAAGCCATTACACAGCAAAAATACTATCTCTGCTATTATTGCAAAAAGAAAATAACTATTCAGAGGAACATGATTTGCCCAAATTGCAAGCAGGTGATGACTAACGAAGTCGACATCGTTGTGCCATCGGTGTCTGATTCAACTTATTCTGGAGCTGGAGATGGAGGGAGAGGGTTGGAGGCTTTGTAAAGGGGTGATTACTTATATGATTACAGACGATTTGGAAGTGACGCCAATGTCTGCAATTTCCAGCATCACTCTTATAAATCGCTTCTGCATGAAAAAGGACATTCAGCTGGAGGAGATGGTGGTCAACGTCGGCATGAAAGAGGTCAATTCCTTATCAATGTACTAAGTTTTCCTCTGTGCTAATATTTCTATTGTTTGATGTGCAATATTGAAGTTCAACGTTTTACAGGGAGTTGCTTTACTGAAGGCTTCCTTGGAATCTTGCACTGTTCTGACTGATGTCTTCTGTTCGTCCAGTAAGAAGGCAAAAGCTTCTTCAACTGATCCTTCGAGCACGAATGCATGATCCCTTTCTTTTGCAACTTCTGTGCAGTCCATTGTAATACCAGTGTTTTTTGATCTATCCTTGATACATCATCAGAAAATTAATCTGATCAAGCACGAATCTCAGGGCATTTTCAGACTTGCTTCGATCTAATCACCGATTTCAGCAAACTTACTGATCAGCCGTCGATGAGACGAACATAACAAATATCAGTCGATACCGATGGTCGATCGACTCGGATCAAGCTATCGAGCATGAAAATGGATCACGATCCGCCAAATGGTCACAAAAGCGGACATATTTATAGTCGGCGGCTCCAAGACGAATCCAACGAATCTAAGATCACCCAATTCACATCATTAAGGCACTCAGATCATCAAAATACACCGTCTGATCGAGGGGATCGCTCTGGGCCGTCCGATGGGAGTGGTTGGAGTTTTCCACGAATTTACAAGCCTGCCACTCCCAAAAATCTATAAATAGAGCTTCATTCTTACCTTAGAAAAAACGAAATCTGATTTGCAGACCAGAGAGCTCTGAGAACCACCAGTCGACCTTGACGCCGACGATCTATCATCACGCTCCACCGAAGTGTTCAAGATCGAGCTTCGCCTTAGGAGATCGCCTCAGGGACAAGAAAAGACCGACGCTCCTTTCTCCGAAGATCAAGAGGTTGCTCTAAGATCGCCTCGCCGCTTTTGGGAAACTTCTCCCTTGGGTTGGAGTTGACCGATATTGCTATTGGAATATTGCCTCAGAACACCTTCTTCTCCGAAAGCAAGGACTCAGATCTTTGAACACATAGTGAAAGTTCTGAGGGCAAGGCCTCGTGGTTTTCCCTTAACGGGTTTTCCACGATAACCCCGTGTTCATATCCCTGCTGTGTGTTGGATAATTTTGAGCTACGACGAAGATCTCGCATCTAGGAATAAAATTCTAAGACGCAGCAGCTTAGCCCTGTGGGAAATAAGTTCCCCATTGCTATATCTCCAATATGATTGGTAAACAGGGTTTGCGCTCCAACGCTCCTCATCCTCAGGATCAAGGACGCCAAGTCTCCAACACTTCTCTACATAACAGACTTATGTCCCCAGGTGAGGGCCCGTCAGGCCCCTCTTTAGAAGATCGCGTTCAAAGGATGGAGGATTCCCAGAACGAAATTCTCGACTCAGGAGGACCGCAAAAGCGTCCAACACGCTAGAAGAGCCACAGTTCCGCGACGGCCCTCAAGATAATCCATTTTCTTCACGAGAATGGTTACTGGAATGCGGATCAACAAGTAGAGAACCCGCACCACATCCGTGATCGAACTTCGATACCGCCATTCTACTCACCCCACACGAATGGCTCACCAGTGAAACTCCACGTCATCTTATACGTGATGAACTACGACGACTGGTGCGGAAGAGTTCCGAAACAATGAATGATCCATTCTCCCGCCGCTTCTTCCAAAGTTTCGCCCGCCAGATCATCTCACATACCCGATTCGACGAGATTCAAGCTTCCCAAAGATGGACCCTTACGATGGCACAACCGACCAGAAGCATATCGATCACGAACGATCATGCACATTCACAGCAAATGACTCGCTTGTGTCGTATTCCCAAAGAACTCTCAAAGGAGCTCAGCTTGGTTCTATTCGCCGCCGCTGGGTCCGTCTCATTTGAGAGCTCGCCAGATTTTTGTAGAATGCCTCTAAACAAGAGAATCATCGATTCATCACATCTCTCCTAATCCGCCGTAACGATGGAGAGTCCTCAAAGAATACTTCCGAGGTTCTCCTCAAGCATACCGTGAGTAGATCCGTAACTTTGAGGGGCTTTCTGAGGACTCCGCCGATGATACTTATTCATCATTAATGCGGGAGACACCCATTCCTATGCGACTGTCCACCGAATAGAGGCACAAATCACGACAAGCTATCGCTCATCTGCAACAGCTTTGAACCACCAAGCGGAAGAAGGTTCCCAAAGGTGATGTTCAAACATCTCAAAAAAGAAGAGGCAAAGAACCTCCCCCAAAACCTCCTCGCGACCGATGACTCAATCGAGAGGAAATATACTGCTCTCAACACGCCATGCGCAACATCCTACTCAGAAGAGGATAGCGTCAAGTGGCCGCGACCTTTAAAGTCTGGAATTGGAAATCAAGAGAAATTCTGCCACTTTCACCGCAGCCGAGGGCACACCACTGAAGAGTGCCACCAACTGAAGGAGGAGATTGAAAGACTAATGCTGTGGGTATTAGGCCGCTTTATACAAAATCAACCCGCCACCCAAAGAAATGCCGGGGCAACCAAATGAGGAACCGCCAAGCGGGAGAGATAGAAACAATTGCGAGGGCCGTGTTATCGAGCCAAATATTCATTGCCGCCTTCAAGAGCCGTGAGCCAAAGAAGTCTCGGGTTGACCATTCTATCACCTTTGATGATTTAGATCTAGAGGCTTCGATCCCACATCAAGATCCCCTTGTCATCGTGGGCTATGATCCATGCTTCAATTAAAAGGATATTGATCGACAATGGGAGTTCGGTTGATGTTCTTTTATTCCACTTTCCTTAGCATGGGTATAGAAAGAGAGAGAAGCTTCAACCCGCGCGGTCCAGTATGGATTTGATAATCGACCGCATTAGTGGAAGGGACAATCGCCTTCCCGTAACTCTTGGAGAATTTCGACACGCAACCCACTTGATACAATTTATTGTAGTCAAGTCCGAGTGATACAATGCAATATTTGGGAGACCTCCTATATTCGCTACATCTCTGCGGCCTCACCTCAAGATGAAATTCACACACCGGCATCGGCGTGGTGGGAATCAACAGATAAAGACAAGCATGCTATATCAAGCAAGCTATTTACGCCAAGAACCTCAACATCGAGAACTTCGACTTAGATGAGGATACCCTCGGAAGGGCTTCTCCATTGAAGATGTAATTTGTCTTCCTATCTCGTAAGTTGATCCATCGCTAAAGGTGAAGGTGGGATCGTCCACCGACGTAAATCGTATCACGTAGATTTTCAAAAAAATCAAGATATCTTTGCCGGCCATTCCGCATTGATCCCAAGTCATTACGCATTCCCCTCAAAGTTGACTCAACCTACAAGCCGGATAAGAAAAGAACCTTCGCTCAACGCTTGGGTCATAGAACAAGAAATCACCAAACTTCGGAAGTTCATTCGAGAAGTCTACTACCCCACCTGGTTGGCTAACGTAGTGTTAGTCAAGAAGGCCAATGGTTCCTGGAGAATATGCATCGACTACACTAACCTTGATCGTGCATGCCCAAAAGATAGCTTCCCCCTTCCTCGTGACCAACTAGTTGATGCGACATCGTGACATGATGTTGAGCTTCGGATGCCTATTCGCTACAATCAAATCGATGAACAAAACAGATGAGGAAGCAACATCCTTCCAAACAGAGCAAGTGGATTATACCGCTATCGTCATGCATTCGGACTAAAAAATGTCGGAGCAACATATCAACGCTTTATGAATAAGATCTTCAAGAATCTTATAGGCACAATATGGAGGTGTATGTTGATGATATGTGGTAAAGAGCTTGGAAATATCACAAAGATATTTGACCGCGAATGCTTTGATATTCTTCGACACTACAAGATGCGGCTCAACCCAAGCAAGTGCGTTTTTGGAGTTTCCTCTGGGAAATTCCTAGGCTTCATGGTCACTCAGCGCGGGATAGAGGCTAACCCCGAGAAGATAAAAGCACTCAAGGACATGTCACCTCCAAGAACGATCAAGGAAGTCCAACGTTTGACTGGAAGGATTGCAGCTTTATCACGATTCTTGGCCCGCTCAGGAGATAAGTACCTACCGTTCTTCAAAATCTTAAGGGGTGCGCGAGGAAATGGATTCCAGTGGACAGACGAATGTCAGACTGCTTTTGAGCAACTTCGAGTCTATTTAGCTTCCCCCCCTCTATTATCAAAGCCTATCCAAGGAGAGAAGCTGTACATCTATCTTGTCGCTTCTTCATGCCGTAAGTCTCGGTCGATACGAGGAGAATTCATTACAACGACCCATTTACTATGTCAAGAAAATCCTTTCGATAAGGACGCTATCCATGATAAGACTTGGTCCCAAGATTCCGCAAAATTACGCACTTTCGTGCCCACACCATCAACGCCTACACTCATCTTCCATTAAGAACTATTCTCGCAAAAGCGATGTATGGAAGGTTGATGAAGTGGTCTCGAGCTTGGAGAGTTTGACATCCATTTTCTTCCACGCCCGATATAAAAGTCACAAGTGCTCGACTTCGTAGAATGTACCATCCCATCACCACCGAACAGATCATTCATCACTCCATGACAAATCAATGGACATTATATGTTGATGGAGCTTCGTGTACTTCCTAAGGAGCGTGAATTTTGCTTATCTCCCAAGTAAAATAACTTTAGAGTACCTGACTAAAAAGTTCCGCCACCAATAATGCCGAGTGCAGGCCCTCGTAAGGTGAGACTGGCTCGCCATTGAGGTCCGAACTTAGCCATCTACAGATTCACTTGTGGTTTCACGTTGAAGGAGACTTGATACCCGTCCATCCCAGCCTTGCTCAAGCACTGCCTTTTGGCAAAGTCACTTCTTGCCGAATCGAGACCCATAACTCATATTCTAAGGGAGCGAACACGCAGCGGATGCCCTCCAAGTTAGCCACAACAACGAGATCTTTTCAAGAGAAAATACATAGAGGACATCCACTTTCCCAAGAGCCCTGTGATACAATCGGAGGACCAAAAGAATCTTCATGGATTGACCGATCATGTCCTTTCTACAAAGCGGCCTTGCCAGACCCACCGATGTTATCTATCCGTCCCATGAATGAGCACTAATCTTCACCATAATCGGTGATGAACTGCGGTCCTTCTTAGGGGCCTACTTAAAGTGTCTACCACCTTCTGAGGCTAACTATGCAATGCGAGGTTCATTCAGAATTTGTGGTGAACATTTGGGAGGAAAAGCTCTCCCTCAAAATCATGAGGCAAGGTTTTCTGCCTACAATGAAGAAGGAGCGATTGAGTTTGTAAAGAAGTGTAACAAGTGTCAGTTACATTCTAATCTCACTCATACACCATCTGTAGAACTCACCACAATCCAGAGCCCGTGGCCCTTTGCTCAATGGGGGATCGACATAATGGGACCCTTTCCCATTGCCACTGGGCAACGAAAATTCATAATCTTGGCCGTTGATTACTTCCGGCAGAAGTCAACTGGCCAAAATCACCAAACAAATGCCAAGCAATTTGTTTGGAAAAATATTATTTGTCGCCGCATTCCAAAGAAAAAAATTATCACCGATAATGGACGCAGTTCACGTGAAAGACATTCACATCTTTCTGCCAGGAGTGCATATCCAGTTAATCCACACAGCTGTATCCCATCCACATGCAAATGGGCAGACCGAAGTCACCAATAGGACAATACTAAAAGGGCTAAAGACACGACCAACCAGGGGCAATGGGTCAAGAACTATCCAATGTTCTTTGGCTTACCGCACTACATCGAACCCCTACCGAGAAACGCCATACACTGGTTTGAATCGAGGTCGTTATTCCGCCGACATCGGGTCCCGAGCTCTAGAACCCATAACTTTGATGCGACGAACAACGAAGCTGATTCCATCTCGATTTCCTAAGAGAGACATATGTCAAGACTAATGGCTTCCTATCAAAGGATTGCTCGAGGTTTCAACCGAAGGTAAAGAAACCAATATCGTTGGGGACCTGCCCTCAAGTCTCGACCAGAAAAGGCCCACAACGTAACAAACTCTCACCGAAGGGTGGTGGTGTCAAAATTAAGCCCGCACGCTCAAGCTTAAGGATAGTATGGGAAGACTCTCCCACGCACTGAATGCTACAAACCTCCGAAGTACTACCGGTGATATATCGCCTTCTATTCTAGTGAATGCGGAAAACATTATCATCGTATATTTGTATTATTGTTGTTATCGAATTACACATTTATCGATACTCGCTTTGTCATACTTGTCCAACCTTGGCATCAAGGTGTATCTATGTTAAAGTTCTCATACATATTGTGACTTTTCTTACTTACGCTTGCATTTTAAAACACACTCAAGAGATACTATATCATTCGTGGTAAGATCGATCTGGAATTGACCGATCTTCCTATGTTAACATCGCCGAAAACACTCGATAAACAACCTGGATAAGCAATCCTCTATAGACCGCCTACAACTTTCCATAGCGTTAACATCATGAAAACGCCTCATACACAACCCAGATAGATCAAGAGGTTCTGAGAGAACCTCTATAAATATATTCCTTGCAAGTTTATCGTCGAGTAACACTCTGATAAACAACCTTGGATAAGTTGGCAATCCTCTACGCCTACAACTTTCTCCATAACAAAGTTAACATCATCGAAAACGCCCATATACAACCCAGATAGATCAAGAGGTTGAGAGAACCTCTATAAATATATTCCGCAAGTTTGTCATCAAGTAACGCCTGGTAATGATCTTAGAATAGATCTAATGAATCTTTATCATCGAGTATTTGACACACAACTCCGGAAATATTCACAAACAATTTTGTGGATTAACATTTCAACATAGTACAATCAACCAGAAATAAATACAACACTGAACAGTTGTAACATAAAGAAACTACAACTACACAGACCCGATGGTCTCATCAGTAGATGATGAAGAACTATCTGAGTCATCCTCATCATCGCTAGAAGGGTCGGGGGAAGCTAGGCTAGGAGAAAGGACCTCAACACCAGCCCTAGGATACGCCAAGCGTGTCCCCTTCAAGAAACCTCGGATGAAGCCTTCATCACACCGCCGCCCAAAAGCCTTCACCTCTACATCATACACGCGTGGTCTCGGCCTCCGTGATCCCAGATGATGATGCTCTTGAAGGCTGTCGAGTTCTTGAAGTCCTCCACGGCCTGTGATCCGGCTCCCGCTTCTACCCGAGATAAGGCAGCCTCTTTCTCTGAACGGCGATCGCGTAACTCTCGATTCTTTGCCTCAAGACCTGAAACCTTCTAAGAGATCGATCATGCGAACCAACCTTTCTAGCCTCCACTAATTCATCCCGAGCTCAACTTCCGACGAAAAGGAAAGAGAAGTCGCTTGAGTCGCCAACTCGGTCTGACTCATCAAGTTGATTTTCCAACACATCTCTTTTACTTTCTCCACATACCGCTTCTTATATTCACCATGGAGAAACTTGACCTTCACGAACTCAATTCATTCAACACAATGTTCATTTTGAAGTCAAGTTCTTGCTTCTTCAAGACCAAATAAGAAAAATTATGTTAAGCACAAGGAAATGGGAAATAAAAGATGATAAGCGAAGGGATTGTTACCGCTTCTTGATACCGACGCACACGCAGAATGATTCAACACGCCCTCGAATAAAGATCCTTGGGACGACTACTCAAGGGGCGACTCTTTTCTGCATCGATATCACCATCACCTCTTCGCTCCTTTTCCTCTTCTGGTGGACGGGTCCTTCTACTGGAAGAAGCCAGAGGACGCTTGGGAGATCGGCTGGAAACCTCTTTGTTGGGCTTTCTCAACGCAACTGCATAAGACCGCTCAGGATGAATAGAAAGCCCGTCTCGAACAAAGATTCCTCCCGCGACAATCTAATATATCGAATCTCAAATCAAGATCTTCAATACGGAATTTCATCTCAGGATATCTTCATCACCAACCCAGGGGAATGGGTAAATCTCTCCTTTCTCCATTTCTAGAAGACCCCGCCATTCTTCACAAAAGAATCGCTTGCCCAACCTTGGGAGGATCCTTCGTCCAAGGTCAAGTAGACTCTGCAGTGATACCATGCATGCATCGCAGTAAACTTGCACATCCGTGCGAGGTAATCAATAGTCAAGGTCACCGCGCCCCCTGAAAAAGACTATAAGTCCCATCACGATCGTCATTGCCCTGCTCGAAAATTGGGAAATGCAAACCTCGCATGCTGACAAAATGGCGATCATCTCGGGATGGGGGAAACCGCAATCCCGCGCCCAAACTCATCTCATAAGTGGTGAAATACCCCGGCGGCGGAGATTGCGCTCTATCAGACTTCTTCGGACACTTAAGAACCAAATCATTCGGAAAATAATATTTTTTCCGAAGCACGATCAATGTGTCTCCCGTAATCGACGACTCCCACGAACCTTCAGTCCTCCCATTTTTAGAAACTTCCCTCGTCGCTGCCTCCGTTACAAGGGTCGGACGTGTCCCTTTCAAAAGATTATCACCCATCTACAAACGCCGGCAACTCCTACGATCGAGAGAAAAATTATTCCAAGGAGAGTGCCCAAACTCCCACCGGGGAGAGGCTATGCACTGCGATGGAGAGAGAGAGGTTGATCCAAGAAGAGTGCCCAAACTCCCACCGGGGGAGGGCTATGCACTCTGGTGGAGATGAGGGAGGTGAGGTTGATCCAAGAAGAGTGCCCAAACCTGGGGAGGTATGCACTCTAAGAGGAGAAGAGGAGCTTAAGTTTTTCTTCTACCCTGAGGGGTATTTATAGACCCCATAGGGTTGTAAAACCCTAAAACCCAAAAAAGGCATTCAAAACCCAAGGCTCAGGTCTACTGGCTCCATGCCAGCTATGGCGCATGGTGGCGGGCCACTGCCCATCTGGCTCAGGCCTCGGGCCAGGCCGCCTGGCCCTGACCTCCAAGGCTGCCCTCGGACGGACCCGCTACGTGGGCTCAGGTTCTAACGTGGCGCCATATTGCGTGACGCGGCTGCGGGTTCGCGATGGTTCGGCCCTCGCGGTTCACATGGCGCCACGGGCTCCGCTTACCGTGTCTGATGGCCCGTTGCCGGGTTCAAGGTTGATGCGCCGCCACGTATTCGCGACGCGGGCGCCACGTTCGCACGGCCCGTGGTTCGCGACTGGCTGACCGCGACCCGCACTCCGCACTGCCCGCAAGACCGCGGCGACCCTGACCTGCGCATGGTGGAGACTCGAAGCGCTGCTGTCGGGCGCTGCCGCTGCACGCGCCATGGGCGCCATCCCGTATGGGTCCCCTGAACGCCAAAACTTCCGTAGTGTCCAATCCATAACCTCAAAATATCACACTCACACATACTTATGCGATTTGATCGGCGTCCAAAGTTATAATATGTCATGAAGATTTGTTCTCAAAATGCTGTTGATTGACTCTCATTTTCATTTGCTATTTTCATGTATTTGACATATATTTTGGATGGCCGAGATATCACCCAAAAATAGAACCGATACATCCTCGAAAATTAATCGATCAAGCACGAATCTCGGGGCATTTTCACTTGCTTGATCTAATCACCGATTTCAGAAACTTACAAATAAACCGACTCACGAGACTAAATATAACAACATCAAACACCGATCGAAGCTCAATCGACATCAAGCTATCGAGCATGAAAATGGATCTAATCCGCCAAATGGTCACAAACGGGACATATTTATCCGATCGAAGCTCAGTCAAGACGAATCCAACGAATCCAAGATCACCCAATTCGACATCATTAAGGCACTGGATCATCAAAATACACCCGATCGGGGATCGCTTCGGGCCGTCCGATGGGAGTGGTTGGAGTTTTCCACCAATTCGCCACTCCCAAAATCTATAAATAGAGCTTCATTCTTACCTTAGAAAAATGAAATCGATTTGCGACGGAGAGCTCCGAGAACCACCAATGACCTCGACGACCCATCTATCATCACCGCCACCACCAAGAAGTGTCTCAAGATCGAGCTCGCCTTAGGAGATCGCCTGTGGGACAAGAAAAAAGACCGCACGCTCCTTTCTCCCGAAGATCAAGAGGTTCCCGGAAGATCGCCTCGCTTTTGGGAAACTTCTCCCTTGGGTTGGAGTTGACCGATATTGCTCGAATATTGTTTCACCAGAAACACCTTCTTCTCCAACTAACGAAGCAAGGACTGTATCTTTGAACACATAGTGAAAGTTCTACGACCGCAAGGCCTGTGGTTTTTCCCTTAACGGGTTTTCCACGTATAACCCCTGTGTTCATATCCCCTGCTTGTGTGTTGGATAATTTTTTAGCTACGACGAAGATCTCGCATCTACCGGAATAAAATTCTCTAGCACGCAACAATCCTTATATATTATGTGTCTTTTGTTGCAAAAGGTGACAATGTCAATGGTAGTCAGAAATTCGGTTTTTTGTGCAAATCGTTCAAGATATCTTTATTTTGAAACAAAATTATATGGCATCTCTTTACAACTTATGTATCAAAATCATCGAATTTCGAGAAATAATTTTGGGAATTCATAATTTTTTCGACTCTAATTAGCCTGTAACGAGAATTACAATCACATTTCTCCCCCCACCAAATGGCTTTGAGTCAACGCTACATTTGCACATTAGACAAAAAGGCATTTGGCTTATTGTGTGATAGAAATGTACTGCTTAGACTTAAAAAAAAAATTTATATGATGATGATAATACTTGCAATGATTTATGGTGTAGAATGTTGGGCCATAAAAGAGAAGCATAAAACTAATTTAAGTGTTGTAAAGATGAGGTGCTAAGGTGGATGAGTGGCTTTACTCAGAGATAAAATGCAACAACAACAAGTCTTTATCCCACGAAGTGGAGTCGGCTACATGAATCCTTCGTCTCCATTGTGTCCTATTATGTGTCAAATTCTCATTTAATTCAAGTATACTAAGGTCATTTTTTATACATCTTAACTAAGTCTTTTTAGGTCTACCTCTACCTTTCTTAACATAAGGCAAATCTAATGCATCTACTCTCCTAACTCATGACCACGCTTTATGTGGTTAAACCATCACTCTCTCTAATCTTATCTGCCACCGGAGCTACTCCAATTTTTCCCGAACATACTCATTTCACATTTTATCTCTAAGAGTAAAGCCACTCATCCACCTGAGCATCCTCATCTCTGTAACACTTAACTTGGTCTTATGATTCTCTTTTATTGGCCAACATTCTGCACCATAAGTCATTGCAGGTCTTACCACCATCTTATAAAATTTTTCCTTAAGTTTAAGTGGAACTTTTCTATCACACAACAGGCCAGATGCATTCCTCCACTTCAACCATCCAACTTGAATTCTACTAATAACATCTCCATCTATTTCACTATAATTTTGAATAATAGAGTTTAAATATCTGAATTGCTCACTCTTATTAATGACTTGTTCACCTAATGTCACAACACTACCACTAGAACTTCTACAACTAAAATTACACTCCATATATTCTTTATCTACTTAAACTAAAACCTTTAGACTCTAATGTTGACCTCCATAATTCAAATTTCTCTTGGACTCCCTCTAGTCTTAACAACAAGAAGAATGTCAATCGAAAAGCATACACCAAGGTACATCTTCTGGGAATGCCTAGTAAGAACATCCATAACTAAAGCAAAAAAGATAAGGGCTTAAAGCTGATCCTTGATGTAATCCAACTGAAATAGGAAAATATTTTGTCAATCCTCCTTCTGTTTGGACACAAGTAACAACTCTAGTATGCATATCCTTAATTACTTGAATATAACCAATATTAACTCCTTTATGTTCTAGAACTCTCCAAAGAGATAAAATGCAAAATGAATATATTCAAGAAAAAGTTGAAATAACTCCAATGGCAGATAAGATTAGAGACAATCATCTTAGATGGTTTGGTCACATAAAGCATCAGTCATCTGATGCCCGATTAGGAGAGTAGATGTATTATATTTGATTTATGTTAAAAAAGTAAACCTAAAAAGACTTGGTTATGATGTATAAAAAATAACCTTAATTGTTGACCTCCATGTATGTCGCATCAGTTGAATCGAGTTCAAAGAGCAATCGACTGATGCAACAATGCAAATCGAAATAAATGCATTGGACATCATCGAAACTAATCGAAATGATCTCTGATTTACGAATAGACTTCGCCATCGCATTCAGAACGTTAAAATTGATTAGAACATGCATCTTGCACAATTCGACGATCAACCGATTAAGAAGAAAATCCGTTATCGCGCTTACACACATATCGAGGTCGGGAAGCGGCGACATTACCTAAACAACCTCCGTTCGTGAAATTGATCATGTCGTTGACGTCAAAATGACAAAACCTACTGTTTGGGCTCAATTCAGACGAGTCTTCACGAATATTGAGCGGTCGAAAGCGACGACACACGATTTTGAATTGAAATTGATACACCAACTGAATAAACTACGATGAACGGATCAATTTACGAAACATCGAAGTAACCTAAAATTCATGTCCGATTTACCTATGTGCGGATAAAATCGCAAAAAGTCTAAAGTGAAATTTATTTAATATCTCAAATAAAAAAAAGAAAACATATATATATATATATATATATATATATATATATATATATATATATATATATATATATATATATATATATATATATAACCTAAGAGGATAACACTCTCCCGCAACCTTCAACTCCACTATTCCACAACCGCAACCCTCTTTCCTTCGTTGGATTTCCTTTCGAACGAATGGCAGCCGCACCGAGCCTCCTCATCCCCGATATTTCCCAACCAAACGGACGAGCCAACCTTCCCACTCGCTCGCAATAGCTCCCGTCAATCGGCCTCCTCACCTTCGTTCCTTCCTCCCAGCCACGCGAATGGCTGCCTCCGTCCCTCTCTAGCGAACCAAGTCACTCGCATAGCAGCCGGTTTCCCTCTTATTCCTCTCGATCAGCAAAGCCTCTCCTAGTTGTTCGTCTCTGTGTGACAGTGCTCGAGTAGAACCCTCAAAGCGGAGCAGTCCTAGCCAAGCTCCTTCCCTCCTCTTCTTCCAATCAAATTTTCATGAAGCATTAAGGGCCCTCTGGTGCGTAGCATTTCCTGAAGTTGAACTTTGTGATTTGATATCTGAACAATGGGAAGAAGTGGGTTGGCAAGGAAAAGACTCATCTACAGATTTTAGAGATGGAGGATTCATATTATTGGAAAACTTGCTATTCTTTGGAAGGACTTCACCAAATCTTTTCAAGATCTTCTTCAGAAGAGAGTGGATAATCGATCCTTGTGGGAATTTCCATTTGCTATTGTTGGTGTCATTATAAAATTCATGCTAATACAAATCAAAGACGAGGACCATGACGAGAGCTGTGCTATTAAAGATACTTGTAGATGAGCGAACCTTTGATCTTCTATATTGCATTACTTTCAAGCTGATGGATCACCAATGGCTTACCATGAATGCTTCCTATATGGACTTCAATACGATGATATACTATTTTCATTTGTGTTCTATCATCTCGGCTCAATGTATATGTAAAAGTAGAATTATGAGAAATACTAAAATTATAAGTACTGGAAATTTGCTAGATATAAGTACTCGTGCATGCTGCTTCAGCATGACGAGAAAATTAAGATATCTTTTATACAGGTTGAAAGGCCTATGCGAGGCTTTTTATAAGCACGGTAAGTGCAAGAAAATTACTCGTCGTGTCATAAAGACACCGCATCAACGCTTTCATAAGCATGGAAAGCCTCAAGATCTCGATGCAGCCAAGGGATGACGTCGGGAGTGTCAATTTCATTCCAAACACGATATTGAAGACCCATGCACGCTCTTAAGCGGTGAGTTTAAGACTTTTAAGCTGCAGGTCACAAAATCGACTACATACTTTATTAAGCATGGTAGGAAGACTCTAGCACTTCGGAAGCAGCCTCCTATGTGGAGCCGACACCAGGAGGCTACCGAAATTTCATCAAAATAGAGATTAATAATTATTAAAATGAAATAGTTAAAGAAGAATCTTTGAAGCTTAAATGACTAATAAGATTAATAATTAAACTAAGCCTAATATACTAAGCTGCTGAGATAAGATTAGACTTTCAATTATCTGACTAATAATACTATACTATCCAATGCAAACAAATGAATATTAATCTAAACAATTGAGCAGGACTTGAAACACTAAATGCCACAGAATCTGTAACACAAAAATAAAAGCAGACAAAAGGAGGTGGCTTAAATTCTAAATACACTTCAAATATATTAATTTTGCATAAATTATGGAGCAACTATCACTCAATTCAAGTGCTTCAGAACTCGTGCAATCATTTGGAAGAGGCAATTCTTGCAAAATATAAAATAATCTTCAATTCAATTTGATCTTTCTAAATTGTATTGCATTCTAAGTAACTTGATAGCCCCACACTACGCTAAATGCTTAAACTTAGTGTCTGAATATGTTGTGCGGGTTAATTCTCCATTGGGTCTTAGGACTAGGTTCGGGTTAATAAAACTTAAAAATAAAATAATAATATTATAATATTTTCAATTTAATAAAATATCTGATAAGCTAATTCTGTCACATGATAGCAGATTTGATCCTCTATTATAAAATTAATAGAGTCGACAGAATCTGAAATAATAAGCTAAAAGATCAAGCAAACTTATATACCTTGAGGATGATTGTGTTGAATGAAATTTCAATCGGAGGGGACACTTTCATCAAAATGTAATTATAATTTTAAATCAAATTCAGATAAGTTAAATATCAATCAAATGAGAATTTTGATGAATTATTAAGCTCAAAAGGACTAAATGAAAATCATCAAGTTAAAAATTTAAAGCTAAAATCCAACCCAGCTTCTGCAATTGTTTGTCGGAAGTGACATTTAAAAAACTATAGCTCACAAAGGAGTCAATGTCAAGTCAAGTACACATCTATATTCACACTCAAATAATCTGATGCTAGTAAGGATGTGACCCGTGTCCTCTGCGGTTTGGCCAATGTCCACATATGATGTGAACGAGTCCTCGACGGTGATTGCTAAATGACACCATCATATTATGGTCACGATTGTAGCCCGTATATTCCGAAATGGCTCTACCCTTTGAGATGTGAATCGTAGGATCACCTGATAGGGAAAAAAACCCTCTATCACCTAAGGTCGACTTAAACTTGTCTCCTTAGACAGACACCATCTCAGGTCTACAAGGTTCTCTTGAACCAGCAATCCATGGCTGCTAACAAGGATCCTTCGGTCAAGTTGGGTCGACTACCCCCACTGACTAAGTAAATTGAGGACCATGACAGCCTAGGATGACAGAACCATGGGATCTAGATCGGGCACATCATCAATCCCCCAACCATTCGCTTTAAATCAAAATGATGAATTTCATAAATTCTAAGTTCTAAAACTCCACATGCTGCTACTATACACTAAATATTTAACAACCTAACGATTAGCCTTAATCAAAAGTTTTCTCTTAGCATTGAGAGGGATAATTAACTATAGGTGCTTGCGCCTATAGAAAACTAGAACCAAATCTAATGTCCTCACAAAATGAGGGCGAAATCTCTGGGTAGTATCTTATTTATTATTCCATATGACTTCTGAAAATTTCACCGATACTTAAATCATACTCTCTTAATTGTGAAGTCGGTGTCAAATTTTCTGAGCCCACAACTTTCTGGCTACTCCGCTAGGGATAGGTTTCACTTTTCATCTTTGGCTAGTTGAATATGAGCTATAGTTATAGTGGAGTACAGTAAAAAAAATGAAATTAAAAGAAAAAAAAGAATCAATTATTAATGAAACTAAATCTAAGTCAATTATATCCTTATGACTAATCTGCTTGATCTTTATATCAATAGATCTTCAGAGCACACCGTTTATCATGCAGCTAGGTCACGGAGCCAGC
Organism: Cymbidium sinense; assembly: GCA_021442155.1. Classification (NCBI taxonomy): domain Eukaryota; kingdom Viridiplantae; phylum Streptophyta; class Magnoliopsida; order Asparagales; family Orchidaceae; genus Cymbidium; species Cymbidium sinense. Next base: position 140,502,801 of record CM038215.1, on the reverse strand, counting down.
ATCCGTCTACTTAATGTTGTAATCAATACTGGAGATACTGAGTTATAATCTAATTTGGTAGTGTAAACTTCTCAACTATTGTTGCTGCAAATAATCCTCTACTTGAAGCGCCTGCATATTGTACACATCAACCTGTGTAAGGAAGGAGTACAATTGGAATGACCACTACCGCTACTGAGGTTCCTCAAAAGAGAGCTTTTGTATTTGAAAGATTGGGTCATTCTAATATGCCAGTGATGAAAAGAACCGTCATTGGACAGAAAGTTTCAATCATGCATGTGAGTGCAACTACTCTACTGGTTGAACCATTTGCTCCGAGAAGGCACAACGCAGCAGCTTCTTCATCTGCAAGCAAGCTAACCCTGAGATAATAGAGAAAGAAGGAATGCTGAGTTGCAAGCTCATCAGCTCTCACATGGGCCGTTTGTTACACAACCAGTCTTACAACCAAAACAAATACCCAACCCTTCAGAAGAAATAACCTGAAACTCTATCTACGCGAGCACATAAGAATCCTAAAAGTTGTAAAAGAAAAGGTCTTATGAATAAAAAGTATCAAACGCCAATTACCAGAGAAGCTGAGAATGCTCAACTACAGAAGCTACCATCAGTTGTAGTAAGACCTAAAGACCATCCTAAGTAATTCCTGCACGATGAGCATCAGGGCGTGACACCCGGACGGTGTCCAGAATCCAAAAAGGTCCAAAAACAAGGCAAATATATGTCAAGCCTTGAGAAGAAGTAGGGACATAGAAGCTTCTTTATTTGGAAACAAGCTAACCTAGAGACAGCAAAGAACTAGAAATATTGAACTACGTGCTTAACAACCATTGTTCAAGTAGAAAATTGTACAGCCAAGTGTGGAACCAAAAGTAAGTATTTCAACCCATAACAAGTTTGACAGCATAAGATAGGTAAAGCGGAATAGCTCTACTGATCAAATCAAACAATCATTCTAGACCCGATAGCATCAGGTTCTAGCTCCTCTAATGAGAATACTCGAAATTGTACATGCAAGAGTGCATCGGGTCCTCAAAATTGCTAATGAGAAATGACTGATGAAAATAAAATATGAAGATTCTGTCATCGGGAAGGCTAGAGTTGCTCCTCCAAAGATACCTCCTTCTACAACCCCGACAAGATGTTAACCAATTCAAGTCCTGCATGGTGAGCATCGAGGCGTGACACTTGGATCACATGTCTAAGAATTTGCCGTCGAAAGGTCCCGACAAAAAGGTAAGCAAATTTGGAGGCCAAAACTAAAACTCCCTTAGAGAAGTATAATGACGTGACATCTAGATTGTACTTCTACAAAATCAATTGCTTATATGCTAGTATTTAGAGCTAAAGCAGTCTTACCACTTGAAGTTGAACTACCTTCAGTCTGAGTAGCCATTCAACACAATCTCACTCAAGATGAGAATGCCCGTCTACAGATAGAAAGAGCTTGATGCACTTGATGAAAGCTCCAAGCTCAGTAAAATTTAGAAGTCTATCGAGCGAGGATGTCCAAAGTATTCGATCATACGGTGTGTCCTCGAGCTTTTCAAGAAAGAGAATTAATCTTGATACTGAGAATATTAGTTATTCCTCATCGTCATTACATGTGTAATATTTTGCTTGAAAATTCTCTTATAAGCAAACATCTCCCTATCAAACAAGGGTCATTTTTTAAATTTTATAGTAAATTGATAGGCTTTCCCCTGTAAGATAGGGGGCCTCCTTTTGTATTTGGGTTGACATAGTGCCTAAGACCGAGATCCTCATATACATATTCAAATTTTGTATGCAAAGTTCACAAGTCTCAAAGTCTTACTGACAAGAAAGAGAAATTTTCAAATCTACAAACTACAACAAATTAAGTTGGAAACACATCTTCCATTCATACATCAAATCTAGGGCTCGAGTGGGTGCATTAGGTCGGACTCAACACCAAATATGGTCGAAGTTGTTGATAGTCAACTACTCAACATGCCACAAAGGTCGTAGTAAGAGATCATCCACCTCGTTAGCCTGATGATAAAATCCTCTATTAATTGCTCAAGTCTAGTACTCAAGTGTATGCATAAGGTCAGACTCAATATGCCCAAACATGGCCGAGTCATTGACAGGTCCACTTACTCGACATGCCACAAGGCCGCAATAAGGGATCCTCCCACTTCATTAGTTTAAAGACAAGAGCATCCATAAATCCCCTAATCTTCCAAACTTGGTGAGTTCAAGTGGCCCGAACTGAGAGATCATCCTTAATGGTCTTAAGATCATTTTCCAAAATCTAATAAAAAGATCCTCACCCGAGAAGGTACTAGGCCGAGTTTGGTATCAATATTAAATGAGAAATGTTAACTCCTTCAACAAGTTTGTTAAAATAGAAAGCAAAAATCGAAGGAAACTCTTCTTTAGTAAGTCCAAATAAGCAAAAAAGCAAGGGACTGAATAAGTCATCCCAATATTCATACAAAGCTTAATGTTGAATAAGGGAGTCATGTCATCAATATGTCTGTTACGTGCAAAGCATAAAACTGATGACTCTTTGCCATTGACCTAACACAGGCTCTGAGGGCTTGGTCACCGACAGACATTTTTCTATAAGACCACGAAAGCAAAAAAACTGGGGCAGAAGGTAAATTTGTATCACCTGATAAATTTTCAAAATAATTCTGGACTTTCCTCCATCAAATCCGTCAAGGCACGAAGCTAAGATAGAAGGAAATATAAGATGCGAATCTCCGAGATGAAGTCTTCAACAAGTCTGTCAAAGCACTATGCATAGGACCTAAGATGTTCTCATCTCATCAACAAGTCATCAACTCTATCAAGTCCACTAAAGCACGAAGTCAAGACAGGAGGAAAAGACAAATTTCAAATTTCGAGATTGAAACTTCAACATGTCTGACACAAAGCATAGGACTGAAAATATTCTCATCTCAACAACAAATCATTAACTCCATTAAGTTCACCAAGGCACAAAGCCAGGATAGGAGAAAGATACAAATTTCAAACTTTAAAGAGAAAGTCTTCAATAAATCTGAAAGAACAAAACATAGGACCAAAGATATTCCAAATTCCCTTAACAGTTACTGCGAAAGCCCCCTATTAGACAGGGAGCATTTTAATATATTTATCTAAGTCGATATCATGCTTTAAGCTGAGATCTTTAGATAGATACATATTATGATTGAAAAACATATCACATCTATTTTGCAGTAAAGGAAATCAAACCTTATAATATATTTATGAGCTAATATGCAATCCCCCTGTTAGACAGGAGCTTTCTTTTAATGATCAAGGTTGTTCAACCCTCTCCTGTGAAATAAGAGGTTTTCTTGTATATATTTAGGTTAACACCGAGCTTTATGCTAAGATTCCTGAAAATATCTATAACTGTTATGGTCAAAGTTGCAGGCTGTTGTAAGAAAAAAAGAATCAACTGCAAGCATAAAAAGATAGCCCTAAATGTCAAAAGTTTGTCTCCCAGATTTGTCAAATTCTGAAGATTAAATCAAAAGAACTTCTAATTTCAGAATCTTCAATCAACTAAATTGAAAAAGCATTAACCTCTACATATTCAAGTCTAGGACACAGATGGGTTCTAAAGGTTGGACTCCATAAGCCCATAAATGACAGAGTTGCTGACGCTCTCCGCACTCAACAAGCTGCAAAAAAGGCCATTGTGAAAGAGCTCCGCTAGTCGATGACTAAACCACCAACCTATCACTTAAGTAAGACTCAAGAGTTCTAAAAGTCACTCAACAAGCCCACAAATGGCCGACGCCTCCTCACTCAAAAAACCATAAGAAAGGTCACAGTGAAAGAGCTCATGCTCGTCAATATAATGATGATAGTTGTTCAATCTCAAGCCAAATTCAACTTATTGATTAAAAATAACTAGAATCCAAGATATTTTTTTACTTGATCGATAGACCAAGACAATCTGAGGAAATAACTCTCAACCCAGAGTTGCCTTAAATCAATCTCTGTATTGGCTGCAAGGTGATATTTCAATCTTTTTTCAAGTGAGTTGATCAAGCACAAAGCACAAAGCACAGATCAAAGCCAATTCCCTCATCAAGTTTGCTAAAGCAGAAAGCACAAAATCGAGGAAGCAATTCCATAGTTCACATAAAGATAATGACTGAACTAAAGAAATTTCGTAGTTATTCAGTCTATTAAAGCACACATTGTTAGACTAATAACTCAACATTGACCTAATATAAGCCGGAAGGCTGGGTCATCTGTATACACCCTTCAACGAGTCCGTCTAAGCAACAAGCATAAGACTAAAGACATACATATACTCCAGATAAGTTATTACGGACAAATCAGGTCAATCATTCATCAAGTTTGTCAAGCTTAAAACTAGGATAAAAGGAATTTCAAATCCTAAAGCAAATAAACCAATTCCTCCATCAAATCCGATCAAGCATGAAGTTAGGGTCGGGGAAAACCTAAATCTATAATGACACAAAAGAAAAAGATCTTCAACAAATCCATTGAAGCAGAGATTATATGGTGGAAAAATATTTTCATAGCCAGCCGGTAATCTGTGGTTGACTCAAATGGTCAACCGCCAATAAACATGACTCACCCATGTGCAAATCACATTTGTTGGGGATTTTTGACCTCCATGTATGTCACATCAGTTGAGTCGACTTCACAAGATGAAATCGAATGGTCTCTGATGCAACAGTGTGCAAATCAGAGCTGAAATGCATTGGTCATCGCCGAAACTAATCGAAATGATCTCCGATCAATGAACAGACTTCGTCATCACATTCAGAACATCGAAATTGATTATAATATGTATCTTTCACAATTCAACGATCAACCGATCAAGAAAGAAATTCACGATGCTTCTATACGCATATCGAAGTCGGGAAGCCGCGACATTGCCCATTCACAAATTTGATCACGCCGTTAGTGTCGAAATATCGAAACATATCAAATAAGATAATTTGAGCTCAATTCGGATAAGTCTGTGTGAATATTGAGCGATCAGAAGAGATGACACGCGATTTTGAACTGAAATTAACCTGATTCGATGTCGACTTGAATGAAATGACCTCTTATTACAAAATGGACTGCTCCGTTGCATCCAGAACATCAAAGTAACCTAAAATTCATGTCTAATTTACCTATGTGTTACAATCGCAAAAAGCCAGAATTCAAATTTATTTAATATCTCAAATAAAAAAGAAGAAAACTTACCTATATGTATCAACTTATTTTTAACCCTAAGGGGATAACACTCTCTCGCAGCCTTCGACTCCCCTATTCCACAGCCGTAACCCCCTTTCCTTTGTTGGATTTCCTTTCAAATGAATGGAAGTCACACCGAGCCTCCTCCTCCCCAATATTTCCCAACTGAACGGACGAGCCAACCTTCTGACTTGCCCGCAATAGTTCCCGTCGATCGGCCTCCTCACCTTCATTCATTCATCCCACCAATGACCACTACCTCCTCTCCAAGGAACTGCACGATAGCATGGTTTTCCTTCCTTATTTCTCTCAACCAACAAAGCCTCTCCAGATGCCTGTCTTACAGCCGAGCAACCCTCCAAACTGAGTAGCCCTAGCCAAGCTCCTTCCCTCCTCTTCTTCCAATCAAATTTTCAGGAAGCATTAAGGGCCCTCTGATGCATAGCATTTCTTGAAGTTGAACTTTGTGATTTGATATCTGAACAATAGGAAGAAGTGGGTTGGCAAGGAAAAGATGCATCTATAGATTTTAGAGGTAGAAGATTCATATTATTGGAAAATTTGCTATTCTTTGGAAGGACATTCCCAAATCTTTTCAAGATCTTCTTCAAAAGTGAGTGTGTAATTGATCCTTGTGAGAATATTCATTTTCTGTTGTGGGTGACAATATAACATTCATGCTAAAACAAATCAAAGCCGAGGACCATGACGGGAGTTGTGTTCTTAAAGATGCTTGTAGACGAGCGAACCTTTGATCTTCAATATTGCATTACTTTTGAGCTGATGGATCACTAATGGCTTACCATGAATGCTTCTTATATGGACTTCAATATGATGAAATACTATTTTCATTTGTGTTCTATTATCTCGGCTCAATGTATATTTAAAAATAGAATTGTGAGAAATACTAAAATTATAAGTACTTGTTCCTTGCTTAAGCACATCAAAAAAATTTGCTAAATATAAGTACTCGTGCATGTTGCTTCAGCATGAAGAGGAAATTAGGATGTCTCTTATACAAGTTGGAAGGCCTATGCAACGCTTTTCATAAGCGCGATAGGTGCAAGAAAATCACTCAGTTGCGGTGTCGTAAGATACCTATCATGCACGCTTTCCATAAGCATGGTGGGAAGATCTCAGTACTCTGAATGCAACCCCAACAAAGGGATGACGTTGGGAGGTTGCCAAATTTCATTCCAAACACAGATATTGAAGGCCTGGGCACACTTTCTTAAGCATGGTGGGTTTAGAAGACTCTTTAAGCAACAGTGTCACAAGACACTGACTATGCATGCTTTATTAAGCATTGTAGGAAGGCTCTAGCACTCCCGAAGCAACCTCCTATGTGGGGATGATGCCGGGAGGCTGCCAAAATTTTATCAAAATAGAGATTAATAATTAATAAAATGACATAGTTAAAGAAGAATCTATGAAGCTTAAACAAGTAATAAGATCAATAATTGAACTAAGCCTAATATATTAAGATGCTGAAATAAAATTGAACTTTCAAGTATCTGATTAACAATAGTATACAACAAGTTAGATGTTTATCAAATACAACAAGGATCCTTCGGTCAGGTTGGGTCAACTACCTCCTCTAATTAAGTAGACAAGGGACTACAACAGCCCGGGATGACGAAACCATGAGATCTAGATCGGGCACATCATCATTCCCAAACCATCCGCTTTAAGTAAAAATGATAAATTCCATAAATTCTAAATTCTAAAACTCCACATGCTGCTATTATACGCTACGCATTTAGCGACCTAACGACTAGCCTTAATCGAAAGTTCTCTCTCAGTATTGAGAGGGGTAATTAACTATGTTTGCTAAGAAACCCGAACTAGATCTAAATTCCTCACAAAATGAGGGCGAAATATCTGGGTAGTGTCTTATCTACTATTTCATCTGCCTTTTGAAAATTTCATCGATACTTAAATCATACTCTCTTAATTGAGAGGTCGGTGGCGAATTTTCGGAGCCGACATTAGTTTATTAAAATTAAATGAGAATTTGACACATAATAAAACACAATGAAGGAGAATGATTCATATAACGGACTCCACATAGGGATAAAGACTTATTGTTGGTGTTATACTTTAATTAGAAATAAAATATAAATAAAATAAAATAAAAATAAAGATAAAAAATAATCACTTAAGAAATTGAGTTTCTAATTTCTAAACTCAGCTATGTGTTTTAGTTTGTTTCATATCATAGTTTTTATTTCATTGATTCCAAATAATGGTTATATTAGATTATTTATATGTTTAATATCTATCAAAAAATTACTTTAGTATTTCTTCTATATATATATCTAGAGAATGAATTTTAGATGAGATTTGATTATTTTTTTTAAAAGAAGTCTTAATAAGAACTAAATTAAAAGTTAGTGATACATATGCTTCTCTCCATGATTAATTTTTTCCGTGAGGCCAAGCACGAGATTAGACTGTTTCAACGCTCACAAACTAATCAGACTGTCGCCCAATAAAGAAGGTCCACGATATAAATTTAGGGGTTAAGTTGTGTGCATTTGAGTACAGATTTCAAATGCACATATTTTAACTTTTGGTGTTTGCAAAGTAAAGTAAATTTTCAATGTAACGAATGTATTTCAAATACATTAGAAAGACCATTTTCAATGTATTTGAATTCGCCTGATTTATAATGTATGATCGCCGGTCGCTTACCGCCGCATTAACCACCGCCGACCGTCGACCGTCGACGCCACTCCGCCATCGCCCACCGCCGCCATCACACACGACGGCCACCTGGTCGCCGTTGGACATCAAAACCTGGGATATTTTTTACATTACATTTTTTCAATCAAACAGAAAAAAATAAAGTCATGAATTTATAAAACTCTCAACCAAATAATTGCAAAGTAATCTTTTTATACTGCATTCCTAATGCAGACAACCAAACAACCCCTTAGGGGAAACAAAAAAGAAAACACGGTAGCTCTGCATTGTCCATCCCATATCATATTTCTATTCTATCACTTATAAATTCTCCTCAATTATATTTAAGAGATTATTATGTGTGAAATCAGTAGCTCTACATCTGGACTTCAATAACTAAATCATATGATGTTCAATTAATATATAATTTCTATATATTAACTATAAAGTGTAATGTATTATTATAATATTAATTGCATGATAATATATAACATTGTTGTGTGCTAGAAAACCAGTCGCGGTAGAGTGAAAGTTTACGCCTTAGCCTTGTTGTGAAATCCAGCACACATACAGGTATTTAAAGAGTGAACAAGAAAACTCCAGAAATTTTAACGTGGAAAACCTCGAAAAGAGAAAAAACCACGCCTAGCCCAAGAAAAAACGTTTCCACTATCTATTTGTTTTGGAGTACAAGTTTTCCGGCTACGAGATTACAAAATTATATATGAGAAGGGCTGACAATGGGAACCCCAAAATCAGACAACAAATAGCATATAATCAAGTGGTAGCTGTTGTGGTAAGAGATGTGGGAGCAACCATGATGAAGGTCATGATGAGACCGACGATGAGATTGACGACGGTGAGGATCGATGACGGCGGCCAGGGTGACGACCGTTGAGTGGTGGCACGGTTGTGCTTGGAAGATCTTCAAGCTTTAGAGCTCTCTCCTCTCTTTTGCTTGGCCTCCCCTCATATGAGGAATGAGGGGCTATTTATAGATTGGAGGAGTGGCGTCTCTGTAAATACATGCAAAACCCATACCACTCCACCTCATCGGACGGCTCAAAATGATCCCCTTGATCATATGATGTATTTTGTGTATTTGAATGCCCAAATGATGTCGGAATTATGATATCTTGGGCTTGTTAGATTCGGCTCGTCAAGACACTCGATTTGACTATAAACACTCCGTGTCTAAGAGTCAATTGATAATAAACACTTGATCTCGAATAGTTTTGATTCACGATCAGATTGTTTTCTACATCAAGATTCGTGCTTCGACTAGTGCAATTTTCAGAGTCATATCAGTTTCCCCCTAATTTTTGGATGATATTATCTCAATCATCCAAAAATATATATGCCGAATATTTGAAAATAGCAGATTCTTTAATGAAATTTATGGTCCGCTAACCATACATTTTGAGAGAACATATCTTCACGGAGCATAAGATTATGACCATGAAGGGTGCGTGGTCGGATGTACGCGGTATGCGGGCAAGATTTCGTGGTTATGGAACCATGCGACATTTAGCCAGAGTACAAGGTTTCTGTTTGATTACGCGAACGCAAGAAATTGCTAGTAAGCGCTCATGAGTCAAGAAAGGTGGGCTTATGCGTCGAGACCGGATGGGTCGGGAAAGTCGGATCGCCGACAGCTTTGCTACAATGAACGGGTCACGAGGGACTGCGGAACGCCGGTAGGAACACCAGGGTCAATGCGGTCCGGGCGCATGTTTGACGTCGAGGGCGGCTGGTCGTGGGAGGCTGAGCGGGCCGGTATACGGATGAACGGTTCTAATCGCTGGCCCAGGTCGCGTCGAAGTTCGTGGCTGAATCAGGAGCGGGCGGGTCGCCAGAATCGGACGGCCACCGGTCAGTGGATCGCGGCGATGCTGGCAGATGACGGGCGTATAGCTCACGCACGGGTTCAGCATGGGGCAAAACGTCCGCTTTGGCTGCTTTTACCCGCTTTGGCCCATTTTGAGCGCTTTAGATGCTTTTACCCTTTTCTAAAAGTCTATAAAACCCCTAGGCCAAGGGGAGAAGACATCTTCTTCTTCTTGAGAGAAGATCGTTTGAGGCCGCCCGCAGACATACCGTCGGTTCACTAATTTTCCCTCGAAGAGGGCCAATCATTCGGACCGTCCGGAAAAGTGATCAAGGCCCACGGTTCATACGGCGGTCTACGCTTTTCCATCGAAGAGGCGCCAACCGTATTCGCTGGATCGCTCAGTTCTGGTCAAGGCGCGGACATACGCCGGTCTACGCTTTCCTCGAAAGAAGCGTCAACTGTACTCGATGGACCATTTGGGTTTAGAGGCGATCAAGATGATGATAACCGGAGACGGGGGTTGACGGCGATGCACGACGATGGTGGTCGGCACACGCGGTCGGCGACTGACACAGTTGGCGGATAACCAAATGATGATGGACCGCGAGATTGCCGCGATGGTCGGCAGCGATGGGCGACGGTACGGCGATTGACCGCGAGTCGCTGGCGCGATCGGCTACGCTGGTTGGCAACCGACGGGTGGTCGGCAATGAATCGACGTGAATCGACGGGCAACCGGTGTCCAGTAATGGCGGGAATGACCGGGCGACGATGGTGACCGCAAAATTGTCGGCTGGTCTGTGGTGGTGATACCGAATGCGACGCGACCGCTACGGGTTACGTAATCGACAGTCGCAGCGAACCGGCGATAGTAACCGGCACTGAGCGTGGGATGACCGACGACGTTGAGGGTGACCGCCGCCGCCGATGGTCTGGTGGTGACCGCGACTGAATGGTGACTGGCGGACGGGGTGGTCGGCAACGATAACTGGAGACGGTAGACAACGCAATCGGCAGAATGACCCGATGATGGTGGTGACCAAAATAAGCCGATGATGGTATGAAGGACCCGACGGCAGTCGTGACGATGGTTGGCTACCGACGGGGTGGTCGGCAACGAATCGGAGACGAGTCAATCTGGTGATCGGTCGATAATGCGGGATGACCGCCGACGATGGTTGACGTGAATATTGCCGACGCGACGACCGCATCACCGACGATGATAGCCAGGACCGCCATAGTGGTTGGCCGATGAGGGTGGTGGTCAACAATCGAGAGGTAGTCGACGGAGACCGGCGCCGGTAATGGCGAGGATGACCGGCATGATGATGGTGGTGACCGCTAAGATTATCGATGGTCGCCAGAAGGACCGCGACGAGTGCGGGCGGACGGACGGCGAGGATTTTGACATATCCGGTTATTTGTGAGAGTGACTCGATGGCATTAACGCTATGGAAGAGGTTGAATTGAATCCACGAGGATTTTGACCCATCCGGTTGTTTATCGAGTGTTACCCGACGCTTAACCTGCGGAAGAAGTCGGGGAAGTCCACCAAGGACCTTTTGACCTATCCTGGTTGTTTGTCGAGTCTTTGCGATGGCGCAACCTATGTGGAAGAGGTTGAATCAACTGCCGAGGATTTTGACCTATATCGAGGTTGTTTGTTGTGTGGTGTTACCCATGATGTGAACAGGTTGAATTGAATCCGCCAAGATTTTGACCTATCCGAGGTTGTTTGTCGGGTGTTACCCCATGACGCTAACCTGTATGGAAGATGTCAATTGAATTACCGAGGATTTTGACTCATCCAGGTTGTTTGTCGAAAGTGTTACCCGACGTTAACTCGGTGGAAGAGGCCGTTGGAAGTCCACCAAGGACCTTTTGACCTATCCTAGGTTGTTTGTCAGAGTCTTTGCTCGATGATGTTAACCTGTATGGAAGAGCTCGTAGGAAGTTCACCAAGGACCTTTTGACCTATCCTAGGTTGTTTGTTAGAGTCTTTGCTCGATGACGTTAACCTGTATGGAAGAGGTCGTAGGAAGTCCACCAAGGACCTTTTGACCTATCCTAGGTTGTTTGTCAGAGTCTTTGCTCGATGATGTTAACCTGTATGGAAGAGGTCGTAGGAAGTCCACCAAGGACCTTTTGACCTATCCTAGGTTGTTTGTCATGCCTTTGCTTGATGACGCTAACCTCAGATGAAGAGGTCGTAGGAAGTCCACCAAGGACCTTTTGACCTATCCTAGGTTGTTTGTCAGAGTGTCTACTCAATGACGTTAACCTGTGTAGAAGAGGCCATGAGAAGTCCACCAAGGAACTTTTGATCTATCCTAGGTTGTTTGGCAGAGTATTTGCTTGATGACGTTAACCTGTGTGGAAGAGGTTGATTAAAACATCCGTTTGTGGTTGTAGCCAAAGTTGCTCCTTAACCTTGGCCTTTTCCATTAGTATTACTGACGTGCTTCTCGAACTGATAATCAATTAGATATCCAGAATATCGATTTGGGTAATCTTTTGAAATTAAAATTTGCCCCCCAGTTTTTGACAAAATCTGAAGGAATGAAGTTTCATAAATCTTCATTCTTTGCTTGTGCTCCTTAAAAGCTTGAATTGCTCCACCTGATGGTGGTTTTGATCTTGTTGGGAAATTTGGTTGTCATACAAGATGAAATAATAGGAATCGGATTCTGACGGCCAATCATTGCAAAACCGTAGAGTGAAAGTTTACGCCTTAGCCTTGTTGTGAAATCCAACACACATACATGTATTTAAAGAGTGAACAAGAAAACTCCAGAAATTTTAACGTGAAAAATCTCGAAAAGAGGGAAAAAATTATGGGGCCTAGCCCAGTAAAACGTTTCCACTATTTATTTATTTTGGAGTACAAGTTTTCCCGCTACGGGATTACAAAATTGTATATGAGAAGTCGACAGGGAACCCCAAAATCACAATACCATATATTCACGCTTAGGTGGTAGCATTAATGGTAGCGATGATGGTGAACAACGAGAACATGACTAGTGATGAAGGTCATGATGGAGACCGAGATTGACGACGGAGGATCGGCCGCTACGTGGCGATGGTTGAACCAAGTGAACGATTGTGCTTGGAAGATCTTCAAGCTTTAGAGCTCTCTCCTCTCTCTTGCTTGGTCTCCCCTCATAAAAAAAAAAAAGAAAATTAAATAGCAGAAATGGCAGATGTGGATTCGAAAATCAGTCTCAAACTCCTCATCGACGCCGCAGAATAAAGTCATCTTCGCCAGGTGGGAAGGACTTTGTAGATTTCAAGTTCAACCTTCTCACCCTCCCACGCCATCAAGCTCCTTTCCCCTTCAACCATGGTTGGTTCTATCTGAGATCTTTATCGAGAGAGAACCTCAACGACACCTATTTCGCTACAAACCGAGACAAGTCCTCTCTGCCTCAAACCAATTTTGATGTAGCAGTCCTCTCAAGGTCCAACAATGAAAGAAAGGAGTTCCCATCGATTTAGTAGTCATTCTCCATTCGCTTTTCAAGAAGGAAATGGCGGTGGCCGGGCGGACGGGTGGTGGTCACAACTGCATGGCAAGTGGTGCATGGCGATCGGCCGTGGAAGATATCAACAATCCCTATTAAGAAAATCACTTTTTCATTGTGAGCTATTATGAGAACTCATCTATTAGCAGCAAGTTGATTAGGTTAGCTTTAGCAACTTTCAATTCTCTCTAGAGAACTTGTGCTTTGATTATTACTATGACTCGTCCCTTAGAGGTGGAATTATTCTGGCCTGGCTTTTGCCGCCCAATATTATCTTTTCTGAATGAAATAATTATATGATAATATAAATTTAATCTAAGGTTGAGTTAGAATATTATTTTTATACAAATCAATAATAAAGACAAACTAAATTTAAAGAAATAATGGTAAAAATTGAACAACATCTAAAGCAATATTAAAGATGCGTTCGTGCCAATTTTATGACAATTTATTTTTTAAAAAGTAATCATAATTATATTTTTTTATATCAACTTTTTGGCTAATTTTAAGATAATTTAGAGATAAAAAATTAATTTTAAGAATCAAAACTGTTAAAATTTGATAACTTTAAGAAAATTATTATTTGAAATTTAATAAAAAATATATTTATAGCACTCATAATAAATTTTTAAAAAGCTGCTACTCCTATAAAAAAAAGCTGTAGCAATTTGACCCTAAGTTTTAAGTTCATGAAGAATTTCATTGAAAATTATATATATATATTTAATTAAAATAAATTAAACTTATTGCGTGCCAGAAAATCAATAGTGATAGAATAAAACTTCAAGAGTTAGCTTATATGAAAATCCAGCATACACAGATAGTTGAAATAAGAAACTCTAAAAATTTTTATGTGAAAAAATCTCAAAAAGAGGGAAAAAATTATATATATTAACAGTAAAATACAAAGCTTGAATCTTTAAAGTACAAAGTCTAGCCCAATAAATATGATCCACTATATATCAACTTTAAAGTACAAAATTTGAATCTTCCCAATAACGAGTTACAAAAACTATATGTAAGAAATCTTGATAATGAGAACTCCATAATCAGGTTACAACATATATACAGTGGTAGTTGGGATGTAACGGTTGTTGGTGGTAGTCAGAGACGACAATAAACGACGATTGACGACAACAGTGTGTTGGAAACATATAAAGATAAAAAAATAAATTTATCTAGCCCGGATCTCATGTCAAATCATCAATAAAATTTAATCAGAGGTGTACATGAATCCATGGAAAGAGCTAATGCTTGGATTTTGACCACTTCTAAAGGTGTTCAGAGAGAGAGAGAGAGAGAGAGAGAGAGAGAGAGAGACTTCTTTTCACTCAAGATGAGATATGAGTAAAATTAGAACTTCACCCTTTAGAATGGGGACCATGACCCTATTTATACTTGAGTGCATTTTATTTTATTTCGGCCCATCATTAAAATAAAATAAAATGTCCGGTCTCTATGATAATTTAAATACAAAATTAAAATATCTCAGCACAAATTAATTAATCTTTATTTGATCACAAAATTAATAGGTTTAAAAAAATAAGATAGCGCATAATGTATAATTAAATTCATATGTGAGCTCACATTAAAAAATTTTCAATAATCTCCCACTTGTGTCACATATATATTGCTTGATAATTATACATTATTAAATACTTTAAGAGCTCAATATTTGCTATCTTCAAAGAGAAATATCTTTAGATAATCCGGTCCATTAATAATATTGACATAGAATCAAAGTGATATTTATTATGATTTTTCTATAACAAGACCCATCAGTGATCACTAAATCAATATGATTAACGACATAGATCACGTATGATGTGTAGCATGAAAATTTCATGTAATGTGATCATATATCATGTCTATTTCCAACTGATCCTATATTATAACTCAAAAGAGTTATAAATATAATTTCATTTATTTATGCTAAACTGCAATTGAAACTATATAAATTTATTTTAGAGTTTTCAACTATAAGATAATAACAATACTTTATTCTGATCAGAAAAATATATTTACAATCATTGAACATCATAAGCAAACTCCACTATGCTAGTATATCATCAAAGTAAACCACTCCCATACGAGTCACATGCTCATGAAATACTTTAGGTGATAAATCTTTTGTAAGTGAATCTGTAATCATAAAATTTATAATAATATGTTCAATAAATACTTGAGAACTTTGAACTCTTTCTTTTACAACAAGAAATTTTATGTTAATATGTTTTGATTTTGACAAATTCCTATTGTTCTTTGAATACAACTTTGTGGCTCTATATCACAATTTATTTTTAATGGTCTCTTTATTCCATCAAAAATATTTAGCCCAATGATAAAATTTCGTTGCAATATTCTTTGATTTGATGCCTCATAACAAATTATAAATTTTGCTTCCATAGTGGAAGAATCTATAAGTGATTGTTTAGCACTTTTCCAAGATATAGTCCTCAAGAAATATAACCCAAGTGGACCTTCTACTATCGAGGCAACCAACAAAATCAGAATCGGAGTACCCCATGATCTCCAAATGATCTAATCTCCGATATGTGATCATAAAGTATTTTGTTCTCTTTAGATATTGCATAACTTGTTTTACTGTTTTCCAATGATCCATTCATGGGTTACTTAAATATCTTGCAAGCATTGCAATAATGTACGCAATATTCGGACGCGTACAAACTTGAGCACACATAAGACTCCCTACTGCAGATGCATAAATTATCTTTTTCATTTTTTTCTTTTTGAATTCATTTCTTAGACATTGAAGCAAACTGAATTTATCACCTTTAACAATAGGTGTATCACCTGGTACACAATCTTTCATGTCAAATCTTCTAAGCACTTTATCAATATATGCCTTTTTGTGATAAACCAAGTATACCACCAGAACGATCTCGATAAATTTGTATACCCAACACAAAAGATGCATTCCCAAGATCTTTAATTTCAAATTTATTTGAAAGAAATTTCTTGGTTTCATGCAAAAGGCCTATATCACTACTTGCCAATAGAATATCATCAACATATAACACTAGGATGATGAATTTACTCCCACTTATTTTGTGATAAATGCATTGATCAATAGTGTTTTCTTTAAAATCAAAAGAAGTAATCATTTGATCAAATTTTTTATACCATTGACGGGAAGCTTGCTTTAAACCATAGATGGATTTATTTAATTTGCAACTAGGTGTTTTGAATCAGAAGATTAAAAATTTTTTAGTTACACCATATATATAGTTTCTTCAATATCGCCATTGAGAAATGCAGTCTTTACATCCATCTGATATAACTCTAGATCATAATGAGCTACTAGTGTCATAATGATTCTAAAAGAGTCTTTCGAAGAAACTAAAGAGAAAGTCTCTTTATAATCAATGCCTTTCTTTTGAGTGGAACCTCTAGCTACTAAACGCGCTTTATATCTTTCGACATTGTCTTTTGAATCCCGCTTGGTTTTAAAAAACCATTTACAACCAATGGGTTTTACTGATTTAGGCAATTCGACAAGATCCCAAACATCATTATCTTTCTTTGATTTTATCACATCCTCAATGGCTTCTATCCATTTATGAGAGTTAACACTTTGTTTGACTTGATTAAAAGAGATTGGATCACTCTCCAATCCAATGCCAAACTCATGTTCTTGGAGATACACAACATAATCATCTGAAATTGCCAATCTCCTCTCCCTAGTGGATTTTCTTAATAACACTTTAATTTGAGGTTGTTGTGATTCCTCAATATGAGTGGGAGTTAACTCAAAAATATTTTGATTATCTGTATTTATAACTTGAATATGATGAGGTAAAATTATATAATAATTTTCTATTAAAACTATAGAAAGAGTAATAAATTGCCCTTCAAATATAAAATTTCTAGGCTTATTACTCCCATCATATTCAACTTCCTTAATAAATTTAGCATTGCCCGTCACGAAAAAGGATTTATTTGAAGAGTCATAAAACTTAAAATCCTTCAACCTTTCTGAGTATCCAACAAAATAGTAGCTTATAGTTCTTGAGTCCAATTTTATTTCATTAGGCTTATATGACCTAGTTTCAGCTGGATATCCTCAGACATGAAGATGCCTAATACTAGGCTTCTTCCCAATCCTTAATTCATATGGGGTTTTTGCTACTACTTTGCTTGGAATTCTATTAAGGATGTAAACTGCAGTCTTTAAGGCTTCTCCCCAAAGTAAATCTGGTAAAGAAGAATGATTTATCATATTTCTAACCATATCCAAAAGGGTCTGATTTTGTCTCTTAGTTACACCAATTTGACTTGGAGTCCTTGGCATGGTGTATTGAGGAACGATGCCACATTCTACTAAATATTTGACAAAAGGGTCTGGACGTTGTTCACCTGATCCATCATATATGTCATAGTATTCATCACCACGATCAGATTTGATAGCTTTTATTTTCTTTCTAAGTTGATTTTCAACTTTAGTCTTAAAAATTTTGAATACGTCCAGTGATTGTGACTTCTCATAAATCAAGTATAAGTACATATAACGAGAATAATCGTCTATGGAAATAATGAAGTACTGTTGGTCATTCCAAGTAGCTGTAGGGAATGGACCACAAATATCAGTATGAATTAATTCCAAGACGTTTAAACTCCTATTAGCACTAACTTTCTTGATATTTATTTGTTTTTCCTTGATACATTCTATACAGAGTTTATCATCTGAAAAATTAAGAGAATTAAGAATTCCTTCTGACACAAGTCTTTCAATTCTTTGTTTAGAAATATGTTCTAAGTGCTTGTGCCATAACATATATGAATTCTCATTCATTAATTTTCTGCTTTATACTAAAATTGCTTGCATGCAAGGTTTCATTAATTTGTGAAGCAGAAATGTCTAATTTATATAGATTATCAACCAAATAACCAGTACCAATAATATTTGAATACTGAAAGAGACTAAGTTTTTTATTTTCAAATGAACAAGAATAACCAGGTTTGTCCAAACAAGAAATAAAAATTAAATTTCGTCTAAATGATGACACATAAAAAGTCTCATGTAAATTCAAAATACAACCAGATTCTAGATATAATCTATATAAGCATATTGCTTCAACATGAGCTTTATTATCATTTCACATATAAATGAATCTTTCAGCATCAGTTGACATTCGTCTCCTTAGACAACCCTACATAGTCACACTTATGTGAGTAGTTGCACCTGTATTTATCCAGAAAGTGTGATTTGGTACTAAGAATAAATTAACTTCAGAACAAACAAAGTTGAGAAGTTTATCCTTTTTCACCAGCCAATTTGCATATTTGGGACAATCCTTCTTTACATGATCAACCTTCTTGCAAAAGAAACAAGTAACATTATTATCTTATTTCTATTGCACCTTATGCTGTGAAGTCCCTTTGTCTGCATTTCTTTTGCCTTTATAAGTCTTTTTTTTTTTAGTAACAATGTCACGAGAAAAAATAGCTAAGTGAGCATTTTCTATTTTGTCATGTTTCAATCTCTCTTTCTCTTGCACACAATGAGCAATGAGCTCATTAAGAGTCCATTTTTTAGCACATTCCTCTTCTGGCATTGCATCTCTTATGATTTCTGGAATGGAATGTTTCATGATCATAAGACTCATGCGGTTAGAACGCTCACTTTTCAAAGTTAACCCTTTATTCAATAGTGCTTTCTGCAGTAAGGGCGGGAGGACGTTCAATCCGGATCGTATAGTCAAGATCCATACACCCAAGAACAATGATGATATGCTCTTTACATTTCTTAAACTTAGTGTCGTTAAGCACTAGAATGTTATTCAAATTGGTAGATATAGAAGAAACATTAACTGAAAAGAATAAAAATAATACTCACAATTAACAACATTGTCATTTTCATATAAATATATAATGTAAACAAAATATATGCCTGAAATAAAATGTTTAATAAAAATGAGCATATATAAGATACCTAATACAACATTGTAATTTAGTCTTTAGACATAAATAATAATTTGTAAATGGTACTCTTAAAATTACAATCAACAAATATTGATAATAAATCCTGCCAATGATATGCCTATCTTTGGATCGATATATTTTATGCATGATTAATATAAATTTATCACATGTTTGTTGCACAAAATCTGGCCAAAAAATAATCTTTCTTTGAGCCGATTATTTTTCTCGTAGATTTAAATATAATTTTTATGTTATATTAATATATTTTAAAATTAAATAAATTAATATAGTAGAGCTCACTTTGGTAATATAATATTTCTATTTAAATTATTTTAAAATAATAAATATTAACTGTAACATTTCAATAAATATTCTAATTTATATTATCCGAATCCATTTAATATCACAAAACAAATTTTAGCAAACTCAAAATAAGCAAACTCATATTTGAATAAACCAATTAATTAAGTTGTATATTATGTATATTCGATGAAAAAAAAAACATAATATTATAATTAATAAAAAAAATAAGCATTCTTTGTTTCACATTAGAAATCCAATGAATTATATATTATTAAATTAGGAAATATTTACCGAATGTCAAAGCAATAATTATTCATAAAAATTTAAATCAATATATATATATATATATATATATTTATATATATGTTTAATATTATTTTAAAAAATGTAGTTTCTGAAATAGAAAACCTCCAGAAATGATAAACATTGAATAAATTATTTATATTTAATTTAATAAAATAATGTTTAATAAGCTGTTGGAATTAGTTGCCCTTAAAAATAATTTAAAGAAAAACGTTAAGTAATTTTCTAATTAAAACATTTCTTCAGCGCCTCTGAATTCATGTTATCGTTCAACGTTCCATATTTTGGCAATTTTTTTAAATTGAGTATGGTTAAAATTGGAATTAGCTAATTGAGTATCGATAAAAAAAAATTTAAGCATATAATGCCAATTAGTGGCGACTTATATCGCTCGACGTGGCTTAATGAGAGTGGCCGTACTATGGGCGATTAAAATCCGCCTACTATAGACCGCCAGATATTAGCACTAGTTGCGATTCGATATATCTTTAGAGCCGATCGTCCCGATTATTCGCCGCTTGCTCGATTCTTCAACGTTCTTCCGCCAGAACGCCATTATCACCGAGCACGGTCCTCATTTCTAACTTCTCACCACCATAGTTCGACTCAGATAGCGGCTTTTGTTCTTCTAGGTATTTTTTTACTATTGCTATCACTTGATATCGTTGCACACTAAGTCGAGAGAACATGTTAAAGATCTCAACACATAGCATAAGCTTACCTGTAGTGATATAGCATTTGGAATGACATCTTAGACAACTATCACTTCTTCTGGTATTTTTTGTCATCAGTTAGTATTTAAAAAATATCATAAATCTTTGTCATATATATGCTTGGGACTGATATTGATAGTTTTAATTTTTTTTTAGTAATATTTATAACAAAAGATAAACTAAATGTGAATAAAAAATTACAATTGATGACGTTGCTCTTGTATTCTAAAAACTTACAATTGATCTCAGAATCTCAGCCTCTAATATCTTCAAGAAATTAAGCGGAATTAGTAGGACCGACCATTTTCACGTGAGCCACGCCAATGCCGGAGAGCTCGCAGTACCACCCAATTAATCGCAATTATACCTATTCTTAAATTTTTTTTTTATCGATACTCAATTAGCTAATTCCGGTTTTAACCGTACCCAATTTAAAAAAATTGCCCCATATTTTTTCGGATAACCGATAGATGAAACGGCTTATAGAAACCGAACTAAATCCATATTTTTCGGATAATCGGTAGATGAAACGGCTTATAGAAACCGAACTAAATCCAAGGATTAAATGAAATAATTATAATATTTATACTAACTTAAATATATTTACATATATATCGCTGTAGAGAAAAAAAAAAAAAACGTTTCATATATATATATATATTTTTTAAAATCTGAAATATCGTTTCATATTATAAACGGTGGACAAAAAATATTATATATATATATATATATATATATATATATATATATATATATATATATATATATATTATTATTATTATTATTAAGATCACAATGATAAGAATAAACATATGGATCACATAAAAATTAAAATTATGATCAAAGTATAAGAGAAATTTAGTTATATTATTTTACTCAAAATCAATAATAGAGAAGTCATCTAAAGGATATCGATACTTCATGCAAATGACCAAATTATTTGCTCAAAAAATTTTGAATCGTGTACTTTGATCTAAAATTTTCAAATAATCAATACAAAATATGAAGAGAAAAAATTATTTCTCAACGATTTAACATGATAACCGCTCTCATACCACTTATTGAAAATATATAAAGATAAAAAAATAAATTTATCTAGCCCGGATCTCATGTCAAATCATCAAGAAGATTTAATCGGAAGCGTACCTGAATCTATAGAAGACCTAATGAGGGATTTTGACCTTCCACTTCTAAATAGATGTTCGAGAGAGAGAGAGAGAGAGAGAGAGAGAGAGAGAGAGAGAGCTTTCTTTTCACTCAAAATGAGATATGAGTAAATTGAGAACTTCACCTTTAAAATAGGGACTATGATCCTATTTATACTTGAGTATATTTTATTTTATTTCAGCTCATCATAAAAATAAAATAAAATGTCTGATCTCTACACATGATAATTCCATACAGAATTAATAAAATATCTCAAAAGATTAAAATTAATTAATCTTTATTTGATCACAAAATTAATAGGCTTAAAAAATAAGATATCGTATAATATATAATTAAATTCATATGTGAGCCTACATTCAAAAATTTCCAACACGGTAATGATGACGAATTTTGAACTACTAGCTCTCTCTTAGCTTTCTCCCAAGCTTTCTTCTAGCTCCTCCTCCCTTTCATGAGAAGAATGATGTTCTATTTATAAGATTTAGAGAGGGGCATTTTAGTCATTGCAACTAAAATCCCAAAACATTATATTAGACGATTTATAGCGATTCATTTGATCATAGATCATTTTTTGATGATTTGATCATTCAAATAATCTTCGATTTGAGTGATCTTAAGCTCGTTATATTCGTCTATTCGATCCACTCGATTCGACTATAAGCATGTCAAATTTAAAAGTAATTTGATCATATAATTAGTATTTTGAAGTTTTTATATATAACTTTTGGGCTTGATTTAAACTCATTTGAGCTCGATTTAATCCGATTATAACGTTATTTAACTCATCTTATTGAGTAAATTAATTTTATTGTATATATGTTTTAACTTTTGATTCTTACTAGATTTATCATTTTTAAAAAGATATATCAAAACTAATATTATTTTGTGTATCTTGTTAGAATATCCCAAAATAAAAAGGGGAATGTCCATCTAACATTTTGTTTCAGCAAATGTAGCCCATGCTCGTAGTGGACATTACGGATCTGAAAACTCCATAGATGAATATAGGGAAAAATTAGAATTTAAATATTAATGTATAAATATAATATATATATATATAAATTATGTGATATTTCTGTAAAAAAAATCTGCCTTGCAATGGGTTTACTTTATAATAATTAACTCTTAGGATTCTGATCCTGGTGCATTTATTATTTTTATAAATTAAACACGATGAATTTGGAAGTCGAGATAAGCACGCATGTTAAAGCAGACTGTTCATCTTCCCCGAATGCTCTATATTTACTTTATGGGGGATTTACATACATACCACTCAATTCTTATTAATTTACATATCTCACATCTAAAGTTTACTATTTACTTCCTAAACACCTAAATCTTTCAAATACATCATTTATACCACCCTACATCATGTCAGACACGCAGATGCTTCCGTGTTACTCTGCTTTGGGAGGGTGAACGACTCCGCCCCGCCAGAACTCCTCTCGTCCTCATGAACTCGCTTTTGGAAGATACCACTCAATTCTCACAAGAACCTCTCGTCGCTAAGAAGGAACTCCATTCTTCGGCTCTTCCGTCGGCTTCACGGGCTGCTTGAAGGGAAGAAGGAACTCCATTCCGACGCTAAATCTTCGGCTCTTCCGTCGGCTTCAGGGGAACAGAATACCACTCAATTCCCGCGCGATACCTCTCGTTCGTCTGCGAAGAAGGAACTCCATTCCTGCAAAAGATCTTCGGCTCTTCCGTCGGCTTCACGGGCTGCTTGAAGGGAAGAAGGAACTCCTTTCCTTCGGCTCTTCCGTCGGCTTCAGGGGAACATAACTGTTGTTTAAAAAAAAAGATTTTGATTTTGATTTGCTTGTTCTTCCACTCACGCCGTAACGCTTCCTCCAACTCAAGTGTAATGAATGGGAGCTCTTTAAATAAGAACGAATCTCATACATCTCAAGATAGCATCCAAAGCTCATAACTTGATTAGATACTCGTCACATTCAGCTTTTAACGTCGTAGGTTCCCATGAAACTCATAAAATTTCTTCTGAAAATTTGTCCAACCGGTTTCTTCTAATTCTGAGGTCTCGTTCGTCTGCGAAGAAGGAACTCCATTCCTGCAAAAGGATATTCGGCTCTTCCGTCGGCTTCACAGGCTGCTTGAAGGGAAGAAGGAACTCCTTTCCTTCGGCTCTTCCGTCGGCTTCAGGGGAACATAACTGTTTTCAGTAGAAGGACTTCTATTGTGCAAAATCGGCTCACGATTTGGGGTAATGCTTTTTTCCATCCATAGTGCTAAAGCTTTTGAGCTTCACTCTATTCTATTCATTTGAAGTTAGATAAGTATTTCACTTATTTCGACATTGCTTTTTTCATAGTTGGTAAGCTTTGTTCTATTCATTTGAACTTAAAGGCATGTTGGACGCAAAGATTTGGCTTCTAGTGACAATCAAATTTAATGGTTATTGGATCAAACTAAAAAATATAGAGCGAAGAAAGTATGAAGGGGGAAAACAGAAGACTATAAAAGTACAACGAGATGTGCTAAACTATTTTTTATTAGTAGAGAAGATTGAAGAGATTTGTCCTTGGTTAAGAGGATATGATTATGAAATTTATTATTATGTTTATGGTACATCTCCAAAGGAATACAAACTTATTGAAAATGATAATGCAGTAATGAGCATTTTACAGTTATCTAATGAAAGTGGTCGTGTTGAAGTTGTTATTTTAACAAAAGAAGTTTCAAGTAATACTTTTGGGCCAGATATCGGGGTCATACCATGTGGTGGAGTAGATGTGATGCCACAAAACAAAGAAGGTTTGGACTGCAGGGACATGCTACAATATGAACATTCAAGCTCCGACAATGATAGCCAATTTCGATGAACTTGCTTTATATAATGAAAGATCTATTAACTAGTCAAGTTGAGATAATATGTCATTAGTAGTTGACACCGATTTGATGATGCTGAGTTTCAAGCATTTTCTTGGCCTAAGGCTATTCATGAGAATTTTGGAGTGAAGATAAAAGCAAGTGACAAAAGAGTCATTGCCACTTGTGCTTATGTAGGGTGTCCTTGGAGAGTGAGAGCTTCTTTATGTGTAGATGGGCAAACATTTGAAGTCGAAAAGTAAGATTTACATGTATGTCCAGTGTCAACAGAGTGGCAACAAGCTACACATCTAAATGGGTTGCTCAACAAATCCAAGATATAGTTAAAAATATCCCGACATCCCTCCAAAACAAATAAATGAAGATTTAGAAAGTAAGTATGGGCTATCACTACCTTATATGAAATTGTATGCTCAAGAGAAATAGCACGAGACAACCTCTTTGGGCCAGTTGATGATAGCTATAAGTGGGTCCCTACTCTACGGGAAGAGCTTATTAGAAGAAACCCTGGCTCTCACATTACTTATAAGTATGATATCATTGACAACTCATTCAGAAGATTCTATGTTTGCTTCAAAGTATGTATCGATGGTTTTCTAGTAGGTTGCAGACCTCTTATAGGGCTTGATGCATGTCATCTAAAATCAAAATATCTTGGGGTGTTGTTATCCGCAAATTCATTAGATGGCAATAATGGTCTTTACACTATCGCATTTGCAGTTGTTGAATCTAAAAGCTCATGGCAATGGTTTTTGAAGAATTTGGTTGACTCTTTTGGTTGTGAGGTGGTGCCACTATCTTTTATTTCTGATATGGAGAAGGGCTTGGGAGAAGCTATTAAGTTTGTATTTCCTAATGCAGAACATAGAGTTTGTATACGCCATTTGTGAATATCATCACTTTCAAGATAGCCATAAGATTAGAAACATTTTTTGGTTGGCTGCAAATGCATACACAAGACATGAATATGAGGCAAAAGTTACTGAACTATGCAAAGTGAGCCCTCAAGTATATTCTTATCTTCTAAATTTACCATATAAATGGTCAAGATCCCAATTCCTTCCTGAAATTAAAAATCACTACAACACCAATAACTTATCAGAGTCATTTAACTCTTGGATAGGAGTGGTTAGAGATAAACCAATTGTTGAGTTGGTAGACATGATTAGAGGGATGTTAATGGAACAAAGAGCTGAACGAAAGATGAATACATCAAGTTTTGGATACTGAGTTTTGTTGACTGCCTGCTTAGCTTGGCGTTAAGTTCTTCACTTTCCGATTCAGTATATGCTCTCCCTTATCCAATTGTTCAAGCCATATGGAGAGGCCTGTTCGCTTGACATTATATAATTTGAATTTTGAGTTCTGTTTTTGAGTCGATAGACCATCTTCATTACTCTCTTTGTTGGACTAGCTATCTGCTGCCATAAGACTACACAATTCTCATCTAATTTAACTAATATATATATATATATATATATATATATATATATATATATATATATATATATATATATATATATATATAAAATAGAAGTTGGTAGTTTTGTTGCTCTTCATGTTTTCAAAATATTGTGACTACTTATCAGCCTAAAAGAAATCTACCGATTATTTCTCGATAATTAATGTTATACGATTTTTAGATCACATCATTAAATTGAAGAGAATGTCTCCCCAATTAAATTTTAGATTACGAAAGCAGGGAAAGTTTTTTATTCTTCATTTATTTATTTGGAAGTTTAAGTTCGTAATCATTTAGTTTGATATAATCTTGATTAATATTTACGATAGGATTCCCTCTTTTACCTAGTTCGTTTGTGATGAGACAAGATTTTTAAGATAATTGTATTTGACAATTTAAAGGCTTGAATTCTAAAAAAATCAATATAAAATTGTTCAATCGTAAAATTTCTCCTCAGCATACATGGTTTTGTTATAATTGTTGTCTTATTTTTCCATTGGTGTTCGCTATGTACTGCGTGCTAGTGCTAGCCAAAATCAAGGAAGTGAACACAAAGGAACGTTTGCTGTTTATAGCAATTCAGGGAAGAAAAAAAGAGCAACTTAACAACTGTTCTGAGGAGGAGAAACCAAAAAAAAGAGAAAGGAATCAGCTGCTAACAGCAATCTGCCATTGGTATACAAAGAATTTACACATAACTTCAACCATTATTTTAAACTATTTTGTTTCAAAAGAAGTCATTCTGGATTTTATCATCAAGAGAACTCAAGGGATCTTGCTTTGCGCTTCCAAGCTAACATTGCTTATTTTGGACAAAAATTCATAAAACAACATAAAGAATAAATTATAGCTCGATTTTGCACCAATTTTGAAGACTTCATTGGGTCTTAAGAAATGTATAAAAGCATCCATGAATTACACAACAACATGATCACTAAGTTTCTATGAATCTTTCCCCTTTCTTCTTAAACCAAAACTCCCTTTAAGTTTCTTTGGAACGACACCCCTCAATTTGTTTTCAGTGCATTCTATCTGAGAGGACAAATAGATTAAAAGAAAAAAATTACATTGCTTGAATAAATCTTCTTCTGTTAGTATAAACAATGAGCACCCTATAGCTCCACGAAAGCATAATCTATCTTAAATTTATACCACATCCTGCAACACCAAAGATCTCACAAAAGATAACCAAAAAAGCAGAAAGTTTTTGGAAATATAAAGCCAAAAGAAAAAAAAAAAAAAGGCCTTGATGATTGCAAAATTATCACATTCAACCAATAGAGACAAAATATAACAGAAAATAAACTAGTTCCATTGATAATAGGTGCCAAAATATATTATCTTACATAAATTGCCACATTTTCCATACATATCTATCAAACAACTCTCAACATATAAATCAGCTGTCAAAACATTCCTGGTCATGAAACCATGCATCTCCTTCCCATAATTCAGTGCAGGTAAACTCGCACAGGCAGATAGCATAGAGGATATGGTTACAGCATCATACTTCATTCCTTCATCTCTCATCTGAATGAAAAGATCGAACACCTCTTCTGGTTGGCCGTTTTGATTGAAGTTGGCGATCATCGAGTTCCATGCCACAGTATCCTTGTCGGAAATCTCTCTAAAAATTTGATGGCCAAGATCTAGTCTCCCACATTTAGCATACATATCAATCAGAGAACTTGCCACATAACATATTCCTTCAAATGCATTCTTAAGAACATAACCATGTAATTCTTTCCCTAACCTTGAAGCAGTAAGGCATGCACAAGTGTAAACACTAGCCAAAGTGATGGCATTAGGTTTAATTTGGGCCTTCAACAACCTCCCAACATCAAGAAAGCTTGGCTACTCAACCCATTGAGTATAGCCGATATCATCATTTTGCATATAGCTACATCCATTGTTCCAGTCATGTTAAAAACCTTCTCTGCCAAGCCAACTTCTTTGCACTTGAAATATATATCTATTAGTGCACTCTTTAAAAACAACTCAAAGCACACATTGTTCCTTAGAATATAAGCATGAATCTACTTACCTTGCGTCAAACTAGCAGAGTCTGAGAAGGATGGAAGGAAACTCGCAAGTGTGATTGAATCTGGTTTTATGCCTGCATCTTGCATCTTATAGAACAATTCTAAGGCCTCATTCTTTAATCCATTCTGAACAAAACCAGATATCATTCCATTCCAAGTCACTACATCAGCTTTCGACATCATATCGAACAACATATTCACATCACTCAAGCACCTACATTTAGAGTACATTGCTAACATTGTGTTTGCCAAATCTCTGAATCCAAGCCATATTTCAATGCAAGACCATGAATCGTGTACCATAAATCAATATTGCTTGTGAAGCACAAAGAGACAAAACACAAGAAAAACTTACATAATTAGGCCTACCTCCCGAGCTCATCATCCATTTGAAGAGCTCCAAAGCATTTTTAGCATCCAATTCCCATCAGACAAATCATCTTATGAATGTAATTAC
Source organism: Cymbidium sinense (assembly GCA_021442155.1). Lineage (NCBI taxonomy): Eukaryota > Viridiplantae > Streptophyta > Magnoliopsida > Asparagales > Orchidaceae > Cymbidium > Cymbidium sinense. The sequence continues at coordinate 140,474,328 of CM038215.1, read as the reverse complement.
CTAAACTAGTCGCCGATAAGGCACTACAGGACTTAATCACATAAGGAAATGTGTATTTGTCAGGGAAGATTCCAGCACAGAGCATCTTGAAATAGAACAGCAAACTGAACTCAAACAAACACACCATGGAGAATCCACGTATCATCCAATTCCAGAGCAGCGTCGAATCTCTTTCCATGCAGAAAAACATAGATTTTGCATCAGAAATGCTTCTGCACAGCACATACATACCTAAAATGCTGCTTCCGAGGAGACCGTCATCAAGAAGCCCGTTCGAAACATTTTTGGTTTCTTCTAATTCTGAGGTCTCTCACACCCATCCGATCTGGTCGTCAGTTCACACCAGTGTTGTTTGAAGCCGATGGAAGATTTAGTGGAATGTTCCTTCTTCCATTCAAGCAGCCCGTGAAGCTGACGGAAGAGCCGAAGAATGGAGTTCCTTTTTCGTAGACGACCGAGAGGTTGCGCGCGGGAATTGAGTGGTATCTTCCGCCAAAACGAGTTCGCAGACGGACGAGAGGGAGTTCCCACGCGCGGGAGCGGAGTCGTTTCACGGCCCTCCCAAAACGGAGTAACACGGGAAGCATACGGCGTGATACGGCGTGAGGTAGGGTGGTATAAATGATGTATTTGAAAGATTTAGGTGTTTAGGAAGTAAATAGTAAACTTTAGGTGTGAGATATGTAAATTAATAAGAATTGAGTGGTATGTATGTAAATCCCCCTTATATATGAGTTGGCTTTCCTAAATCCTCCAGGATTACAACTTACCTGGGAGCAATGGCGGATCTGAATTCCAACATCACTCTCAAACTTCTCATCGACGCTTGCAGCCAAAAAGTACTCTTTGGCGAAGCTGGAAAGGACTTCGTAGATTTCATGTTCAGCCTTCTCGCGCTCCCACTTGGCTCTGTCATCAAGCTCCTCACCCCTTCAATCATGACTGGATCCATCGGAAAACTTTATTAGAGTGTAGAGAATCTGAACCAGATCTATCTAATCTCAAACAGAGAGAAGTCCACCCTGCTTCATCCCCAAGTGTCCAATTTTGATGTAGCGAGTCCTCTACTCCTGGGCGCCGCTGAAGCCATTACACAGCAAAAATACTATCTCTGCAATAATTGTAAAAAGAAAATGACTATTCAGAGGCACATCATGTGCCCAAATTGCAAGCAGGTGATGGCTAACAAAGTCGACATCGTTCTGCCATCGGTGTCTAATTCAACTTCTTCTAGAGCTGGAGATGGAGGAGGGGGTCGGAGGCTTTGTAAAGGGGGTGATTACTTATATGATTACAGACGATTTGGAAGTGACGCCAATGTCTGCAATTTCCAGCATCGCTCTTATAAATCGGTTCAGCATGAAAATGGACGTCCAGCTGAAGGAGATGGTGATCAACGTTGGCATGAAAGAGGTTAAATTCCTAATCAATGTACTTAATTAACTTATATTTCAACGGCTTGATGTGCAATAATGGAGTTTAATATTATAGGGACTTGCTTTACTGAAGGCTTCATTGGACTCCCGAACTGTTCTGACTGATGTTTTCTGTAAGAAGGCAAAAGTTTCTCCATCTTCTACAAAGGACAAATGAACTGATTCTCCGAACATGATCTCTTTCTTTTGCAACTTCTGTCCACCCTATTATAATACCGAGTGATTGATCTATCCTTATAATATTTATCTTTTGTTGCAAAAGCTTATTTTATGTGTTTAGAATTTGAGAAAAATAATACATCCAGAGTCTGCATGTAGTTTTACGTGTGGACTTCAATCCATACGACGCGGATTTTTCCCGTTTAGCGCGGGCGATGCGAATGAAACAACGACGTAAAGGGATGGCGTATTCACGACGCCGTTTACGCTTCCCCTGGCCCGACCCGGCCCGTAAGCGTCGTTGGAATGTGCGGGAGGAATTTAAAAGAAATATATAGATAGATTTAGGTTTTATGGTGTATTTTTTTCAGGCAAAACGAGATCAGAAGAGAAATAGAAAATCTCATTTCCTTTTTATAAAAGAACCATGAAAATGGAAAACGTTGAGGAAATAGCGACCAATTTAGCTGAGAATGTATTAAATAAAAATTCATTGGTAATGTTTCTCGTGCAATTTTTCTACGGTTTGTTAGTGATATTCCTTGTCTGTCTGAAGAGAATATGTTCATTACATTCCATTAGAAGCAATTTGGATGCCTTTTGTTTTTTTACTTTTCTTGTTATTTTCTGCTCTCCTCTTTGGAGGGTCTGAGCATTTACTTCTTTTCCAGGTTTATTTTGCTTTTTGAGATTATGTTTAGGGGCATTCCAATGGAAGCAATTTGGAGGTTTGGATGGTTTATATTTTGCATCTGTACTCTCTTACCTCTTTGGAGGTCTGAGCATTTAGACTTTTTTAGTTTATTTTGCCTTCTTCTTGATTATTTAGAGCATTCAATGGAAGCAATTTGAAAGTTGCTTGATGATTTGGAGGTATTTTACATCTGTACTCTGTACCTCTCTTGGAGATGAGCATTTAGACTTCTTTTTTATTTTGTATTTTCTTGAGATTATATTTAGGGCATTAATGGAAGTAATTTGAGGCTGTTTGGATGGTTTGGGGATATTTTGCATACTCTCTGCTCTCTTTGGAGGTCTGAGCATTTATTTTTTTTTGAGTTTATTTTTGTTCTTGAGTTAGTGTTTAGGGCATTCCAATGGAAGTAATTTGGTGGATGATTTGAGAGAGTATTTTATCACTCTCTACATGCCTCTTTGGAGGTATGAGCATTTAGAACTTTCCAATTTATTTTACTAGAGATTATATTTAGGGCATTCAATGGAATTTGGAAGGCTGGATGGTTTGGGTGGTATTTTGCATCTTTACTCTTTGTACCTCTTTGGAGGGTACAGAGCATTTAGGGACTTCTTTTTCCAGTTTATTTTGCTTAATTATTGAGATTATATTTAGGGCATTCCAATGGAAGTAATTTGATGGCTGCTTGGATGATTTCTGGGTGTTATTTTGCATCTGCTCTGAACAGAATTCTGAGCATTAGACTTCTTTTTCCAGTTTATTTTACCTACTTCTTGAGATTATGTTCATTACATTCCAATGGAAGCAATTTGATAGTTGTTTGGATGATTTTTGGGTGGTTTTTTACATGTATTTATTTACATTTGGCCAAATGAATGGTCAATGAGGCGATGATGATCGTGATGTTTAATGACCCAAATTTGGAAACTCCTTTGTTAGAATGAAGCGGCGTATGCATCTTTATGCACATCAAATTATTGTGTTTGGAAGGACCATACTAGTTATTGGCTCAAAGAAATTAAAATCAAAAGATTTTCTATGTGCAAAAGCGGTGGAAGAATCTAGTCTAAATGGCTTAACAAAATTCGAAGTTGATACAAGAAGCGGTTGTCCCATGATTAGATTCTCTGATTTAGAATTGGGATTAAAAAATATCTGAAAGTCATAATCATTCTTTGGAGCACACGACTACATCTTCTCGGATCACGGATGCATTAAGAAGGCATCATGTTGAAGACAATGACGAGGGGAATTAGAGCAATTGATGCATTCTATCTAGGAAGTTGGCGTAGAGAATATTGGGTTCACAAAAGAGATGCTTTCAATTTTATTGAGAGAAAAGATCGAGGATTGCGAATGGTAGTGATAATGCATTATCTGATTGTTTAATGAAAGGCAATGGGATGTTTGCATGGGATGTACAAGTTGATGAGTCGGATTGCTTTGTAAGCTTTTTTTGGAGCAATGACATGTCTAGGATAGAATATGATTATTTTGGGGATGTGATAATTTTTGATACAAGCTATCAACTCAATAAATATAATCTTGTTTGTGCCCCTCTTGTTGGAGTGAATCATCACTGACAAAATGCATTATTTGGAGTAGCCTTTTTCGAAGAGACAATTGAGTCATTCAAATTCCAAATATTTCTTGGTTGATGGAGACATCCTATAACAATATTCACGATCAAGATCGTATATGAGCTATCAAAATTGTATTACATGAAACTCATAGGTTGTGTATGACATATTTCAAAGAAAGCTCCTTCCAAGGTTCATTGCTTTAATGTAATAAGAGAAATCTATTTTATACATGCATGAGTAAGTGTGACTCGGAAGACTTTGAAGAAGCATGGTTACGCCATGTTAAAGAAGGCAATTTGCATGATCATGCTTTCTTGCTTTATAAGATTAGATCCAAGTGGTCCCTACATTGTGACTCATTGCAGCATAGCGTGAGTCCATAACGTATGTCACGGTATATCTAAACCAACAAGTTCGCTCACAGATTGTTTCTTGGGATTGGAAAAGGTTATGGAGATATATCACTGGAATGAACATGATGAAGACTTCAAGTGTAGCCAGTCATCAATTGTTCCTGTTGTTAAGAGTCAATTAAATAAAAGCTATGTTTATACAAGAAAGGTTTACACTCTCTGTTTGAGGAGGAATTTTTGCATGGTTGGAGTCGATGCTTAAGTGATATGGAGTATTTGGTGAAACTTAGAGAATTAAAATGCATCCAAAATATAATGTGCATTTGATAGACTACCCAAGTAACTTGCTTACAAAAAATTTGAAATGATGGGATTACTTTGTACATCGAGTTCTTAGTCGAAGATGTTGTTATCATTCGGACAAGTATCTTCTCTCTTCTCATGCGATGGTCTACTAGAGTATAGAGGGATATTTACATTGATATGCATACAAAAAATTAAGAGATGTGAAAAGCACGGATGAAAATGCTACTGGCATTATTTTTCGGAACCACATAAGTCGATATGCATATCAAATAAGCGTCAGACGCAGGCAATAAGAGGCGAGGACTATATGCTTGGATCCTTAAAAAAACTATATGATGATGTCGAAATAATAAGTGAGAATTCTCCTATAGGCGATGAAGCGGTTAAGAAGAAGAAGTCATACAAGGAAAAGACATCTTAAAGGATCCAGTTAAGCAACGTCTAAAGAGTGTTTCTAACTCAAGGCTTAAGGGATATTGGGAGAGATCCAAGAAAGCAAAGAGTAATTTCTATTTGGGTATTAGTTTTTAGTATTTTAAATATTGCTGTTAATCTTCAAACCCTTTTACTTTTTTTATTCGCTAAAGTAGTCGATAGTGTTGAGCGTGTTTCATCACAAGTTGCATCACTTTTCTCTATTATGCCAGAGTGTTTTTGAGTGCATAGAATATCACACATCGATCGTAAGAAATCATCAACTAATCTGATGTTCATTTAGAATTTAACTTCGAGCTCAATCAAGGGTACACTAAGATGATGGATATTATTTGCATGACATTATCTAGTTTTGTGTTCTTCGACTGTACAATCTTTTATGTAATGCTTTAGAGTCCCTAAGATGACTCTCTTTAACTTAATGAACCACCAAGATGTTTAGGGTATTTAGCTAGGGGATTTTCTCACAAGGCTATTTGTAGCTCTTTAAGCAGTAGTGATTGAGTTAATCCCTGCGAGGACCTTATCATTGAGTAATAAATATATGCGGTACATTACCAATGGTTTGAGAGTGGCGGTTATTTTTATAGGTTTTTCTGCATCAGTACTCTTTGAGGAAGTTTAGGTTTTTCTGCACTAGTTTATTTTGCCTGATTCTAGAGATAATGTTCATTACATTCCAGTTCAGGCAATTTGAAAGCTGTTTGAATGGTTTCTAGGTGTTTTTTGGCATATGTACTCTATATACCTCTCTTGAGGGTACAGATGATTTATGGCCTTTTTTCCCAGTTTTTTTGCCTGATTCTAGAGATAATGTTCATTACATTACAATGGAAGTAATTTGAAAGCTGCTTGGATAGTTTGGGGGGGTATTTTGCATATGTACTCTCTGTACCTCTCCTTTGGGTACAGATCATTTATGACATTTTTTTCCAGTTTTTTTTGTCTGATTCTAGAGATAATGTTCATTACATTACAGTGGAAGCAATTTGGAAGCTACTTAGATGGTTTGTGTGGGGGGGGATATTTTGCATCTGTACTCTCTGTACCTCTTTGGAGGGTGTAGAGCATTTAGGGACTTCTTTTTCCAGTTTATTTTGCCTGTTTCTTGAGATTATATTTAGGGCATTCCAATGGAAGCAATTTAATGGCTGCTTGGATGATTTCTGAGTATTTTTTTACATCTGTACTCTTTGTACCTCTTTGAAGGGTACAGAGCATTTAAGGACTTCTTTTCCAGTTTATTTTGTCTGTTTCTTGAGATTATGTTTAGGGCATTCCAATGGAAGCAATTTAATAGCTGCTTGGATAATTTCTGGTTATTTTTTTGTATCTGTACTCTTTGTACCTCTTTGGAGGGTACAGATCATTTATAACTTTTTTTTAGTTTATTTTGCCTGATTCTAGAGATAATGTTCATTACATTATAATGGAAGTAATTTGGAAGCTGCTTGGATGGTTTGGGGGGTATTTTGTATCTGTACTCTCTGTACCTCTTTGGAGGGTACGAAGCATTTAGAGACTTCTTTTGCCAGTTTATTTTGCCTGTTTCTTGAGATTATATTTAGGGCATTCCAATGGAAGTAATTTGAAGACTGTTTAGATGGTATCGGATTGAGGTTTTTGCATCTGTACCTCTCCTAAGAGTACAAATCATTTATGGTGACAATATATGTAAAGTATACATATGTATAACTAACGCATAAGTTAACATAAATCTATTTGTATTAAATCAGATATCTATAAGAAAGGATATCTAGAATTAATTTTTTATTAGTATTAAGTTAGTTGGCAAATTTAATCTCATAATATGGTGACAAATTTAAAGGCCTCTTAATCTATTGTATTTACACTATTCATTAATTGAAAATAGTTATTATATAATTAATTGTTATAAGTTATCTCTTTCGCACTAGTTTCATTATAGTTATAAGAGAATTAAATTTTTCATATTACAATGAGACAAAAAAAATACTATTTTTATAATAGATTGACTTATTTTGTTTTTGTTTCATCTAAATAAATAAATAAGTTAGCCTAATAAGGTTCAAGTTAATATTGAACTTCATTTCACTCGAGCATGAGCATACTAAGAATACATATGAGTTAATTTTTTTAGCTGCTTTATTTTCATAATAAAAAATAAGCTAACAACAATCATAATCGTATTTTAATATATATGAGTTAAAATTAAAATTGTTAAAATATCATGATTTTACAATTAAAATTTACTTACACCAACCACAATAATTTTACAATCAATATTTTAAAAAAAAAAGATAATCACCCCAAACAAACCCTAAATCGAAAAAACATGAACAATGTTCACCAACACGTCACACACAATTAGTTGACCATATCATTAATCAGTTCTAAGGCGATAAAATGGTTAGTAATCCCTACTTTAATTTTATGCATTAATTTTATGCATTCTGTTGCATTAATTTTATGCATTCTGCTCATAACAGAATGACCATACCATAAAAAAAGATTTTAAATGCAGATTTCTTTCAAGAATATAGCCCCCAAAAAACCAAATCCATAAGATAAAAAGATGACACCATAAAATATACAAATGATAATAATAACAACGAAATCAAACTATATGAAATGAGAGAAAAGAAGTTACAAAAAGTAGAGTAAAATATTCTCCCACATCCATAAACGATCCATTCACTTCAACAAAAACAGCTAAGTCTTCGAAGCCACCAAACCAATGCATTATACAAAATCCTAGATCAAACTAAATCCTATTGTTCTCAATTTGGATTTTTCAGTCCCAAATAAAATATAGCGTAAGCGAACTCAACTAAATATATTCATCTTCTTTGGCCAATCCTGGTGGTCTACCCAGTCCACTAGAGGTTTGCTGATTGCTGCCTCCATGTATTTGTAGACAAATATTCCGCAGTTGACACTATTTTCTTGGACTGGTATCTCACTCACCATTTCGATTGGCCATTTTCTGGCATCGCTCGCAAAAGACTAGCCAGTATCTTCAACAAATAATTTGATCTGAATAGCCAGAACATAATCTCAATAAGTTGGCCCAGAAAAAAAAATGTTAAGATGAACCAAATTTGAAAACTGTTCTTATAATCTCAGGGAGAATGCTCTTATGGGTTAGTTTGGGTAATGAGTCATAAAAATACCAGGCCCCTGACTTAGTATAACGAGTGTCCAAGTGATTATCTATAACTAGTAAGATTAACTCGACCTACACACCAGATGACATCTTTGGATAAATATTTTGCTTTCCGTCTTTAAGCCGTTCCTGACATAACTCTGCAGGAAAAGAAGAGAACGATTATATATTCTAGCTTTTATCTAAACAAACAAGAATTGAATCGTAATTCCCAACATTCTTATGATGGGTAGCATGAAATGTACAAATAGGGGACATACTCAGACAGCGAATACTTCTCGAAGAGCATGAAGGCATCAATGTGCATCGAGAGATATTGATCGTTAGCAACTCATCGATCTGGCCTCGTGCAATAATGATATTCCCAGCCACGAATACTGTATCACCCCTGCAAGTGATAAATATTTTAAAGTGATCTTAATTAAACGAATAGGTTATTTTATGTATGAAGGAGCTGATTGAGGATTGACTTACTTGTCCTTGAATCGGGAGCATGATGTGTCAATAAGATCGAGCATCGGCTTAGGCAAAATAGCTCTAGATGAGAACTCAACAACATGAAGTGCCTCTGATGGCTGCAACGAAATTACTGATGACGAAAGTTAGTGATGAAGAGCTAGATTCACTATGAATTAAGGATCGATCTACTGAGATGATTCATACCTCCGATCGATGCTCCTCCACCACAATGATAGCAGTCTAGGGGTAATTGACCTTTACTGGCTCATCTTTGCGAACCTATAAAAAAATTTAGTGAAATCTATTTCTATTATCTCAAATTTAAAAGAAAGTAACTTAATACTTTCTTTGCGCTTCTCATCTTGAGTGGAGGCCACCACATCACTTATTCTTGCTGGACTTCACAGTATGTATGAAGGGGAACTACGACTTTCCTCTTCCTTATCCGAGCTTTTACACTACGCTCAATCTTTGCCGATTCTGGGTTTGAGCATCGTCGTATGTGTGGCGACCTCCACAAGAACTTCACCTATGATCAACTCCACATGGGCTTGGAGTATCCAACTCCACAGTGGAAGATCCTGTGGTAGCCTCCACAAGAGCTTCCTCTACGGTACCCTCCTCAGGGGCTTTCTAAGTGGTAGCCTCCCCAGGGGTACCCTCCACAGGGGAAGCTCCTGTGGTAGCCTCCTCAAGAGTTTACCTTGTGGTGACCCCCACAGGAACCTCCCCCACACTTGGGGTGGTAGGACCCTTTGCAAGAACTTCCTCGATAGCAACCCATCAAGCCCATCTATCCTCTCTTTTGCATGAAAGACGATCAGTATCTTTCAAGTCCACAAACCGCAAGTATTCTCTCCGCAAAGCTTGCTATGGGGTAGTGAGGCGGGAGCTAGAACTGGGGGGAGAATATCGAGGAGATACATATGGAGAGTCGGGGGCCACTCATTGGACTTAAAATGGAATGCTATCGATCGACATGTGTAGATTGGGCGGGGACACTTAAGGAGCAGTCTCCTCTTCTAATATGTCCTCGAATGAAAGGAAGACCTGTGATAAATCGATAAGAAAATGTGAAGACATACAATATAAAGAAAAATATTCTTATATGAACTAAGTGATATTATTATATGTCACCTGATGTCCTCCCAAACCAGTGAAAGCATTATTTGAAAACTTTATTTTTGCCCATTGCAGCATACATGGCTTTGCAGATGGAAATGACGGGCTTATAATACTTATGTGATCAGCCGCCCATATCTACAATGAATATTTTAAACTGTAAACTTCAACGCATTAAATTACACATTCTTGGAGATATAGAACATACCATCGAGTGACAAAGCCACTGTAACCGCCGCCCTTTGGGTCAATCTTTGATGTAATAACATCAAATTGGGAAACTAAAAGTCCCAAATGGCCTCTCGGTTAGCAAATCTATCTATCATAGGCAATCAATTCGATGCCACTAATTGTGATATACAAAATGTAGATTTGAGAAAAATGTATGCTACAACGCTACGAGCAATGAGCCATCCGAATGCTCAAGTTGATTCTTGTAGTCCGATGAACTGAACTGCAACAGCGGGGATTTCTGCCATAAGACCTTCTCCCATCTGTTTGGCATCCCTATCATCCTTTCAACCGGGGTGAAAGGAATGCGCCCAACAAGAAAGCTTGCTTTTTTATGTCCCAAGAAGACATCGATGTAATGGCAACGAGTCTTGCTTAATTAGAGTCTAATGAATTGATGGAGATGAAGCCTCTTTAAAATGTCGTGGCTTCATCGGAAATGTCTTTAATATTATCGAACACAGTTCTTCTGATGGTAGGCATCTCAAGTTATCCTTTTCCCGGACATGATAAACTTCAAAAGAAAAGTCGAGGTAATGAGATGCAGCAAATCACCCATCAAAACCAAGCGAGCAGCTTCCAAATTATTCCTAATAGAATGTACAGATGTAAAAAAATCTCCCAGAAACCATCCAAACAGCCTCCAAATTACTTTCATTGGAATGCCCTAAATATAATCTCAAGAAGTAGGCCAAAAGAAACTGAAAAAAGTAGGTCGTTAATAATCTGTACCCTCAAGAGTGGTACAGAGAGTACATATGCAAAATACCCCCCAGAAACTATCCAAACAGCCTCCAAATACTTCCATTGGAATGTAATAAACATAATCTCAAGAACTAGACAAAATAAACTGAAAAAAGTCAGCCCTAAATGATTTGTACCCTCAAGAGAGGTACAGAGAGTACAGATGCAAAATACCCCTAATAAACCATCCAATTATAATGTAATGAACATTATCTCTAGAATCAAGCAAAAAAACTGGAAAAAAAGGCCATAAATGATATGTACCCTCAGGAGAGGTACAGAGAGTACATATGCAAAATACCTCCCAAACCATCCAAGTAGCTTCCAAATTGCTTCTATTGTAATGTAATGAACATTATCTCTAGAATCAGACAAAAAAAAACTGGAAAAAAAGGGCCATAAATGATCTGTACCCTTAGAAGAGATACAGATAGTACAGATGCAAAATACCCCACCAAACCATCCAAGCAGCTTCCAATTTGCTTCCATTATAATGTAATGAACATTATCTCTAGAATCAGGCAAAATAAATTGGAAAAAAAGGTCATAAATGATCTGTACCCTCAGGAGAGGTACAGAGAGTACATATGCAAAATACCCCACCAAATCATCCAAGCAGCTTCCAAATTGCTTCCATTGTAATGTAATGTAATGAACATTATCTTTAGAATTAGGCAAAATAAATTAAAAAAAAAACCATAAATGATCTGTACCCTCAGGAGAGGTACAGAGAGTACAGATGCAAAATATCCCCACAAACCATCAAAGCAGCTTCCAAATTACTTCCATTGTAATGCCTTAAATATAATCTCATGAAACAGGCAAAATAAACTGAAAAAGAAGTCCATAAATACTCTGTACCCTCCAAAGAGGTGTAGAGAGTACAGATGCAAAATACCCCCAATAAATCATCCAAGCAGCCATCAAATTGCTTTCATTGGAATGCCCTAAATATAATCTCAATAAACAAAAAATAAGAAAAAAGACCATAAATGATCTACCCTCAAGTACAGAGGACAGATAAAATACTCCCACAAACCATCCAAGCGCTTCTAAATTGCTTCCATGCCCCAAACATAATCTCAAGAAAAATAAATGGAAAAAGAAGTCCTAAATGCAAATGCCTCCAAAGAGATGTAGAGAGTATAAATATAAAATACCCCCAATAAACCATCCAAGCAGCCATCAAATTGCTTACATTAGAATGCCCTAAACATAATCTCAATAAATAGGCAAAATTTATTTCGAGCTAAATTTAGTCGAACATGATCGGACAAAAGATTGTTCATGTTCGACTCGTTTATAAATAGAGCTTAAAATATTTATTCGTGTTCGAACTTTTTTGACAACCCTATTTATAACTGATATGACACTTAAAATATTATTAGTCGAAGCACAAATCTTGATGCTAAAAGCAAGCTGATCCGAAGTTGAAACTGGTCTAGATCAAGCTCTAAAAATATCCTTGAAAACTTTGGGATATCGCTTAAATCCTAAATAGCTCTCAAATATGAAGTGTTTATAATATCGAGCGTCGACGGTTCCAACAAGCCAAAGATCTTATAATTTTGACTTCATTTGAGCATTCAAATGCAAATACATCATATGATCAAGGGGATCATTTTGAGTCGTCAGAGGAGTGGTTGGGTTTTGCATATATTTACGGCCACTCTCCATATAAAAGCTCATTCCTCGTATGAGGAGGCAGTGAAGGAGAAGGGAGCAAAGAGAGGAGAGAGCTCTAAAGATCCTCCAAACCTGTCGTACCACCACTCACGGTTGTCAAACCGCCGCCGTATCTGCCGCCGTGATCCGTCGACCATTGTTCGGTCATCATCGCATTATCGTCGGGCGTCGTATCAACGTCATCGGTCGTCGTCAACTTTGTCAAATTGTCATCCATTTCTCATACAATTCTGTAATCCCGATCGGGAAGATCTCTGAAGCAGATACATAGTGAAAGCTTTTTTTAGGCGTAGTTTTCCCTCTTTTGAGGTTTTCCACGTAAAATTCGGAGTTTTATTGTTCTCTTTAAATACCTTGTCTTTGGATTTCCAAGGTGAAAACTTTTTCTACCTGGTTTTCTAATAATAACTAATATTTTTTTGATATTATATCAAGGATATCTGAATTTCACAAGTAAAAATAACTGCTTGGCTTTAACGAATTTTTAATGCCCTGCCAGTTATCTGTGAACTCCGACCGTATTCTAACGATTCTTCAAGTATATATCAATTACACGATTTTTAAAAAATTAATCTTGAATAATTCTTTGTGGAAGTTTTCTTTTAGTGGCAAGCAATAAATTCAGAGAATCCCCAAAAATTTTTTAATAATGATTTTCAAGAATATCCTGACCTTTTTCATCTCGATTTGACAGGCATTGTGGGTTAAAGACAATACTTAAAATTTAAGTTCTCTTAAGCATATTATTATTGATAAGTAAATGAAGGTTTACTGTGTCACAAATAGACGCAACAAGTGTAATTAAGAATATTATTAATAAAATGTACTGTTGGTTTGAATAATGGAGATGGTTATTAAGAATATTATTAATAAAATGTGATTCAAAGTATACTAATTAATCCGATTCGTTTAAATAAAATATTGAAATTCAAAAAAGTTTAGGATTAATTTGTTTGGACTCAAGTGGTAGAATCATTGAAGTTGAGCTTAGCGATTTTTATTATTGTTTTATATTATTTTGAAAATGTGTTTGTTATATATATATATATTGATATGAAATTTAAAATAATACTAGTCGAAACATGAATCTTGATGTTAAAAGCAAATTGATCCTAAGTTGAAACTAGCAGAGATCAAGCACTTAAGATATCATTAAAAACTTTGGGATATCAGTTAAATCCCTAAATAACTCTTAAACATGTAGTGTTTATAGTCAAATCGAACGTCTTGACGAGCCAGATCTAACAAGCCTAAGATCTCATAATTCTGACTTCATTTGAGCATTCAAATACTTATAATACATCAAATGATCAAAAGAATCATTTTGAGTCATCCGATTCGAATTTTGTATGTATTTACAGAAATATCACTCCTCTAATCTATAAATACATCATTCTTGCGTGAGGGGCAAAAAAGAGATGAGATAGCTCTAAAGCTTGAAATCCTCCAAGCATAATCATTACTGACTCGGCCGACCACGTTGGTTCTGCGTCGTTTAGCCGCGAAACCATCGTCGACAATCTCCGTGCTTCACCGCTACTCAATCAACCGTCGTCATATCATTCTTTCTCACCGACGTCATCGCCTCATCCATTCGTCGTCGATTATTATGCCAATGCTGTATTCTCTTCACCAAATGACCTTCATTTTCTGTTCCATCATCTACTAATGTAAATCAATCTGACGTGACTATATATAAATTCTCATGATCGCCATTCTTATCTGATTCGTAATCCCATTATCGGAAACTTTGTACTTTGAAACCGATACATAGTGAAATATTTTCTTGTAGGCTATTGATTTTTCCTCTTTCGAGATTTTTTTATAAAATTGAATTTTCTTATTAATTCATACGTCTGTGTGTTGGATTCTATACAAATATAAATATATATTATATATATGATATATATATATATATATATATATATATATATATATATATATATATATATATATATATATTTATAAAAATATAAATCATATTATGTTTAAAACACTTAAGACTATTTTTAATATTTTGAATATTTTTAAAAATAATTACTAGTATCAAACAATTTTAGCAAGAAACAAAAGACAAGATTAGAAAAAAAAAAAACAAAACAAAACTTATCTGCATTCGTCGTCCGCGGCTCTCTTGTATTTTTATACTATGAGCTAATGATTTCTTTAGAATTAGATGAGGCCTCCATCTCGCACTATACTTTTAATTTTCTCAGAAGCCAAACGGCGCTAAGTTTTCTTAGTTATCAAGCAAGGAATATGGCACCAATGAAAAAGTAAAGGAAATATGCGTATTGAATCGGGAAAGTAGTGTTATAAAGCAGAAGATTTAACCAAAAGATAAAGGCAAAGATAAGAAGACGACAGATGTTGAAAAGTTACATTTTTCTTCAGTCCATGAGCGAGCTACAGTCACCTCAAATCGAGCCTATTATATATGATGATAGCTGAAGTGGTCTTCTTCAATTCTACTCCAATTCCCAACCAAAAAAGAAAATTTTTGAATGGCAGAAATGGCAGATGAGGATTCCAAAATCAGTCTCAAACTCCTCATCGATGCTCGCAGCCATAAAGTACTCTTCGGCGAAGCTGGAAAGGACTTCGTAGATTTCATGTTCAGCCTTCTCATGCTCCCACTTGGCTCTGTCTTCAAGCTCCTCTCTCCTTCAATCATGATCGGATCTATCGGAAACCTTTATAAGAGCGTAGAGAATCTGAACGAGACCTATCTTATCGCAAATAGAGATAAGTCTTCTCTGCTTCAGCCCAAAGTCTCCACTTTTGATGTAGCGAGTCCTCTGCTTCTCGGCGCTGAAGCCATTACAGAGCAAAGATATTATCTCTGCCCTTTTTGCTATAAGAAAATGACTACTCAGGGGTGCATCAGGTGTCCAAATTGCAACCAGGCGATGAGCGCTGAAGTCGACTTGGTGGTGCCATGGGTGTCTGCCTCAACTTCTACTAGAGGTGGAAATGGAGGGGTAGGGGAGAGTGTTGGAGGCTTTGTAAAGGGGGTGATTACTTACATGATTACAGACGATTTGGAAGTGACGCCAATGTCTGCAATTTCCAGCATCACTCTTATAAATCGCTTCTGCATGAAAAAGGACATTCAGCTGGAGGAGATGGTGGTCAACGTCGGCATGAAAGAGGTCAATTCCTTATCAATGTACTTAGTTTTCCTCTGTACTAATATTTCTATTGTTTGATGTGCAATATTGAAGTTCAACGTTTTACAGGGAGTTGCTTTACTGAAGGCTTCCTTGGACTCTTGCACTGTTCTAACTGATGTCTTCTGTTCGTCCAGTAAGAAGGCAAAAGCTTCCTCAACTGATTCTTCGAGCACGAATGCATGATCCCTTTATTTTGCAACTTCTGTGCAGTCCATTATAATACCAGTGTTTTTTGATCTATCCTTATATATTATGTGTCTTTTGTTGCAAAAGATGACAATGTCAATGGGCTGCTGGCTGTATGTGTTCAGAATTCAGTTTTGTGTGCAAATCAGTTCTTCAGTATATCTTTATTTTGCAACAAAATTATATGGCATCTCTTTACAACTTATATATTAAAATCATCTGAATTTCTTGAGCAGAAATAATTTTGGCAGCAATTCATAAGCTTTTTCCTGCACTCTAATTAGAAGCCCTGTGTAACGAGAATTACAATCACATTTCTCCCCCCACCAAATGGCTTTGAGTCAACGCTACATTTGCACATTAAACAAAAAGGCATAAGAAGTAGACAAGGAACTGTTTACAGCTGATTCAAATAGTGAAATTGAGGACCAAAGAAGAAGATCAATTCCTCTTCTCTTTATTCTTATAGTCTACCTAAATGCTATCAATAACTAGTCCAAGTATAGATTTTAATCTTTTAACTAGCAACTTTAAACTACTGAGTACAAGAAAAATTTCAAGTAAAGTCATACACTTATAAAATCAATCAAATAAAAGCTATTTTATAACTCCATTTAATATCATTTGATTTTATCAACCCTTGATTAATTATCAACCCAATGATGTTTAATTACTAGTTAATTTATATGAAACTATGTTAATAATCAATCAAATATTAATATCAAACATACTTTCATCAGAAACAAATAATGTGATACATTAAAAGGAAGGGAGAACGTAATTAAGCATAGGTTACGATGTGATACAAAAGTTTCTCAAAATTAATTAAGTTTCATGTCGGGTAGTCTACTATAGACGTTATACATATGTTAAGAGGTTTGATGAAGAAGTATCGAGAAAGAAAGGAGGATCTACATATGATATTTGTTAATTTAGATAAAGCATATGATAAAGTTCTAGAAAAAAAGAGAGTTTATATTGGTTATATTTAAGTAATTAAGAATATGTATATTAGAGCTATTACTTGTGTCCAAAGACTCCATACATAAGGAGGATTGACAAAATATTTTTCTATTTCAGTTGAAATACATCAAGGAAAGGCTTTAAGCTCATATCTTTTAGCTTTAATTATGGATGTTCTTACTATGCATTTTCAGGAGGATGTACCTTGGTGTATGTTTTTTGCTTATGACATTCTCCTTGTTGATAAGACTAGAGAGAGTGCAAGAAAAACTTGAGTTATAGAGGTCAACCTTAGAATCTAAAGGTTTTCATTTGAGTAGATCTAAAACTAAATATATAGAGTGTAATTTTAGTTGTAGAAATTTTAGTGGTGGTGTTGTGATATTGGGTGATTAAGTCATTAAAAAGAGCGAGTGTTTCAAATATCTCGAGTCTATTGTTCAAAATGATGGTGAAATAAATAGGAATGTTACTAGAAGAATTCAAGTTGGATGGTTGAAGTGGAGGAATGCATTTGGCTTATTGTGTGATAGAAAAGTACTGCTTAGACTTAAAAAAAAATTTATAAGATGATGGTAATACTTGCAATGATTTATGGTGTAGAATGTTGGGCCATAAAAGAAAGCACAAAACTAAGTTAAGTGTTGTAGAGATGAGGTGCTAAGGTGGATGAGTGGTACTCTCAGAGATAAAATGCAACAACAACAACAAGTCTTTCTCCCACACAGTTAACATGAATCCTTTGTCTCCATTGTGTCCTATTATGTGTCAAATTCTCATTTAATTCAAGTATACTAAGGTCATTTTTATACATCTTAACCAAGTCTTTTAGGTCTACCTCTATCTTTCTTAACATAAGGCAAATCTAATGCATCTACTCTCCTAGGTCATCAACCGCCAGGTTTATGTGGCCAAACCATCTAAGGCGACTCTCTAATCTTATCACAGGAGCTACTCCAATTTTTTCCCAACATACTCATTTCACATTTTATCTCTAAGAGTATAGCCACTCATCCACCCGCATCCTCATCTCACTTAACTTAGTCTTTTGCTTCTCTTTTATTGGCCAACATTACTATAAGTCATTCTGGTCTTACCACCATCTTATAAAATTTTCCCTTAAGTTTAAGTGGAAATTTTCTATCACACAACAGGCCAGATGCATTCCTCCACTTCAACCATCCAACTTGAATTCTACAAATAACATCTCCATCTATTTCACCATAATTTTGAATAATAGAGCTTAAATATCTGAATCGCTCACTCTTATTAATGACTTGTTCACCTAATGTCATAACACTACCACTAGAACTTCTACAACTAAAATTACACTCCATATATTCAATTTCAGATCTACTTAAATGAAAACCTTTAGACTCTAATATTGACCTCCATAATTCAAGTTTCTCTTGGACTCCCTCTCTAGTCTTAACAACAAAAAGAATGTCAATCAGCATAAGGTACATCTTCAGTAAATGCCTAGTAAGAGCATCCATAACTAAAGAAAAAGATAGGGCTTAAAGTCGATCCTTGATGTAATCCAACTAAAATAGGAAAATATTTGTCAATCAATCCTCCTTCGTTTGGACACAAGTAAATTCTAGTATACATATCCATAATTACTTGAATATAACCAATATTAACTCCTTTCTATTCTAGAACTCTCCAAAGAGATAAAATGCAAAATGAATATATTCAAGAAAAAGTTGAAATAACTCCAATGGCAGAAAAGATTAGAGACAATCATCTTAGATGATTTGGTCACATAAAGCATCGGTCATCCGATGCCCGGTTAGGAGAGTAGATGTATTATATTTGATTTATGTTAAAAAAGGTAGAAATAAACCTAAAAGAACTTGGTTATGATGTATAAAAAATAACCTTAATTGTTGATCTCCATGTATGTCACATCAGTTGAGTCGAGTTCACAAGACGAAGTCGAACGGCTTCTGATGCAACAATGCGCAAATCAGAGCTGAAATGCATTGGACATCATCAAAACTAATCAAAATGATCTCTGATCGACGAACAGACTTCGCCACCGCGTTCAAAACGTAGAAATTGATTAGAACATGCATCTTGCACAATTCAACGATCAACCGATTAAGAAGAAAATCCGTTGACGCGCCACACGCATATCGAGGTCGGGAAGTCGCTACGTTGCCCAAACAACCTCCGTTCGCGAAATTGATCATGTCGTTAACATCGAAATGACAAAACCTACTGTTTGCTCAATTGAGTTCGCACAAATATCGAAGCGGTCAAAAGCGGCGCATTTTATTTGAAATTGATCCGATTCGACACCGACTTGAATGAAACGGCCTCTGATCGTGAAACGGACTACACCGTTGCGTCCAAAATATCAAAGTAACCTAAAATTCTTGTCCAATTTACCTATGTGCGGATACAATTGTAAAAAGTCAAAATTGAAATTTATTTAATATCTCAAATAAACAAAAGAAGAAAACCTATATATATATATACTTATATCTAACCCTAAGGGGATTACACTCTCCTTCTCCATTGCCAAACCCCATTCCTTCGGATTTCCTTTGAACGAATGGCGCCGAGCCTCCTCCTCTCAACGATATTTCCCAAGCAGACGGACGAGCCTTCAAATAGCTTGTGCCTCCCTCACCACGTTCCTTCCTCCCAGCAATGGTCAGTCTCCAAAGACCAAGTCACACGCGCAGCGGTGGTTTCCCTATTTCTCTTGACCCAAAAAGCCTCCAGGGCGTTAGGTCTACAGTGGTCGAGTAGAACCTCCAAACAGGCAGTCCTAGCCAGCTCCTTCCTCTCTTCTTCTAATCAAATTTTCAAGAAGCATAAGGGCACTCTATTCACGAGTTGAACTTTGTGATTTGATATATGAATAATGGGAAGAAGTGGGTTGGAAAAGACTCATCTACAAATTTTAGAGACGGAGGATTCATATTATTGGAAAATTTACTTTGGAAGGACTTCACCAAATCTTTTCAAGATCTTCTTGAAGCGAGTGGATAATCGATCCTTGTATATCCATTTCATTGTTGGTGTCATTATAAATTAAATTCATGCTAATACAAATCAAAGCCGAGGATCACACGGCTGCTGTGTAAGATGCTTGTAGTGTAAACGATCTTCCATATGCATTGCACTTTCAAGGCGATGGATCCTGGTTTACCATGGGACACACCATGAATGGTTCGTATGTGACTTCATCTGATATGTATATGTAAGCGATCATCAGAGCTCAATGAAATCTTAAATATAAATGGTTTGGGAGATACTTTATTGCGTCGCCAGACATGAGGTAAGATATCTTTTATCAGGGTTGAAAGGGCTGATAAGGCTTTTCATAAAACAATTCAAAAAAATTACTGGTGGTGTGAGGCCGCCTATGCATTACATGTTTTTCATAAGCGTGGGGAAAGCCTTCGGTACTCGATTGAAGGGATGGGAGGCTGAATTTCATTCAAATCTGAGATATTGAAGGCTGTCTCTTAGCGTGGTGAGTTTAGAAGAACTCTTTAGATGCGGTGCAAGACCATGACTATTCTTACTTTTAAGCATGGTAGGAAGCTCGCAGCACTCAGAAAGCCCCTATGTGGAGGCGGGCTAAAATTTCAAAATAGAGATTAATAATTAATAAAATAAAATAAAAGTTAAAGAAGAAGCTTTGAAGCTTAAAACAACTAATAAAGATTAATAATTAATAAGCTAAACTAATACTGCTGAGATAAGATTAGACTTTCAATTATCTGACTAACAATAGTCTACAACAAGTTAGATGGCTATCCAATGCAAACAAATGAATATTAATCTAAACAATTGAACAGAAGTTGAAACACTAAATGGCACCTAATCTGCAACACAAAAAATAAAAGCAGATAAAAGGTGTTGGCTTAAATTCTAAATACACTTTAAATATATTAATTTTGCATAAATTATGGAGCAACTATCACTCAATTCAAGTGCTTCAGAACTTGTGCAATCATCGGAAAGGGGCAATTCTTGTACAAAATATAAAATAATCTTCAATTCAATTTGATCTTTTCAAATTCAAGTATTCTAAGTAACTTCGCATGGGGGCACTTTAAATGCTTAAGACTTAGATGTTGGGGTTAATTCTCCAAATTGGTTAACAAAACTAAATAATAATATTATAGTATTTTTAATTTAATAAAATATCTGATAAGCTAATTCTGTCATATGATAACAGCTCTGATCCTCTATTATAAAATTAATAGAGTCGATAGAATCTGAAATAATAAGCTAAAAGATCAAGCAAACTTATATACCCTGAGGATGATTGTGTTGAATGAAAATTTCAACCGGAAGGGACACTTTCATCAAAATGTAATTGTAATTTCATATCAAATTCATATAAGTTAAATATCAATCAAATGAGAATTTTGATGAATTATTAAGCTCAAAATGACTAAATGAAAATCATCAAGTTAAAAATTTAAAGCTAAAATCCAACCTAGCTTCTGCAATTATTTGTCGGAAGTGACAAATTTAAAAAACTGTAGCTCATAAAGGAGCCAATGTCAAGTCAAATGCACATCTATAATCACACTCAAATAATCTCATGCTAGTAAGGATGTCCTTTGGTATGTTATTTGGGAGCTCCATGATGATGTGAGGTCCTCTCAGTGGGCTAAATGACACCATTATATTATTACGATTAGCCCTTGACAAACTCCACCCCTTTGAGAATCGAGGAGTGCACTTGATAGGGTAAAAAGCCTTTTGTCACCTAAGGTGGACTTAAACTTGTCTCTTTAGACAAACACCATCCCAGGTCTACAAGGTTCCCTTGAACGATGCAACACATGGCTGCTGATAAGGATCCTTCGGTCAAGTTGGGTCGACTACCCCCTCTGATTAAGTAAAATAAGGACCATGACAGCCCAGGATGATAGAACCATGGGTTCTAGATAGGACACATCATCAATACCCCAACCATTCGCTTTAAGTCAAAATGATGAATTTCATAAATTCTAAGTTCTAAAACTCCACATGTTGCTACTATACACTAAACATTTAACAACCTAACATGGCCCAATCAAAGTTCTCTCTCACCATTGAGGGATAATTAACTATAGGTGCTTAGGCATAGAAAACACGGAATCAAATCTAAAGTCCTCACAAAATGAGGGAAATCTCAGTAGTGTCTTACTATTCCATATGACTTACGAAAATTTCGACACTTAAATCATACTTAGTGAGAATTCGGTGGTGAATTTTAGCCCTCAGTTTCTAGCGACTCCGTTGGGGATAGGTTTCACTTTTCATCTTTGGCTAGTTGAATATGAGCTATAGTTATAGTGGAGTACAATAAAAAAATGAAATTAAAAGAAAAAAAAGAATCAATTATTAATGAAACTAAATCTAAGCCAATTATATCCTTATGACTAATCTGTTTGATCTTTATATCAATAGATCTTTAGAACACACTGTTTATCATGCAGGTCAGAGCCAGATCCGTCTTAATGTCGTAATCAATCGAGATACCGAAGTTACCATCTAATTTGGTAGTGTAAACTTCTCAACTATTACTGTTGCAAATAATCCTCTACTTGAAGCGCCTGCATATTGTACACATCAACTTGTGCAAGAAAGGAGTACAATTGGAATGACCACTACCGCTACTGAGGTTCCTCAAAAGAGAGCTTTTGTATTCGAAAGATTGGGTCATTCTAATATGCCAGTGATGAAAAGAACCGTCATTGGACAGAAAGTTTCAATCATGCATGTGAGTGCAACTACTCTACTAGTTAAACCATTCGGAAGGCAGCATCGACTTCTTCATCATCCGTAAACAAGCTAACCCGAGATAAGAGAAAGAAGGAATCTTGAGTTGCAAGCTCATCGACTCTCACATGGGCCATCTGTTACAAGGTCTTACAAACCAAACAATCGCTCCAACCCTTCGTGGAAGAAATAACTATCTACGCGAGTACATAAGAATCCTAAAAGTTGTAAAAGAAAATGTCTTATGAATAAAAAGTATCAAACACCAATCACCAGAGAAGCCGAGAATGCTCAACTACAAAAGCTACCATCAGTAGTAGTAAGAGCTCAAAACCATCCTAAGTAATTCCTGCACGATGAGCATTAGGGCGTGACACCTGGACGGTGTGTCCAGGAATCCGCTACCGAAAGGTCCCAACAAAAAGGGAAAACAAATATGGATGCCGAAGCCTTGAGAAGAAGCAGCGACATAAAAGCTTCTTTATTTGGAAACAAGCTAACCGAGACAAGAGAGAAAATACTGCGTGGCGGCTAAGTTCAAGCGAAAAATTGTACAACCAACTAGGAACCAAAAGCAAGTGTTCCAACCCATAACAAGTTTGACAGCTTAAGATGGGTAAAGTGGAACAACTCTATTGGTCAAATCAAACAGTCATTTTAGACCCGACATCGTCAGGTTCTAGCTCTTCCAATGAGAAAACTCAAAACTGTACATGCAAGAGTGCATCGGGTCCTCAAAATTGCTAATGAAAAATGTCTGATGAATATAAAATCAAGATTTTGTTATCAGGAAGGTGAGAGTTGCTCCTCCAAAGAGACCTCCTCCTACAACCCCGACAAGATGTTAACTAAGTCTCGCATTGAGCATGGGACACTTGGATCACATGTCAAGAATTTGCCATAAAGGTAAACAAATTTAGAGGTAAACAGAACCAAAAGAACTCCCTTCGTGACATCTAGAATGTACTTCTACAAAATCCATTGCTTATATGCTAGTATTTAGAGCTAAAGCAGTCTTTCCACTTGAAGTTGGACTACTTTCACTCTGAGTAGCCATTCAACATAATCTCACTCAAGATGAGAATGCCCATCTACATATGGAAGAGCTTGATGCACTTGATAAAAGATCCAAGCTCAGCAAAATTTAGAAGTCTATCGAGCGAGGATGTCCAAAGCATTCGATCATATGGTGTGTCCTTGAGCTTTTCAAGAAAGAGAATTGATCTTGATGCTGAGAATATTAGTTATTCCTCATCGTCATTACATGTGTGTGTTTTGCTTGAAAATTCTCTTATAACACAATAATACATTTTTGAAATAAAGAAAATATCTCCCTATCAGACAAGGGTCATTTTTTAAATTTGATAGCAAATTGATAGGCTTTCCCCTGTAAGATAGGGGGCCTCCTTTTGTATTTGGGTTGACATCGCTAAGGGCAGAACCTCATATACATGTTCAAATTATGTATGCAAAGTTCATAAGTCTCAAAGTCTTACTGATAAGAAAGAGAAATTTTTAAATCTATAAACTACAATAAATCAAGTTGGAAACATATCTTCCATTCATACATCAAATCTAGGGCTCGAGTGGGTGCATTAGGTCAAACTCAACACACCCAAATATGGTCGAGTTGCTGATAGATCTGCTTACTCAACACACCACAAAGGTTGTAGTAAGAGATCCCCCATCTCGTTAGCCTGATGATAAAATCCTCTATTAATTGCTCAAGTTTAATACTCAAGTGTGTTCATAAGGTCACACTCAACATGCTCAAACATGACCGAGTCACTAACAGGTCCGCCTACTCAACATGCCACAAAGGCCACAATAAGGGATCCTCCTACTTCATTAGTTCAAAGACAAGAGCATCCATAAACCCCTTAATCCTCCAAACTTGGTGAGTTCAAGTGGCACAAACTGAGAGATCATCCATAATGGCCGTAAGATCATTTTCCAAAATCTAACATAAAGATCCTCACTCGAGAAGGTACTAGGCCGAGTTTGGTATCAATATCAAATGAGAAATGTCAACTCCTTCAACAAGTTTGTTAAAACAGAAAATAAAGACCGAAGGAAATTCTTCTTCAGTAAGTCCAAATAAGCAAAAAATAAGGGACCAAAGAAGTCATCCCAATATTCATACAAAGCTGAATGCTGAATAAGGGAGTCATGTCATCAATATGTCTGTTACATGCAAATCATAGAACTGATGACTCTTTGTCATTGACTCGAGGGCTGGGTCATAGGCAGACATCTTTCTATAAAACGGTAGAGAAGGTAAATTTGTATCTCCTGATAAGTTTTCAAAATAATTCAAGACTTTCCTCCATCAAATCTAAGCTAAGATGAAGGAAATATATACAAGATGAATCCAGATGAAGTCTTTAACAAGTCCACAAAGCACTATGCATAAGACCAGAAGATCTTCTCATCGTCAACAAGTCATCATCAACTCATCAAGTCCACTAAAGCACGGTTAAGAAGAGGAAAGACAAATTTCAAATTTCGAGATTGAAACTTCAACAAGTCCGGCATAAAGCATAGGACCGAAAACATTCTCATCTCAACAACAAATCATCAACTCCATTAAGTCCACTAACGCACAAAGCCAGGATAGGAGAAAGATATAAATTTCAAACTTTAAAGAGAAAGTCTTCAATAAGTCTGAAAGAATAAAGTATAGGACCAAAGACATTCCAAATTTTCTTAACAGTTACTGCGAAAGCCCCCTATTAGACACGGAGCATTTTAATATATTTATCTAAGTCGACATCATGCTTTAAGCCGAGAACTTTAGACAGATACATAATATGATTGAAAAATATATCACATCTATTTTACAGTAAAGGAAATCAAACCTTATAATATATTTATGAACTGATATGCAATCCCCCTGTTAGACATGAGCCTTTTTTTAATGATCAAGGTTGTTCAACCCTCTCCTGTGTTAAAAATTTAAAGCTAAAATCCAACCCACCTTTCGCAATTGTTTGTCGGAAGTGACAAATTAAGAAAATTGTAGCTCACATAAGAGCAAAAGTCAAGTCAAATACACATCTATATTCACACTCAAATAATCTCATGCCAGTAAGGACGTGGCATGTGTCCTCTAATCGTGTGGTTTGGCCAGTATGCTCCACATATAATGCGATTATGACCAGAGTCCTCTGATCGGGTGGCTGCCGCTAAATGACATCATTATATTACGGTCACGACTATGTTCCCAATGGCTCTGCCCTTTGAGATGTGAATCATAGGGTGCATGATAAGACAAAAAGCTTTCTTTCAGCTAAGGTGGACTTAAACTTGTCTTCTTAAACAAACACCACCCCAAGTATACAAGGTTCCCTTGAACGACGCAACCTATTGCTGTTGACAAGGATCCTTCGGTCAGGTTGGGTCAACTACCTCCTCTAACTAAGTAGACATTAGACATTTCGGATACTGAAACATGGGATCTAGATCATCATCATTCCCCATCCGCTTTAAGTTAAAATGATAAATTTCATAAATTCTAAGTTCTAAAACTCCACATGCTGCTACTATACGCTACGATTTAGCGACCTAACGACTAGCATTAATCGAAAGTTCTCTCTCAGCATTGAGAGGGGTAATTAACTATAGGTGCTTGCGCCTGTAAGAAACCTGGAACCAAATCTAAAGTACTCACAAAATGAGGGCGAAATATCTGGGTAGTGTTTTATCTACTATTCCATCTGTCTTTTGAAAATTTCACCGACACTTAAATCATACTCTCTTAATTGAGAGGTCGGTGACGAATTTTCGGAGCCAGCATTAGTTTATTAGAATTAAATGAGAATTTGATACATAATAAAATACAATTAAGAAGAATGATTCATATACTTACTTCACATAAGGATAAAGGCTTATTGTTGGTGTTATACTTTAATTAGAAATAAAATAAAATAAAAATAAAGATAAAAAATAATCACTTAAGAAATTGAGTTTCTAATTTTTAAACTCAGCTATGTGTTTTAGTTTGTTTCATATCATAGTTTTTATTTCATTGATTCCAACAATTTCAGTGGTTATATTAGATTATTTATATTTTTAATATCTATCAAAAAACTATTACTTAAGTATTTCTTCTATATATATATATATCTAGTGAATGAATTTTTAAATGAGATTTGATTATTTTTTTTAAAAGAAGTCTTAATAGTAACTAAATTAAAAGTTAGAGATACATATGCTGATATGAACACATATCCCCAAGCCAATAACAGAAACAAAATAGCCAGAAGAAGTTCCACAATAAACAGAGAACAAATAAACAAGTAAAATAAATAAAATAATCACAGAGGATCTCCAAGACATGCTCAAGATAAAAACCATAAATAGATACAGATGACAAGGCTTTCATAATATTAAATCCAACCCAACAGAGGATGATGACAAGGACAGACTAAGATCAAGAAGTATAACAAGAATAACCGCCAGCATGACATATAGAGCGTGAGGAATGATAGCAGAAATCAAGATATCCAGGCAAGAAGATAATAAATAAAATTAGTTACAGAGACAGAGCAAAAGAACACTCTAGAAGAGCAAACAGAAACTATAAATAGAGAGGAGAAAAACAAGAAAAGGGTTGAAGAAATTATCTCCAGAAACTCCTTCCTCTCTGTCTAGCTTCTCCTTCTTCTTCCTCTCCAGAACATTTCTCACGGTGGAAATCGTCGGAAACCTCCAACAGATCGGAGGAAATCAAACAGAGCTCCTCCTCCTCTATCTCGAGCCTTTCCTCCTTTGGTGGATCTTCACGGATGGATCATGGATGGTAAGAATCCGGGTAAGAACCTCGATTTTTTTTCTCCTTCTCCCTCTGTTCTCCCTCGGGAACCCTAGAAGACTCCAACAGACGCCTGAAAGAAAATGAGACAACGGCGTTAGACTTCCCTCAATGCAATCTCTCGATTCGAATTCTCACCGTCGGATCAGCAACACGTGTACTCCACTAAAGCTCATCCAACGTCCTCAGCAAAAAGACGAATCAAGCCGACAGGGAGTGAACACCGTAATCCACTCGGTCGAAAAAAGCGTGATCAAAACACGGATCCAAGGGCTAATCAGATAACAAGGTAATCCAACGGCGCAAGATTCAACCAAAAAGAAACACCATCCAAGTGATCCCATCCAACGGCCGAGGAGAAAGGCGCTAGTAGATCCAACGGATCAAAAGGCACCTGCAAACTCTTTTATCCTTTCCAAACTCAGCCGGGTTAGCTCAATTGATGGGTTAACTCATTGTATTGACTCAAGCCAAACCGGGAGACTCCAATCTAGGGAATTCAAATCCAAAACAACCGAGTTAAAGCAGCAATTATAGACTCTCAAACATCAGATCCAAATTACCAATTAATACGATCATATCGCCTTGATTAATTTTTCCGGAGGCCAAGCACGAGATTAGGCTTTCAACGCTCACAAACTAATCTGCATTGAAGATATAAATTTAGGGGAAAAGAAAAAGAAAACACGGTAGCTCTGCATTGTCCATCCCATCTCATATTTTTATTCTATCACTTATAAATTCTCCTCAATTAGATTTGAGAGATTATTACGTGCGAAATCAATAGCTCTACATCTGAACTTCAATAATTAAGTCATATGATATTCAATTAATATATAATTTCTATATATTAACTATAAAGTGTAATGTATATTGATATTGCCTTATCCCGACTCCAGAAGTAATTAATTTTTCATTAGATATTGCCTTATCTCGCACTAGACATTTCATTTTCTCACAAACCAAACAGCTCAAAGTTTTATTGTCTTAGTTATCAAGGAAAGAATATGCCACCAGCGAAAAAGTTCAGGAAATATGACTATTGAATCGGGAAAGTGGTGTTATAAAGCTGAAGATGTGACCAAAAGATAAAGACAATGATAAAGAGACGACATATGTTAAAAAGTTCAATTTTTGTTGAGTCATAGAGTAAGCTACAGTCACCACAAATCGAGCTTTGGTCATGTCTTCTCGAGTACTCCTATTATATATGATAAAGCAGAAGTGGTCTTCTTCAATTCTTCTCCGTTTAAAAAAAGAAAAAAGAAAATTAAATAGCAGAAATGGCAGATGTGGATTCCAAAATCAGTCTCAAACTCCTCATCGACGCTCGCAGTAACAAAGTCATCTTCGCCGAGGCTGGGAAGGACTTTGTAGATTTCATGTTCAGCCTTCTCACCCTCCCACTAGGCGCTGTCATCAAGCTCGTTTCCCCTTCAACCATGGTTGGATTTATCGGAGATCTTTATCAGAGCGTAGAGAACCTCAACGAGACCTATTTCGTTACAAACCGAGACAAGTCCTCTCTGCTTCAGCCCAAGGTGCCAATTTTTGATGCAGCGAGTCCTCTGCGTCTGAACAATGAAAGAAAGGAGTTCCCATCTGCATTTAGTAGTCATTCTCCATTCAGTTTTTCTGAAGAAGGAAATGGCGGTGGCCAGGGGCTGGCTGGTGGTGGCTGCTAACCAGTGGCGGCGGGCGGCGGCGGCGGCGGCGGCGGCGGCGGCGGCGTGGTCGGCGGTGGCGGTCGGCGGTGGAAGATATCAACAATCCCTATTAAGAAAATCACTTTTTCATTGTGAGCTATTCTGAGAACTCATCTATTAGCAGCAAGTTGATTAGGTTAGCTTTAGCAACATTCAATTCTCTCTAGCGAACTTATGCTTTGATTAATACTATGACTCGTCCCTTAGAGGTGAATTATTCTGGCCAGGCTTTTGCCGCCCAATATTATCTTTTCTGAATGAAATAACTAGATGATAATATAAATTTAATCTAAGGTTGAGTTAGAATATTATTTTTGATATGACACTTAAAATACTACTAGGCGAAGCACGAATCTTGATGCTAAAAGCAAATTGATCCAAAGTTGAAACTAGTCGAGCACTTAAAATATCATTAAACTTTGGGATATCGGTTAAATCTCTAAAAGTTTTAAACATGGAGTGTTTATAATCAAATCGAAGGCCTCGACGAGGATCTAACAAGCTCAAGATCTCAAAATTTTGACTTTCATTTGAGCATTCAAATATTCAAAAAATACATGATCAAATAGATTATCGTGAGTCGTCCGGCGAAGTGGAGTGGTACTGTGTTTTGCTTGTATTTACGTAGACGCTCTCCAATCTATAAATTTTCATTCCTCATATGAGAGGAGCCAAGCAAGAGAGGAGAGAGCTCTAAAGATCCTCCAAGCACAATCATGCCACTGACGGCCATCAACCACGCCGCCACCGCCGATCCTCGCCAACCATCGCTATCATCACCGACCACTATCGTTTGCCATCATCACAACATCATCATCAATATCGCTGCCAATATCATCACAACATCATTATCAACATCATCTATTACTAAGAACCGTTGTCCCTTTCATACATAATTGTAATCCGTATCGGAAGATCTTGTACTCAAAACAGATATAGGAAGTATTTTATCAAGGTTTTTCCTCTCTTTTGAGATTTTTCACGTAAAAATTGGAGTTTTATTGTTCACTCTTTAAATACTCGGATTTCACAACGAAAAGGCGAAAACTTTTACTTTACCAAATTTCTAGCATGCAGCTTTGACGCCGTGAGAAAAGAACCCTTCAATCACAATTCCTGGAACACCTCGTTATGGCTGGGCAACACGAATAATGGAGCCTCCCGCCCAACTCCACTCTTGAAACCAATCAACCAGGACGCCAACCTTCACTTCACGATAGCGTGACTCTTTGAAGGTAGAAATATCTTTAGAAGATCGTGCCGAATGGAAGAGTCTCAAAATGAGATGATCCAACTTTACGAGGAACACAAATACCACTACCGTGGAAAACACATCTCCCCAAGATCGACTACTGGGAGGTCAAAATGCTAATTTTCTTGACAAGTTCCTCCAGAGACCGTGATGTCGATATCTCCTCGACACCGCTAGTTCATCCATCCATGTACCAACCGACCGCTAATCCACCAATTATTGCCGGTAGCTTGACACATTCTCGCCGACCCCACTCCATGTTATAATGCGTAATTATGACGCTTAATGCAAGACTAATTTCACCTCCAAGATAGAAATCATCTTCCCTCACCGCGCTATGAGGAATCTCACCTTTAGCTATTCTTCAACATCCTATTCCCATGGGTTTCAAGCTTCAACATTGATTCCTATGATGGGGCGATCACCCACATGAACATCACCATTACATTATCATGCATATCCAACGAGATCCTGGCACACTGCTTTGTCAGGTCTTTCCAATTACCCTCAAGGGACAAGCTCGCACTTGGTTTTACTCTCTTCCAAGGAAATCCATCCATACCTTTGACGAACTCGCCAAAATTTTTGTAGAACAGTTCATTGCAAATCGGAGGATCATTAAAGATTCCTCCCATCTCTCCGGCATTCGTCAAAATGAGGGCGAATCACTTAATGAATACTTCCAGAGGTTCTCCTTAAAAGCTCGCCAAATACCTGGAGTAAACCCTAAACTATTAAGAGGAGTTTTTCTTGGAAGACTCCTGGCCTTTTACTCGCCACACAATATAGACATCCGCTCATATGTTCATCATCGTGAAGCACAAATCTCGATGAGGCTACACGCCATCGCAAATAATTTGAGCAATCTACAGTGAAAACGTGAATGCGAAATCTATCAAAAGAAGCAAGAAGGCCGTGATCTCCTCCATGAGCCCCATATCAACGACGCGAACCACGCACCAAAAGGAATACACGCCACAACACATCTCGTGTTAACCTCCTAATGGCTATTCGAGATGAAGAAAATATCAAGTGGTCGCATCCATCAAACCAAATTCGTGAAATCGAGCAATATTGTCACTTCCATCAAGTCGGACATACTACGAGGCATACAAACAACTCAAAGAAGAAATTGAGGCTCATTCAAGATATCTACGAAGAATAACCAATCGACTCAAACAAACATACCTCCAACTGGGGGGCAACCAGAACAATCATCACAGAAATAACAAAATAATCATCAAACAGTTGGAGAAATTGAAACAATCGCAGGAGGACCTATACTATCTAATCAAGTTCTCATTACCATCTCTGAAGAGCTGGAGTTAAAAAAGTCTCGCATCATTCCATCACTTTTAATGACTGCACTTAGAAGGAGTACATGTTCCTCATCAAGATCCACTTGTCATCAACGCAGGGATCGGTGACCCATGCTATAATGTTAAGAGAATTTTGATTGACAATGGGAGTTCTGTTGATATCTTATTTTACTCCATATTTCTTAACATGGGCCTGAGTAGGGAAAAGCTCCAACCCGCTGCAAGACCATTGTACGGGTTTGATAATCGCCATGTGCGAGTAGAGGGGATAATCACCCTTCCTGTTGTCCTTGGTGAATTTCCTCGACAAGTAGCTCATTTAATCCAATTCATGATCAAGTCGATTAGATATAACGCTATCTTTGGAAGGCCCCTCCAATCAATTTTGGTGCGCCACTTCAAGATCTCATCTTAAGATGAAATTTCCAACCCCGTTGGAGTTGGAGTGGTCTGAAAATTAACAGATAAAGACAATCATGTTATCTCGCATAAGCTCAACCACGCCTTCTCGTGACCTTCAAGATCAAGATTTTAATTTTGAGATGAAGAAGTACCCTAAAGCTTCGTAGAAGACTTGCTTTGTTGCATTATCGATGACCAACCATTACCAACAAAGGTAAGTTGGATCTCGCTCTCGACGAACGAAGGGAAAAATACATAGACTTTTTGATCAAAAATCAAGACATCTTCGCTTGGAGTCCGACGGACATGCCGGGAGTCGACCCTAATGTGATCATGCACTCCCTCAAGATCGATCCGACATTCAAACCGATCATCCAGAAGAAGCAAAGTTTTGCACCTGATTGCCTCCAGGCTATGGCAAGAACAAGCTTCTGGATTCATGAGAGATACATTACCCTACATGGCTAGCAAATGTTGTCATGGTTAAGAAAATAAACGGAACATGGATAATGTGTATTGATTACACCGACCTTAATGGAAAGATAGTTTTCTCTTCCTCAAATCGTTGATGCTATGTCCGACATCAAATGCTCGCTTGATGCTTTCTCTGGTTACAATCAAATAAAAATGAACCCAACGGATGAAGAAGCTACAATATTTCAAACATATAAAGGTTTATACTGTTACCAAGTTATGCCGTTTGGATTAAAAAATGTTGGTGCTACTTATCAATGCCTTATGAATAAGGTCTTTAAAGACCTACTAGGCCGCACAATGGAGGTATATGTGGATGACATGTTAGTGAAAAGCTTGGAAGAATCACAATATATTTCTGACTTAGAAATATGCTTTAACCTTCTTCGACGTTATAACATGCGACTCAACCCGACCAAATGTGCTTTTGGGATTACATCGGGAAAATTTCTTGGATTTATGGTAACCCACCGTGGGATAGAGGCCAACCCCGAGAAAATCAAAGCACTCAAAAATATGACTCCTCCGAAGAATATTAAGGAAGTTCAACGCTTTGAATGGATGAATTGTCGTTATCCCGCTTCCTACTCGCTCTAGGGATAGATACTCATTCTTTAAAATATTAAAGGGAGCTAAAAATAATAATTTTCAATGGACTAATGAATGTCAGTCTGCTTTTGAGCAGCTAAGGGAGTATTTAGCATCTCCACCCCTACTATCCAAGCCTATTCAAGGAGAGATGTTACAGTCTCTTCCCACGCGATAAGCTCAATTTTAGTGCGAAAAGAAAGTGAGATACAACGACTAATTTATTATGTCAGCAAAATTCTCTCTGATATAGAAAGTCATTATCCACTTGTAGATAAGGTGGCTCTGGCTTTAGTTTTCTAAAAATTGGCCCATACTTCCAAGCTCATACTATCTGCGCTACACTCATTTACCATTAAGGGCCATACTACGTAAACCGAAGCATGGGAGGTTAATTAAATGGTCCAGAGTTGGGAGAGTTTGATATAAATTTTCTATCGCCTGCTATAAAGTCTCACTCAGACTTCGAATTTACCAACCTGAAGGAGCTATCTTACATGCCTTTCGCCTCAATGGACCCTCTGTTGATGGAGCTCGTGGAAGTACCGGTGTGCAGAATCTTACTTATTTTCCCCACAGAAAAAACCCAGAGTATGGACTTCAAAATTTCTTACAACTAATAATATGGTCAATATGAGGCTCTCATGAGGGTTGAGACTGCCATTGATCAAGCTCAAAACTTAGTGATACACACTACTCAACTTGTCGCCTCCCAAGTTGAGGGAAACTTTAATACTCATAATCCTCACCGACAATACCTCCACTTGGTGAAGTCTCTTCTTTCCCATTTCAAGATACATCAAATCATTCACACATCATGAGAGAAGAATACTGAGTCGACTAAAGCTTGCTACCGCTACTAGATCTATTTAAGAGAAGGTATGTTGAAGAAATACATTTTCCTAGTATCCAAGGGTCATGGGTAATTCAAGCAATTAATGAGATAAAGGAACATTCGTGGATGAACCCCATCCTGTCTTTTCTACAAGAAGGAACCCTTCAAGACCCAACTTCTAACTGCCTCTCAAGACAAGCTTCAAACTTTACTATTATCTGAGGTGAACTATACAAACGAAGCTTTTTCCTGGACGCACCTCAAATGCCTCTCACCTTCGTGAGGTCGACAAAGAGAGAGGTTCACCGTGGATATGTGGAGAACACTAGAGGAAGGGCAGCCCTTAAAATTATAAGGGTTCTAGCTCCACGAAACAAGACGCCGAGTTCAAAAAATGCGCAAGTTGTGCACTCTAACCTCTCACACAGAGAAGCTCTCATCCCTTCAAAGCCCGCCTTTGCAAGTGGGGATTGATCATGGACCTTTTTCGATAAAGATCGGCAACGAAAGTTCATCATTTAGATCGACTACTTCACTAAATGGGTGGAAGCCAAACCACTCGCTAAAATTACTTGAGGCAAATGCTAAACAATTTATTTGAAAATATAAGATGTCGATCTTCCCACAAAGATCATCACACAATAGAACCCAATTTATCGAAAAGTCTTTACATCCTTTGCAAAGATCTTCACATTCACCATCGATACTGCCAGAGTAACATCCTCAAACTAATGGGCGAGAAGCTACCAACATGACTATACTCAAAGGACTAAAACACGCCTCGAAGGCGGGGCAATGGGTTGATGAGCTTTTAATGTTCTTTGGGCTTACCGCACTACATCGCGACTCGACCTGAGACACCATAACTAAGATAGAAACTATTATACCAATGATATATCGGGTTCCATGTCCAAGAGTTCAATTATTCGATCGACTTAATGAAGAAAAACTCGATGACCGCCCCTCAAACTGTGACATTCCCTACTACTCTACTTCCTATCACCAAAGGGTAGCTCCTCACTTCAACAAGAGTAAAACCTCATCCCATATCCGTTTGCGACTTGGTCCTGAAGTCGCAGCAAAGGCCCCTCAACGCAATAAACTCTCACCTCTTTGGGATGACCCATATGTGGTTATAGCTATGGTGAAGCCAAGAACTTTCAAGCTCAAGGATTCAGAGGGAAAACTTTACCTCAAACTTGGAACACGAGAATCTCCAAAATATTATCGAATTCCTACCGCATAATTAAATTTTTTTATTTTGTCTCATTTATCATTTCCTCTTCGTATAGCTAACCCCACTTAGTGGGATAAAGACTTGTTATTGTTATCATTTTCTCTTAAAACTCATATCCGTGTTAAAATCATCTTATGATTGTATCACTGAACTTATCAGAGTAATGAATTTATAGCTTTCTTCTTATAAATTTATTTCTTCTTCATTTAATCCTCCCAGAGAAATATACAACTCACGTTATATCTCAATGCATGATCAATCCCAGACTTTTCATGACCTCTTTCATAGTGTTAATGTCATCGAAATAAGACTCGACAACCTAGATAGTCAAAAGGTCCTTGGTGGACTCACTACCTCTTCCATACAGT
Source organism: Cymbidium sinense (assembly GCA_021442155.1). NCBI lineage: Eukaryota > Viridiplantae > Streptophyta > Magnoliopsida > Asparagales > Orchidaceae > Cymbidium > Cymbidium sinense. Next base: position 140,438,917 of record CM038215.1, on the reverse strand, counting down.
GTTAATGTCAAGTGAAGACTCGACAAACAACCTAAGATAGTCAAAAGGTCCTTGGTGGACTCTCACCTCTTCCATACTGTTAACGCCATACTCGACAAACAACCCTGATAGGTAAAAAATCTCGATTCAATTCAACCTCATCCAGAAGTTGCCGCCGTAATAATATTTCGACCAATTAACCCGGATAGGTAAAAACAAAATAAGAACATTTAAAAAAAATTTTAGCATTAACATGATGATATAAGAAAGAATCAAGATTCTGATACACACTAATAACAATACATATATAAAAAAAATGCATCCTCAAGCGATGCTACATCATATCAGTTGGTGATATCAACGCCCTCCTCACCACTGAGAGATACTCCTCGACTCACTCCCAACCCTTCATCTCCGAATCGGACGAAGAGTCTTGATACTTGGGGAGACATCCTCAATACTAGCTGCCTTGCGATGTACTAAGCGGATTCCTTTAAAGAACCCTCGGATGAAGCCCTCCTCTAAACATTGGTGCTCCAAGTCCTTCACTTCAACATCAAGTATATGATTACGAGCTTCCTGAACATGGTCTTCGAGTGTACCGAGATAAGCCAAGGAGTTCTTAAAGTCTTCCACCACCTTCAAGGAGATTTCATTTGCTTCCGCTTCTGACATTATATGCTCCTTCTCAAAAATACAATCCTGTAATGCTTTCTTCTCCAGTTCGAGAGCTCTCTTCTCCTCAGTGCCTTGAGTCTTTATCTTTCGACAGTCTCTATCCTCACCTCAATCAGCTCATCATGAGTGCGCTCCACCTCCTGACACTGGAGAGAAAGAGAAGTCGACATGTTCGCTAGCTCAGTTCTGCACCCGGTCAGCTGATCCTCCAAAGTCGCCACTTCTTTGGCTTTGATACTTATCTTTCGCTCACACTCGCCTTGCAGATATTTTATCTTCACAAATTCAGTAATCCACTCATCTAAAGCGACACCCAAATGAGCCATCTGCCCTAATGTTTGAGTTACCTATAAAGAAAAAAAATCACAAATATTACACAAAAGAAAAGAAGAAGAAAAGAAGAAAGAAGGGAAGACAACATACCAATTCATCTGCTCGTTGATGCCCAATACATATGTGATTTAACACCTCTTCAGGAATGTGCGGCTTCGAGAAATGAACTCCCTCATCATGAGTTGAAATGCCTAAACTCGAGGTCAACCTGGGCTAACACCTTCTTCGTAGATATCCGATAGTCACTTCACAAGATGTCTTCTTTTCTTGGAAAGAAAAATATTGCAACCACCCTCTGCGGACGCTTCTTGAAAGAACCCTATGAATATGAGGAGACCTTTCATCATCTTTACTTGACCTCTTTAATGAAAAGAATGAGATCTCCGCCTGATAGAAAGGCCAACCTTGAACATTCTATCTTCAACTATATATTTGCCAATGTGACGTAACTCATGTTGCAAGCTTCCTACATCGTGATATTAAGAGTTGTCGGATCTCATTCTCCACATCAATGGATGGAAGGTCATTCAATCTTCCCCATCTCTCAGGAAGGCCCCACTCATTTTTCACAAAAAATAATCCATTAAACCAATTTCTAGATTGATCCCGTGCTAAAAATTCTATCCAATTCTTTATAGTCCGATAAGAAACACGCCCTGGGTATCACATGTAAATCTGCACATTCGACACAAGTATTTGATGTTCAAAGTAACACCACGCCAGACAACAAAACCGACGATGACCATTAAAGCTCAAATGAAACGTGACAAAGCTACACCATATATTTTGAATATCTCAATCAACACAGAGCCAAAGGGAATCCCACACGAAGAATCATCTCGAAACAAAGTATCTACGAGGTGAACGGGCTCGAGACTTTTGGCAACAATGGCCACCAACTCATTAGGGAAGAAAAACTTTCTGGAACACCATTAAACTATCGATGTGATAGGATGGTATATCGTCAGAGTCACACTATGGGTTTTCTTCTGGCCATCACCCTATGATAATACATAATAAATAAATAGGGAGAAATGACAAAAATTTGAGAATTTTGTAAATGCAACTCACTCACCCTAATGCTTGGGCGCCTCCTTTTATGACTCTCGCCACGGATACTAATTTTTTACGATCCATAAAAAAAAATATACACATACATATGAGAAAAGACAAAAAAGGAGGAGAGAGAAGATATTCCTCTCGATGATGCTCATAAATTACCGCCAAACTTTCGAATGCTTGAACGATAGTTCTAACGCCTCCTCGCCATTGGTGGTTATCAACCTAACCATCCATTAAAGTCATGAGAAATCCAATTTCCTGAAATAGTTGGAACCTGGACTTGATTCCAAACTCCTAAGGTCCGACGAGGGTCGGCTGATTCTTTCGAGGGAAAATCAGAACAACGACGTATGTTCCGCGGGCCTTGATTGCCTCCAAACCCGGACGGTCCGACGAGGCCGGTTGACACCTCTTTCGAGAGAAAATCGGAATAACGACGTAAGTACCGCGGGCCTTGATCGCCTCCAAACCCGGACGGTCCGACGAGGCCGGTTGACGCCTCTTTCGAGGGAAAACTGGAACAACGACGTATGTACCGCGGGCCTTGATCACCTCCAAACTCGGACGGTCCGACGAGGCCGGTTGATGCCTCTTTCGAGGGAAAACTAGAACAACGACGTAAGTACCGCGGGCTTTGATCGCCTCCAAACCCGGACGGTCCGACGAGGCCGGTTGGCACCTCTTTCGAGGGAAAACTAGAACAACGATGTAAGTACCGTGGGCCTTGATCGCCTCCAAACTCGCCCGACGAGGCGCTGACGCTTCTTCGAGGGAAAACCGAACAACGACGTAGTATCGATCGACTCCAAACGAACCTCACTCAAGAAGAAGAGAAGCACTAGAGCATGAAGAAGTGTGCCTTTCTCCTTGTTTTTATAGACCCTTATAGGTAAAAGGGTAAAAAATCATCAATCGCCAAAACCGCCAAAACCGCAAATAAAACCACGTTTGCCACGGGCGACAACCGCTCGATTGTGGTTCATGGGCGCTAACCGCCGGCTCTATTCTTGGCCTGCGTATCATACAGAACCGTTGCCATGACCGACACGGCCGCCGCTGCCTACACTCATGCCTGACCGCCGACCTCAGTTCATTCGCTGAGCGCCATTGTCACTGGCCGCCCACCGTCATTACGCACATGCGCTGGCCAGCGCTCATGACACCCACAAGCTCCCTTAAAGACCCGGAAAGCTCAGAAATCTCATGCCAAGATACTTATACTCAGCATTTCTACATCCGCTTCTATAGTTATAATATTTGCTCACAAGATCTATTCTCTAAAAATATGTGGTTAATGGACGCCAAATTTCATTGAAGAATTTCTATCAAGATTGACATATATATATATATATATATATATATATATATATATATATATATATATTTGGATGATTAAAATAATGATATCCAAAAATAGCGAGACAACTGATATGACACTTAAAATACTACTAGGCGAAGCACGAATCTTGATGCTAAAAGCAACCGATCCAAGTTGAAACGGTCGATCGGCACTTAAAATATCATCAGAACTTTGAGAAATCAGTTAAATCTTTAAAAAGCTCTTAAACATGGAGTGTTTATAGTCAAATCGAGCGTCTCGACGAGCCGGATCTAACAAGCCCAAGATCTTAAAATTCTGACTTCATTTGAGCATTCAAATATTTAAAATACATCAAATGATCAAATGGATCATCAGAGTCAGTCCATGAAGTGGAGTAGTGCTTTGTATTTATAGACGCCACTCCTCCAATCTATAAATAGCCATTCCAAATATGAGAAGCGAGCAAGAGAGAGCTCTAAAGATCCTCCAAGATCCGTCGCCACTGACGGCCGTTAACCACCGCCGCCGGGCCTCGCCGTACCGCCATCGCCGATCCTCGCCACATCGACCATCCGGCCATCATCACACCACTATCGCCAACATCGCCGTCAACATCATCGCAACATCGTCACAACATTGCCAACATCATCACAACATCATCGCCAACATCGCCTATTAGCCGCTGTCCCTTTCATATATAATTCTCTAATCCGTATCGGAAGATCTTGTACTCAGATGCATAGCTTCTTTTAGCTAGCCATGATTTTTCCCACTTTTTGAGGTTTTCCACGTAAAAATTTTGGAGTTTTATTGTTCACTTTTTAAATATTTGTGTGTGTCTTTGGATTTCACAACTAAAAGAGAAAATTTTACTCGAATCGGTTTTCTAGCACGCAACAATTTTTATACAAATCAATAATAAAGACAAACTAAATTTAAAGAAATAATGGTAAAATTTGAACAACATATAAAGCAATATTAAAGGTGAGTTTGTGCCAATTTTATGACAGTTTTATTTTTTAAAAAGTAATCATAATTATATTTTTTTATATCAACTTTTTGGCTAATTTTAAGATAATTTAGAGATAAAAAATTAATTTTAAGAATTAAAATTTGATAACTATAAGAAAATTATTATTTGAAATTTAATAAAAAAATATATTTATAGCACTCATAATAAATTTTTAAAAAGTGCTACTCCTTAAAAAAAAGCTGTAGGAATTTGACCATAAATTTTAAGTTCATTAAGAATTTCATTGAAAATTATATATATATATATATATAATTAAAACAAATTAAACTTATTGCGTGCCAGAAAATCAATAGTGATAGAATATAACTTCACGACTTAGCTTATATGAAAATCCAGCATACATAGATAGTTGAAATAAGAAACTCCAAAAAATTTTATGTGAAAAAATCTCAAAAAGAGGGAAAAAACTTTATATATTAATAGTAAAGTACAAAGTTTGAATTTTTAAAGTACAAAGTCTAGCCCAATAAATATGATCCATTATATATCAACTTTAAAGTACAAAGTTTGAATATTCCCAATAACGGGATTACAAAAATTATATGTAAGAAATCTTGATAATGAGAACTCCATAATCAGGTTACAACATATATACAAATAATAATAGAATCTGGTTGTTGAATGAGACAATAAATAATCATCGACAAAACATATAAAGATAAAAAAATAAATTTATCTAGCCCAGATCTCATGTCAAATCATCAAGAAAATTTAATCAGAAGTGTACATGAATCCATGGAAGAGCTAATGTAGGATTTTGGCCTTCCACTTCTAAATGGGTGTTCTTGAGAGAGAGACTTGTTTTCACTCAAGATGAGATATAAGTAAAATTAGAACTTCACCCTTTAGAATGAGGACTATGACCCTATTTATACTTGAGTGCATTTTATTTTATTTCGGCCTATTATTAAAATAAAATAAAATGTCTGGTCTCTACACATGATAATTCCATACAAAATTAATAAAATATCTCAAAAGAATAGAATTAATTAATCTTTATTTGATCATAAAATTAATAGGCTTAAAAAATAAGATAGCGCAAAATGTATAATTAAATTCATATGTGAGCCCACATTCAAAAATTCTCAATAATCTCTCACTTGGGTCAAACATATATTATTTCATAATTATACATTATTAAATACTTTAAGAGCTCAATATTTGCTATATTTAAAGAGAAATATCTTTAGACAATTTGGTCTATTAATAATATTGACATAGAATCAAAGTGATATTTATTATGATTTTTCTATAACAAGACCTATCAGTGATCAATAAATTAATGTGATTAGTGACATAGATCATGTATGGATGTATAGCATGAAAATTTCATATAATGTGATCATATATCATGTCTATTTCCAACTGGTCCTATATTATAACTCAAAAGAGTTATAAATATAGTTTCATTTATTTATGCTAAACTGCAATTAAAACTATATAACTTTATTTCAAAGATTTCAACTATAAGATAATAACAATATTTTATTCTCATCAGAAAAATATATTTACAATCATTGAACATCATAAGCAAACTCCCACTATGCTAGCATATCATCAAAGTAAACTGCTCCCATACGAGCCATATGCTCATGAAATACTTTAGGTGGTAAACCTTTTGTACGTGAATCTGTAATCATAAAATTTATAATAATATGTTTAATAAATACTTGAGAACTTTGAACTCTTTCTTTTACAACAAGAAATTTTATGTCAATATGTTTTGATTTTGAAACTGCATTTGTTCTTGAATACAACTCTGCGGCTCTATTATCACAATTTATTTTTAATGGTCTCTTTATTCCATCAAAAATATTTAGCCCAATGATAAATTTTATTTGCAATATTCCTTGATTTGATGCCTCATAACAAGCTATAAATTTTGCTTTCATAGCGAAAGAAGCTATAAGTGATTGTTTAGCACTTTTGCAAGATATAGGTCCTCCAGCTAATAAGAAAATATAACCTAAAGTGGATCTTCTACTATCGGCAACCAAAATCGTAATCGAAAATTACCCCATGATCTCCAAATGATCCGATCTCCATATGTGAGCATAAAGTCTTTTGTTCTCTTTAGATATCGATAACTGCTTTTTTTCCAATGATCCATTACTTAAATATCTTGCAAGCATTGCAATAATGTACGCAATATCTGGACGCATACAAACTTGAGCATACATAAGACTCCCTGCTGCAGATGCATAAGGGATCTTTTCCATTTTTTTCTTTTCGAATTCATTTCTTAGACATTGAAGCAAACTGAATTTATCACTTTTAACAATGGGAGTATCTCTTGGTACACAATCTTTCATGCCAAATCTACTAAGCACTTTATCAATATATGTCTTTTTGTGATAAACCAAGTATATCCATCTCGATAAATTTGTATACCCAACAAGATGCATTCCCAAGATCTTTAATTTCAAATTTATTTGAAAGAAATTTCTTAGTTTCATGCAAAAGGCCTATATCACTACTTGTCATAATATCATGAGATATACTATGATGATGAATTTACTCCCACTTATTTTGTGATAAATGCATTGATCAACAGTGTTTTCTTTAAAATCAAAAGAAGTAATCATTTGATCAAATTTCTTATACCATTGACGGGAAGCTTGCATTAAACCATAGATGAATTTCTTTAATTTGCATACTAGGTGTTTTGAATCAGAAGATTAAAAATTTTCTGGTTACACCATGTATATAGTTTCTTCAATATCACCATTGAGAAATGCAATCTTTACATCCATCTGATGTAACTCTAAATCATAATGAGCTACTAGTGTCATAATGATTCTAAAAGAGTCTTTCGAAGAAACTAGAGATAAATTCTCTTTATAGTCAATGTCTTTCTTTTGAGTGTTACTTTTAGCGACTAAACATGCTTTATATCTTTCGACATTGTCTTTTGAATCTCGTTTGGTATTAAAAATCCATTTACAATCAATGGGTTTTAGGCAATTCGATAAGATCTCAAACATCATTATCTTTCATTAATTTCATCTCATCCTCAATGGCTTCTATCCATTTATGAGAGTTAACATTTTGTTTGACTTGATTAAAAGAGATTGGATCACTCTCCAATCTAATGTCAAACTCATGTTCTTGGAGATACACAACATAATCATCTGAAATTGCTAATCTCCTCTCCCTAGTGGATTTTCTTAATGACACTTTAATTTGAGGTTGTTGTGATTCCTCAATATGAGTGGGAGTTAACTCAAGAATATTTTGATTATCCGTTTTTACAACTTGAATATGATCAGATAAAATTATATGATCATTTTCTATTATAACTATAGAAAGAGTAATAAATTATTCTTCAAATATAAAATTTATAGGTTTATTACTCCCATCATATTCAACTTCCTTAATAGATTTAGCATTGCCCATCACAAGAAAGGATTTATTTGAAGAGTCATAAAACTTAAAACCCTTCGACCTTTCTGAGTATCCAACAAAATAGTATTATAGTTCTTGAGTCCAATTTTCTTTCATTAGCATATGGCTTAGAGACATCCTATGAAGATGCCTAATACTAAGCTTCTTCCCAATCCTTAAATCATATGGGGTTTTAGCTACTGCTTTGCTTGGAACTCTATTAAGGATGTAAACCCAAGGCTTCTCCCCAAAGTGAATCGTAAAGAAGAATGATTTGTCATACTTCTAACATAAGGGTCCGATTGTCTCATACACCATTTTGACTTGGAGTTTATGAGAGGCCACATTCTCGCTAAATATTTGGCAAAAGGGGCGTTGTTCACCGATCCATCATATCTCATAGTATTCATCACCACCCGATTTGATATTTTATTTTCTAAGTTGATTTTCAACTTCGCCTTAAAAAAATACGCCCGTGATTGTGACTTCTCATAAATCAAGTATAAGTATATATAACGAGAATAATCGTCTATGAAAGTAATGAAATATTGTTGGTCATTTCAAGTAGCTGTAGTAAATGGACCACAAATATCAGTATGAATTAATTCCAAGACGTTTAAACTCCTATTAGCACCAACTTTCTTGATATTTGTTTGTTTTCTCTTGATACATTCTATATAGAGTTTATCATCTGAATAATCAAGAGAATCAAGAATTCCTTCTGATACAAGTCTTTCAATTCTATGTTTAGAAATATGTCCTAAATGCTTGTGCCATAACATATATGAATTCTCATTCATTAATTTTTACTTTATACCAAAATTGCTTGCATGCAAGATTTCATTAATTTGTGAAGCAGAAATGTTTAATTTCTATAGATTATCAACCAAAGAACCAGTACCAATAATATTTGAATACTGAAATAGACTAAATTTTTCATTTTCAAATGAACAAAAATAACCAAATTTGTCCAAACAAGAAATAGAAATTAAATTTCGTCTAAATGATGGCACATAAAAAGTCTCATGTAAATTCAAAATACAACTAGATTCTAGATATAATCTATATAAGCATATTACTTCAACAGGAGCTTTATTGTCATTTTCCATATAGATGAATCTTTCACGCACATTCAGTATCCTTACCATGCATAGTCACACTTATGTGAGTAGTTGCACCTGTATTTATCCACACAGTATGATTTGGTACTAAGAATAAATTAACTTCAGAATAAACAAAGTTGAGAAGTTTACCCTTTTTCCCCATCCAATTTGCATATTTGGGACAATTATTCTTCACATGATCAGCCTTCTTCCAAAAAAAAATAAGTAACAACATTATCTTATTTATATTGCACCTTATGCTGTGAAGTCCCTTTGCCTGCATTTCATTTGCCTATATAAGTCCTTTTTCTTTTAGTAACAATGTCACGAGAGAAAATAGCTAAGTGAGCATTTTCTATTTTGTCATGTTTCAATCTCTCTTCCGACACAATGAGCTCTCATTAAGAGTCCATTTTTTATTTTGAGTATTATAACTTATCTTAAAATGATTAAATTGTGGAAGAGAGATCAAAACTACAAGAATGTCATCGACATCTCTAATTTTACCTCTAGACAAAAAATTAGACATCTCCATAATGTACTCCCTTATATTTCGATTGCCTTTATACCGCATTGAAACGAGTTTACTAAGAATAATACTCGCTTCAACCTTTTTAGAACTAACGAAACGGTCTGCTATTTAGCTTAGAAACTTTTTAGCACATTCCTCTTCAAGCATTGCATCTCTTATGATTTCTGGAATGGAATGTTTCATGATCATAAGACTCACGCATCACTTTTCAAAGTTAACCCTTTGTTCAATAATAAATAGTGTAGGACGCTCAATGGATCGATAGTCAAGATCCATACACCCAAGAACAATGGTGATATTTTCCATTTCTTTAGGAATGTTAAAATAGATATAGAAGAAAGATTAACTGAAAAGAATGAAAATAATACTCACAACTAATAGCATTGTCATTTTCATATGCATATATAATGTAAACAAAATATATGCTTGAAATAAAATGTTTAATAAAAATGAGCATATATAAGATACAACATCAGTAATTTAGTTTGAACATAAATAATAATTTGTAAATAATACTCTTAAAATTACAATCAATAAATATTGATAATAAATTAATGATACGCTATCTTTGGATCATATATCAGATCCATGATTAATATAAATTTATCACATGTTTGTTGCACAAAATCTGGCCAAAAAATAATCTTTCTTTGGGCCGATTATTTTTGGCATAGATTTAAATATAATCTTTATGTAATATTAATATATTTCAAAATTAAATAAATTAATATAATAGAGGTCACTTTGGTAACATAATATTTCTATTTAAATTATTTTAAAATAATAAATATTAACTGTAATATTTTAATAAATATTCTAATTTATATTATCCGAATCCATTTGATATCACAAAACAAATTTTAGCAAACTCATATTTGAATAAAGTAATTAATTAAGTTGTATACTATGTATATTCGATGAAAAGAAAAGAATGCATAATATTATAATTAATAAAAAAAGTAAGCATTCTCTGTTTCAAATTAGAAATCCAATAAATTATATATTATTAAATTATGAAATATTTATCGAATGTCAAATCAATAATTATCCATAAAAATTTAAATCAAAATATTTATATATACATATATATGTTTAATATTATTTAAAAAAAAAGTAGTTTCTGAAATAAAAAACCTCCCGAAATGATAAACATTGAATAAATTATTTATATTTAATTTAATAATATAATGTTTAATAAGCTGTTGGAATTTGTTGCCCTTAAAAATAATTTAAAGAAAAACATTAATTAATTTTCTAATTAAAACATTTCTTCAGCGCCTCTGAATTCATATTATCGTTCGACGTTCCATATTTTTTCGGATAATCGGTAGATGAAACGGCTTATAGAAACCGAACTAAATCCATATTTTTCGGATAATCGGTAGATGAAACGGCTTATAGAAACCGAACTAAATCCGTGAATTAAATGGAATAATTATAATATTTATACTAACTTAGATATATATTTACATATATATCGCTGTAGCAACAAAAAAAAAAGTTTCATATTCTCTTTTTAAAAAAATCTGAAATATCGTTTCATAGTGGACAAAAAAATATTTCATATTTCTTTTTTTTTTATAAGATCACAATGATAAGAATAAATATGTGGATCACATAAAATTCAAATTATGATCAAAGTATAAGAAATTTAGCTATATTATTTTATTCAAAATCAATAATAGAAAGTCATCTAAATGATATACATACGAAATGATCAAATTATTTCAAAAAATTTTGAATTTAAAAATTTTAAAATAATCCAAAATATGAAGAGGAAAAATCATTTCAACGATTTGATAACCATTCGATACCACTTATGGAAATATAAAAGATAAAAATAAATTTATCTAAATCAATCTATGCCAAATTATCGAAGATTTAATAAGACAATCCATAAAGAGCTAAAATGTGATTTTGGCCTTCCACTCTGAGAGTGTGAGAGAGAGAGAGAGAGAGAGAGAGAGAGAGAGAGAGAGAGAGAGAGAGAGCTTTCTTTCAAAAATGTGATACGAGTAAAATGAACTTCACTTTAAATATGATAATTTATTTATACTGAGTTTATTTTATTTTATTTTCATCATTAAAATAAAATAAAATGTCCTGCCTCTATACATGATAATATACAAAATTAATATCTCAAAAGAAAATTAATTAATATTTATTTGATCACAAAATTAACAGACTTAAAAAATAAGATAACACATATGTATAATTAAATTCATGTGACCACATTCAAAATTCTCAACACGAGATTTAACCAACTAATAAATTTCTCTCTTTCTCCCAAGCTTTACTTTTAGCTCTTCCTTCCCTTCATAAGAATGATGTTATTTATAAGATTCAGAGGCATTTTAGTCATCAAAAATCCAAAACACTCTATTAATTTTATATTCATTTGATCATGATAATTTTTTTTGATGATTTGACCATTCAAATAATCTTGATTTGATTTTATTTAGTTATATTCGCCTCATGTACCGATTCGATATAAAATAAATTTGGAGATAATTTGACCATCAGTTAATATTTTAAAATTTTCATATATAACTTTATTTGAGGTTATTTGAAGTTCTATTTAATCCGATTATAGCGTATTTAACTCATCTTACTGTCAATTAATTTTATTATATACATACTTTAACTTTTGATTCGTACTAGATTTATAAATTTTAAAAAGATATATCAAAACTAATATTATTTTGTGTATCTTGTTAGAATATCCCAAAATAAAATTGGAAATGTCCATTTAACATTTTGTTTCAGCAAATGTAGCCCATGCTCGTAGTGGACATCACGGATCTGAAAACTCCATAGATGAATATATGGAAAAATTAGAATTTAAATATTAATGTATAAATATATAATATATATATAATTATGTGATATTTCTGTAAAAAAATCTGCCTTGCAATGGATTTACTCTAAAATAATTAACTCTTAGGATTCTGATCCTGGGGCATTTATTATTTTATAAATTAGATTGTTTTGGTTGTCTGCATTTAATAATCGTATTCTAAATGTAACTCAATATTTCAAAGATTTGAGAAGTAAAATTCTAGAACATTTCAAATACACCAGAAAATTTAGTGTAATTTGATTTGCAATTGTAATACAACGAAATGATAATATGCCACGGCCGCCGTACCGTTCTGCCGCCACCGTCACGGTCGCAGGTCACGCCAAAACCTTCAATTTTTTACATTATATTTGTCAACAAAAAAAAAAAAATCATGAATTTGTAAAAGCTCAACCAAACAACTATAAAGTAATCCTTTATAAATTGGCAAAAAATTTTAAACTAAGCACCTTTAAACTTTAATTAATAAATAGCTTAAATAAAAAAATTTTCAAAATAGACAATCTTATAGTGACGACCGAATGTATGCACAATCAATCAGTCACCCGCAACGGTGAATAGCCTAAAATATTTTTTTAAAAAAAGAAAGGGAAATTTACATACATATCACACAATTCTTATGTATTTACATATCTAACATTACAGTTATCCCATAAAATATTTTTTTTGGCCTAAAATAATTTTTTTTAAAAAAAAGGAGAATTTACATACATATCACACAATTCTTATTTATTTACATATCTCAGCGTAAAATATTTTTTTTATTTAAAAAAAGGGAATTTACATACATATCACATAATGCTTATGTATTTACATATCTAATATCTAAAGTTAAATATTTACTTATCTAATATTTTTTTATGCTTAAAAAGATGTATTTCATTTTTAAAAAGTGAATAAAATTTAGATGTTAGATATATAAATACATAAGAATTGTGTGATATTTATATAAATTTTCTCAAAAAAAATACAAATTTTATAATTTTGCTAAGAGACCTCAACTTTAATTTATCTTTTTTTAATAAATTTCTAAATTTTATATTTAAAATATTTATATACATAAAAGATAAATTTTATTAAAATTTAATAATCTTTTTTATATTTAAGAGAGAACTTCATTCTTTTAATTTTATATAGAAAACTTCATTCTTGTATTTTTATATATTTAAATTTAAAATTTTATATTTACATAAATATTATTAATTTTATATAAAAAAGATTATTAAATTTTAATAAAATTTATCTTTTTATGTATATATAAATAAATAAATATTTTAAATATATAATTTAGATATTTATTAAAAAAAACATAAATTAAAGTTGAGGTATAAAATTTGTATTTTTTAAGAGATTTATATATACCACACAATTTTATTTATATATCTAACACCTAAACTTCAATTTTTTATATATAATACTCTAATCTTCAATATCACATAAAAAATACCACTTTATTTACTTTTTAAAAATGAAATACATCTTTTTATAAAAAATATTAGATAAATAAATATTTAACTTTAGATGTTAAATATATAAATACATAAGAATTATGTGATATGTATGTAAATTCACTTTTTTTAAATAAAAAAAAAATTTTACGCTCACACGATGTTAGATATATAAATAAATAAGAATTGTGTGATATGTATGTAAATTCTTCTTTTTAAAAAAAAACTATTTTCGGACAAAAAAAAATATTTTAAGAGCTAATTATGATCTTAGATATGTAAATATATCAGAATTGTTTGATATGTATGTAAATTTTTTTTTTAAAAAAAAAGCGATTTGAAAATTTTTTTTATTAAGCCTATTTTATTAATTAAAATTTAAAAATTTTGCCCACTAAATTCTTTTTATACTACATTACTTTTACACTGCATTTAAAAAACCGATGAGTTTGGAAGTCGAGATAAGCACGCATGTTAAAGCAGACGGTTCATCTTCTTCCCCGAATGCTCTATATTTACTTTATATGAGTTGGCTTTCCTAAATCCTCCAGCATTACAACTTACCTGGGAGCAATGGCGGATCTAAATTCCAACATTACTCTCAAACTTCTCATCGACGCTTGCAAAAGTACTCTTTGGCGAAGGACTGGAAAGGACTTCTTTCATATTCAGCCTTCACGCTCCCACTTGGCTCTGTCATCAAGCTCCTCACCCCTTCAATCATGACTGGATCTATCGGAAAACTTTATGAGAGTGTAGAGAATCTGAACCAGATCTATCTTATCTCAAAGAGAGAGAAGTCCACCCTGCTTCATCCCCAAGTTTCCACTTTTGATGTAGCGAGTCCACTGCTTCTCGACGCTGAAGTCATTACACAGAAAAAAAATACTATCTTTGCTATTATTGTAAAAAGACAATGACTATTCTGAGGAACATGATTTGCCCAAATTGCAAGCAGCTGATGACTAACGAAGTCGACATCGTTGTGCCATCGGTGTCTGATTCAACTTATTCTGGAGCTGGAGATGGAGGGGAGAGGGTTGGAGGCTTTGTAAAGGGGGTGATTACTTATATGATTACAGACGATTTGGAAGTGACGCCAATGTCTGCAATTTCCAGCATCACTCTTATAAATCGCTTCTGCATGAAAAAGGACATTCAGCTGGAGGAGATGGTGGTCAACGTCGGCATGAAAGAGGTCAATTCCTTATCAATGTACTTAGTTTTCCTCTGTACTAATATTTCTATTGTTTGATGTGCAATATTGAAGTTCAGCGTTTTACAGGGAGTTGCTTTACTGAAGGCTTCCTTGGACTCTTGCACTGTTCTAACTGATGTCTTCTGTTCGTCCAGTAAGAAGGCAAAAGCTTCTTCAACTGATTCTTCGAGCACGAATGCATGATCCCTTTCTTTTGCAACTTTTGTGCAGTCCATTATAATACCAGTGTTTTTTGATCTATCCTTATATATTATGTGTCTTTTGTTGCAAAAGGTGACAATGTCAATGGGCTGCTGGCTGTATGTGTTCAGAATTCAGTTTTGTGTGCAAATCAGTTCTTCAGTATATCTTTATTTTGCAACAAAATTATATGGCATCTCTTTACAACTTATATATGGCAGAAATAATTTTAGCAGTAATTAATAAGCTTTTTCCTGCACTCTAATTAGAAGGCCTGTGTATGCACTCTAATTAGAAGCCCTGTGTAACGAGAATTACAATCACATTTCTCCTCCCACCAAATGGCTTTGAGTCAACGCTACATTTGCACATTAAACAAAAAGGCATAAGAAGTAGACAAGGAACTGTTTACAGCTGATTCAAATAGTGAAATTGAGGACCAAAGAAGAAGATCAATTCCTCCTCTTTATTCTTATAGTCTACCTAAATGCTATCAATAACTAGTCCAAGTATAGATTTTAATCTTTTAACTAGCAACTTTAAGCTACTGAGTCCAAGAAAAATTTCAGGAGGATGTACCTCATCAAGGAAAGGCTTTAAGCTCATATCTTTTAGCTTTAATTATGGATGTTCTTACTATGCATTTTCAGGAGGATGTACCTTGGTGTATATTTTTTGCTTATGACATTCTCCTTGTTGATAAGACTAGAGAGAGTGCAAGAAAAACTTGAATTATAGAGGTCAACTTTAGAATCTAAAGGTTTTCATTCGAGTAGATCTAAAACTAAATATATAGAGTATAATTTTAGTTGTAGAAATTTTAGTGGTGGTGTTGTGATATTAGGTGATTAAGTCATTAAAAAGAGCAAGTGTTTCAGATATCTCGAGTCAACAAGTCATCAACTCGATCAAGTCCACTAAAGCACAAAGTCAAAACAGGAGGAAAAGACAAATTTCAAATTTCGAGATTGAAACTTCAACAAGTCCGGCACAAAGCATAGGACTGAAAACATTCTCATCTCAACAACAAATCATCAACTCCATTAAGTCCACCAAGGCACAAAGCCATGATAGGAGAAAGATACAAATTTCAAACTTTAAAGAGAAAGTCTTTAATCAATCTGAAAGAACAAAGCATAGAACCAAAGATATTCCAAATTCTCTTAACAGTTACTGCGAAAGCCCCCTATTAGACAGGGAGCATTTTAATATATTTATCTAAGTCGATATCATGCTTTAAGACGAGATTTTTAGATAGATACATATTATGACTGAAAAATATATCACATCTATTTTGCAGTAAAGGAAATCAAACTTTATAATATATTTATGAATTAATATGCAATCCCCCTGTTAGACATGAGCCTTTTTTTAATGATCAAGGTTGTTCAACCCTCTCCTGTGAAATAAGAGATTTTCTTGTACATATTCAGTTGATATCGAGCTTTTTATAGATTCAAAATATCTATAACTATTATGGTCAAAGTTTGCTCTTGTAAGAAAAAAAGAATCAACCAAGCATAAAAAAGATAGCCTAAATGTCAAAAGTTTGTCTCCCAGATTTGTCAAATTCAAGATCAAGTCAAGAACTCCTAATTTTAATCTTCAATCGCCTAAATTGAAAAGCATCAACCTCTACATATTCAAGTCTGACAGGGGGTTCTAAGGTCGGACTCAACAAGCCCATGACCGAAGTTCGCGGCTCCTCACTCAACAAAAAAAAGCCATTGTGAAAGAGCTCCCGTTCGTTAGTTTGATGACTAAACCACCAACTTATCATAACTTAAGTCAAAGACTCGAGTAGGTTCTAAAAGTCGAACTCAAGCTCCAAATGGTAGTTCGCTCTCCTAACAAGCCAGAAAGTCGTAGTGAAAGAGCTCATGCTCGTCAATATAATAATGATAGCTGTTCAATCTCAAGCCAAATTCAACTTATTGATTAAAAGCAACTAAAATCCAAAAGATTTTTCTACTTGATCGATAGACAATATAAATAACTCTCAACCTAGACATAGTTGCCTCAATCTGTATACCGCAGTGATCAATCTCTTTTCAAGTGGTGATCAAGCACAAAGCGATCAAATCAATTCCTCATCAAGTCCACCAAAGCGAGCAATCGACAATTCCATAGTTCACATAAAGGCAATGGCGAACTAAAGGAATTTTAGTTATTCGATTAAAAAGCACATTGTTGACTAATAACTCAACATTGACAATGTTAAGTGAAGGTGATCATATCACCCTTCAAGTCCGTAAGCAACAAACATAGGCAAGACATACATATACTTCCAGATAAATTAATATGAACAAATCAGGTCAATCATTCATCAAGTTTGTCAAGCTTAAAACTAGGACAAAAGAAATTTCAAATCCCAAAGCAAACAAAACCAATTCCTCCATCAAATCCGATCAAGCATGAAACTAGGGTCGGGGAAAACCTAAATCTACAATGACACAAAAGAAAAAGATCTTCAGCAAATCCATTGAAACAGAGAGTATATGATGGAAAAAGATTTTCAGCCCATTGAAGAATTCGGTTGACTCTGTTGACTGGTTTCAATTATGATTTCGCTTTTGCGCAATCACATTTGTTTGGGGGCATTTTGACCTCCATGTATGTCACATCAGTTGAGTCAAGTTCACAAGACAAAATCGAGCATCATGCAATAGTCAATCGCTTAGTCATCACAAACTAATCGAAATGATCTCCGATCGACGACGAGCTTATCGCGTTTCGTAACGCCAAAATTGATTAGAACTTCGTTGATTCGGCGTCAGAAGAAAAAATTGTGACCGCTTCGAGGTGCGTTCACAAATTGATTGAGTCTTAGTGTCGAAGCAAAACTTATCAAATAAGATAATTTGAGCTCAATTGAATGAATGCGTGCGAATATCGAGCGTCGAAGTGATGGCGATTTTGAACCCGATTTGATGGCAGAATGAAAATATTCTGCGAAGATGCGTTCGTCAGTAACTAACATTCATGTCCAATTTACCTATCTGCCAATACAATCACGAAAAGCTAGAATTAAAATTTATTTAATATCTCAAATAAAAAAGAAGAAAACCTACCTATATGTATCTAGGTATATCTAACCCTAAGGGGATAACACTCTCATGACTCTATTCCACCAGCCCCTTTCCTTTGAGCGGCAACGCCTCCTCTCCAAATAACCAAATTGCATGCCTTGGTTTCCTCCTTATTTCTCTCAACCAACAAAGCCTCTCCGGAGTCTCTGTCTTCAGTTTGAGCGAACCCTCCAAAATGAGCAGCCAAGTTCCTTCCCTCCTCTTCTTCCAATCAAATTTTCAGGAAGTATTAAGGGCCCTTTGGTGCATAGCATTTCTTGAAGTTGAACTTTGTGATTTGATATCTGAACAATAGGAAGAAGTGGGTTGGCAAAGAAAAGACCCATCTACAGATTTTAGAAGTAGAGGATTCATATTGGAAAATTGGTATTCTTTGGAAGGACTTCCCAAATCTTTTCAAGATCTTCTTCAAAAGCGAGTGGGTAATCGATCCTTGTGGGAATATCCATTTCTTTGTTGTGGGTGCCAATAAAACATTCATGCTAATACAAATCAAAGCCGAGGACCATGGCGAGGTGTTCTTAAAGATGCTTGTAGGCAACCTTTGATCTTTAATATGCATTACTTTCATGATGGATCACTTACCATGAATACTTACCATGAATACTTATATGGACTTAATACTATTTTCATTTGTGTTCTATTATCTCTCAATGTATATTTAAAAATAGAATTGTGAGAAATACTAAAATTATAAGTACGGTTAGTTGGTTAGCAACAGAGAAATTTGTTAAATATATAAGTACTGCATGTTGGTTTGACATGAAGAGGAAATTAGATGTCTCTTATACTGGAAGCGCAGCCTGGCAACATGCATAATAGGTAAGAAAATCACTTTCGGCGCGGTCGCAGATACCTATCATGCGCTTTCCATAAGCATGGTGGGAAGGCCTACTACTCACAACCCCCTGAGGGATGATCGGATTTCATTCCAAATACGAGATATTGAAGGCTTGACGCTTTCTTAAGCGTGGTGGGTTTAGAAGATCTTTAAACAAGGTCATAAACGACTATATGCAAAGCGTGGGAAGACTCCTCACCAAGCGACTCATGTAGGGGGACGGGGAGGCGCCAAAATTTTATCACAGATTAATAATTAATAAAATGAAATAGTTAAAGAAGAATCTCGAAACTTAAACAAGTGATAAGATCAATAATTGAACTAAGCTAATATACTTGCGAAATAAGATTGAACTTTCAATTATCATATAGTCTACAACAAGTTAGATGTCTATCCAATGCAAATAAATGAATATTAATCTAAATGATTGAGCGAGTTGAAACACTTAATGCCGCGAATACAAAATTAAAAGCGCAGAAGTTAGCTTAAATTTTAAATGACTTATATATTAATTTTACATAAATTATGGAGCAACTATCCAATTGTCTTGAACTTTGCAATCATTGAAAGAGGCGAACTCTTATAAAAAAATATAAACAATCAATTCAATTTGATCTTCCAAATTGCATAAATATTCTAGCTGTCTAACAGATCGCGAATCTTTATGTCGAAAATGCTTACATGTGTGTTGATTAGGTTGAGTCTTGAGCGGTCAGTTAACAAAACCTAAAAAATCAAATAATAATCTTATAATATTATAATATTTTCAATTTAATAAAATATCGAGAAATTTTTATCACGACATGGATCATATTAATAAATTGATAAAGTTGACATAATCTGAAATAATAAACTAAAAGATCAAACAAACTTATATACTCCAAGGATGATTGCGTTGAATGGAGATTTTAACCGGAGGTGATATTTTTATCAAAATGTAATTGTAATCAAATTAATATAAGTTAAATCAATCAATGAAATTACGATAAATTATTAAGCTCAAATGACTAAAATCATCAAGTTAAAAACTTAAAACTAAAATCGAACCCACCTAATGCAATTGTTTGTCGGAAGTGACAAATTAAGAAAGCCCATATCACAAGGAATACGATGTCGTCAAGTCATTCATCTATTCACACAATAATAATAAGGGCATCGTGTCTCGGCTGGTTTGATAGGCTCACATATAATCGTTATCATGTCCAATGGGCATTAAATACATTATATGCATCATTATATTCTAATAATTCATTTCAGATGTGAATGTGGTCATCCGATAAGACAAAAAACTCTTTTAGCTAAATTAAAACTAAACTTTTATAAACAAACACCGTTCTCCAGCGATGCAACCTATTCACGACAGGATCCTAGTTGGGTCACTATCCTCATTGGATATGGGACCGACACCGAATGTGAAATCATGGGATCAGATTGGACGTCGTCATCATTTCACCATTTGCTTTAAGTTAAAATGATAAATTTCAAAATCTAAGTTCTAAAACTCCATAATATCTACTTCTTATATTTACATTAGCGCATTAACCAATGAAAGTTATCTCGATTGAGGGTAATTAACTAGATGCTTGCAGGAACACGGAACCCGAGATCAGGCACGCACAAAATGAGGAAATATCCTGGGTAGTGTCTTATCTACTATTCCATCTCGCCTTTTGAAAATTTCAATAAATTAAATCATACTCTTAGTGGTCGGTGTAATTTTCGAGTCATCATTAATTTATTAGAATTAAATGAGAATTTGACACATAATAAAACACAATGAAGAAGAATGATTCATATAACCGACTCCACATAAGGATAAAGGCTTATTGTTGGTGTTATACTTTAATTAGAAATAAAACATAAATAAAATAAAATAAAAATAAAGATAAAAAATAATCACTTAAGAAATTGAGTTTATAATTTCTAAACTCAGCTATGTGTTTTAGTTTATTTCATATCATAGTTTTTATTTCATTGATTCCAACAATTTCAGTAGTTATATTAGATTATTTATATTTTTAATATCTATCAAAAAACTATTACTTTAGTATTTCTTCTATATATATATATATATATATATATATATATATATATATATATATATATATATATATATATATATATATCTAGTGAATGAATTTTTAAATGAGATTTGATTATTTTTTTTAAAAGAAGTCTTAATAGTAACTAAATTAAAAGTTAGTGATACATATGCGCTTCTCCTTGATTAATTTTTCCAGAGGCCAAGCAGATTAGACTGTTTCAACAAACTAATGCATTGTCCAATAAAGAAGGTCTGCTGCATATAAATTTAGGAGAAAAGAAAAAGAAAATACGGTAGCTCTGCATTGTCCATCCCATCTCATATTTTTATTCTATCACTTATAAATTCTCCTCAATTAGATTTGAGAGATTATTACGTGCGAAATCAATAGCTCTACATCTGAACTTTAATAATTAAGTCATATGATATTCAAATAATATATAATTTCTATATATTAACTTCTTTATAATGTATATTGATATTGCCTTATCCCGACTCCAGAAGTAATTAATTTTTCATTAGATATTGCCTTATCTCGCACTAGACATTTCATTTTCTCACAAGCCAAACAGCTCAAAGTTTTATTTTCTTAGTTATCAAGGAAAGAATATGCCACCAGCGAAAAAGTTCAGGAAATATGACTATTGAATCGGGAAAGTGGTGTAATAAAGCTGAAGATGTGACCAAAAGATAAAGGCAATGATAAAGAGACGACATATGTTAAAAAGTTCAATTTTTGTTGAGTCATAGAGTAAGCTACAGTCACCACAAATCGAGCTTTGGTCATGTCTTCTCGAGTACTCCTATTATATATGATAAAGCAGAAGTGGTCTTCTTCAATTCTTCTCCGTTTAAAAAAAAGAAAAAAGAAAAAAGAAAATTAAATAGCAGAAATGGCAGATGTGGATTCCAAAATCAGTCTCAAACTCCTCATCGACGCTCGCAGTAACAAAGTCATCTTCGCCGAGGCTGGGAAGGACTTTGTAGATTTCATGTTCAGCCTTCTCACCCTCCCACTAGGCGCTGTCATCAAGCTCCTTTCCCCTTCAACCATGGTTGGATCTATCGGAGATCTTTATCAGAGCGTAGAGAACCTCAACGAGACCTATTTCGTTACAAACCGAGACAAGTCCTCTCTGCTTCAGCCCAAGGTACCAATTTTTGATGCAGCGAGTCCTCTGCGTCTGAACAATGAAAGAAAGGAGTTTCCATCTGCATTTAGTAGTCATTCTCCATTCAGTTTTTCTGAAGAAGGAAATGGACTTGACTTTTCAAGGCTGTTTACTTTACTTCTACGTTTAGCACTTCTTCTAGTTTGTTTAGTTCTTCTGGTCCTACGTTTAGCTCATCTTCTAGTTTGTTTAGTTCTTCTGCACCTAAGTTTAGCTCTTCTTCTAGTTTGTTTAGTTCTACAGCGGGGTTTGGCTTTAGTTCTATGTGTAGCTCTTCTTCTGCTAGAGTTGGAAATGGAAGGGAGAGTGTTAGAGGTGGTAATGGAGGGGAGAGAGTTCGAGGTTTTGTAAAAGGAGTGATAACTTACATGGTTACCGATGATTTGGGAGTGACGCCTATGTCTGCAATTTCTAGCATCGCTCTTATCAATCGCTTCAACATGAAGGATTCCCAGCTCGAAGAGAAGGTCATTGTTGTCGGCATGAAAGAGGTGTTCTCAATTCCCCATCGTTCTACGAATTTGTTCTTCTAAAGACTTTTAATTTTGCTGTGATTTCATGTATTATTATTTAATTTTAATATTTCAGGGACTCGCTTTGCTCAAGGCTTCATTAGAGTCACGCACTGTGCTTACTGATGTTTTCTGTTCCTCTGTTAAGAAGACAAATGCTCCATCTCATTTGACTGAGATTGGTGTCCAAAATCTCCAATTATGATCTCTCTCATTTGCAATTTTTACGCAGTCATTCTATCAAAATATGAGATTTTGATCTATTCTGATATATAAGTGTACAAGCCTCTTTTATATTTGTTACTTTTAAATATGTAGATATTTGTGGCAGTAGTGATGGGATGTTGTGTGCAAGATTCCGTCTTTATTATATAATCTGTGTTTTGAAACTTAATTTTGCATGGTTTTTGGCTCTCTCTCTCTCTCTCTCTCTCTCTCTCTCTCTCTCTCTCTCTCTATATATATATATGAAATACATGTTCAAATCAAGGTACTTAAAACTATCTTCATCAAACAATTTAGTGAGACTAAAATTGTTAAATTACATATAAGGAGATCGATTCCTCTACTCTATTAAAACAATTCTTGAATCAACCAATCTTCAACTGTCAATGAAATCACATGATGCATCCAAGTTAAGGCATTGAATAGAAATCAGTAAGTTATCACCTACAATGTAATCAACATTGAATATATCACCCCAAAAGAAAAAAAAATGACGCAAAAGCTACAATTATAAACTAAACACAAAGGCTTAATGCAAAGAAGGAACTTTTATACAGCCATTGTTCATCGGTTGGGAACTATTCAAATGATGGAATAAGAGATCAAAAAGGTCAATTCCACAGTACAAGCAATGTAAGCAATCGGCAATCACAAAGTACTCACTTGTAAGAGCATGCTATCATTGCCGCCATTAATGGAATTGTCGGAATGGAAGCCATCCAGGTTGAATCTTGGACACCTCAGCTCTTCCATGAGCATCAATAAAAACGTAAAATCCATTAGAACGGAGCTGCGACAACGCCTTGTAATTTCTCCAAAAAGGACTGGTTGAGCGAATTTTGTATTTCCTCCGATCGCTTCCAGTGGCACAACTAACGCTCAAGTCACTTCTTTGCCACCCAAGAAATAACATCCTTTCTCCTCCTCTTGGCCAATTCGTTTCATCGTTGTTAGCTAACCCCGTCTCCATTCTCGGTAGCAACTTGAAACCCACAAGCATTTCTTGCTCTCTGAAGACCATCAACAGCTCTCCCTCTGATGACTCCGCTAACAATCCTCCCCTGCCGGAGAAGATCTGGCGCTTGGTCTTGCTTTGAAGGTCGTATTCTACCACGCGCACTCGCGTGTTATTGTGGTCGTACTTATGGGTGAGATAGAGACGATCTTGGAAAAATATGGCATCGCTGAAAGCAGGAAAATAGTGCAAGGTCCAATGGGAACCACCGATGGGACAGAACAAGAGCGATTCGTGTCGGAAAAGAAAAAGGCGGGACTTGGGTGAGGTCGACGGGGCCGTGAGGATGGCAAAACAGAAGACCGGATTGAGAAGAGAGGGGAAATCGATGCGGAAGCCGGAGAGAGGGTCGGCGATGGAAGGGACCGAACTGGTGGAGTCGTCGAGACCGAGTAAGTAGCCGTTTGATTGGCCGAAGAAGGCTAGGGTTCGGAAGGAGGGGATGGGGGGAAAATCATAGATGGAATCGTCGGCAAGGGAGTATAAGCTGGCAGCGGCCGAGGAGGTGGAGCGAGGGAAGAGGAGGATAAGGGGCGGAACGGAGGAGATGAAGTCGGCGGCGATGGAGGCTGCGGAGATCGAAGAGCGCCAGGATTGGCAGACGCCGCATAGTGCTGTGAAGTATGTAGGGCTCCGAAGGCGCATTGCGATGGAGTGGAGGGCCAGTTCGGGGAGCGTAGACCAGTGGTCGCCGGCGACTGAAGCTGGGAGTTTTGTGAGGTCTTCTTCTTCTTTGTCCATGGCGTGACTTCCTATTTTGCGTCGTCTATGTTACAAGAATTCTCCATTCTCTTTTGATAAGCATTACGATTCGTGCATAAATTATGGATCTGGCAGTGAAAACATGTGGAGCTTCAAATGGTGGAGAAAAATATTACGCGTCAGTCCGCGTAGCTTTACGTGGGACTCGTCGATGCCCAATTTTTTTCCCTTTTAGCGATTAACGGGAGCGATAGACGGCGTGAAAGACATTTCTCCCTGTTGTCGTAAGAACGATACAATAATGACTCGCGAGCACTGAACATTTCAGAAGGTACTACCGACGCTCATTAGATGTCCGTGGACGTCGGCTGATGACATAAGAATCAAATTGAGGTATTTAGGTGACCAGGTATTTACACATTCCGAACTTGAATGAATTTAGGGTTTACTTCTTCTCACCTTCTAATGAATGAAAGATTGTTATTTTTTTATATTATTTTGTATCATCTTTCTACAGAACACTTTAAGGACTCTTTTTTTTCTTTATTTCTTAGATTATATTCATATATTCAAAAAGCATTTGATGGCGGTTTGATGGTTTTGGGTGTGCATGATACTCTACTTCTTTGGAGGTACATATCATTTTGATCTTTTTTTATTTATTTTTGTGCCTTACGATGATTATGATTATGTATAGGGGCATTCATGAAAGCATTTGGAGGAAGTTTGGATAAATTCCGGGTGATTTTATTTTCTGTGCCTCTTTGGAGGGTGATCTTTTAAATTTTTTTCTTTTTTTTTGCCAATTTCTTATGATTATGTTTAGGCATTATAATGGAAGCATTTGGAGGAAGTTTGGGTGGTTTCTGGGTGGTATTTTCATCTCTCTTCTGTATCTCTTTGGAGTACAATCATTTTGACCTTTTTTTATTTTTAGCTCTTATTTGATTATGTAAGATGCATCAGCATTTGGAGGAAGTTTGGGTGATTTCGGTGGTATTTTGTCGTATCTGTACATCTTTGGAGATCATTTTTGATTTTCCAGGTTCTTTTTTACCAATTTCTTATGATTATGTTTTAGAGCATTATTTGGAGGTTTAGGTGGTTTTAGATTGGGTGTACACATGTCTTTCAGTACTCTTTGAAGTATGACCATTTTCCAGTTTTTCCAGGTTTATTTTGCCAACTTCTTATGATTATGTTTAGGCATTAAGGCATTTGATGGCAGATTTGATTTTGGGTGGTTATTTTGCATCTCAGACTGTACTCTTTAGAGGGTACAAACCATTTTGACCCTTTTTTTCAGGTTTATTTTGCCTTAAGATTATGTTTAAGCATTCAAAGGAAGCGTTGATGATTTGGGTGATTTTGGGTGGTTATTTTGCATTTGTACTTTATGTACCTCTTTGAGGAGTACTATTTTGACTTTTTTTTTTTTTTTTGTCCTTATGATTTTTGCAGGATGCATTTGGAGATTGTTTGGATGGATTTTGGGTGGTTATTTTGCATCATACTGTACTCTTTGGAGGGTGATCATTTTGAGCTTTTTTTCCCGTTTATTTTACATTTATCGAGATTATGTTTAGGCATCTCAATGGAAGCATTTGAGATTATTTGGATGGATTAGGTGGTATTTTGCATCATCTTTTATTCTTAGAATCTACAACCTTTTTTTCCCACTTATTTTCCTTCTTTATGATTATATTTAGAATTCAAAGGAAGCATTGATGAGTTTGGGTGATTTGGATGGTATTTTTGCATCGTACTACTTGGAGTACAGATCATTTTTGATTTTTCCCGCTTTATTTTGCCAACTTCTTATGCATTATGTTTAGGCATTGCAGAGTTTTGGAGATTGGATGGTATTTGTTTTTGCATAATTTTCTGAAGTACTGTGATATTTTGATAATTTTTTTCGCTTTATTTTGCCAACTTCTTATTATGTTTTGCAAGGAAGCATTTAATTAGTTTTTTAGGGTGGTCTCTGTGTATCTCTTTGAGGTACTGACCTTTTTTTCCCTTTATTTTGCCAACTCCTTGATTATGTTTAGGGCATTCAAACATTTGATAATGATTTGAGTAATTTGGGTGGTTATTTTACATCTGCTCAGTACCTCTTTCTGAATTTTTTGATTTTTTTTTATTTTCTTATGATTATGTTTAGAGCAGCATTTGGAGATTGTTTGGATGGATTATTTTGTCAGACTCTGTGTACCTCTTTGGAGGTACAAACATTGATAGTTTTTTTTTTACAACTCCCATGATTATGTTTAGCATTTAAAGGAAGCATTTGATGGCGCTTGGTGATTACGGGGATTTTAGTATCTATGTACCTCTTTGGAGGTACAGGCTATTTTTGACCTACTTGTCTTTTGAAGTTTATCATGTCCGGAAAAGGATAAAGGTGCAGCCTATCTGTAAGAAATGTGTTCGATATTACAAAGACGCTTTCGATGAAGCCACCGACATTTTAAAGAGGCTTCATCTCCATCAATTCATTAGACTCGCGGCATTAAGCAAGACTGGCATTATATCGATCCTCTTGCTGGACATAGACAAAAAATAACTTTCTTCTTGGGTGACATTCCTTTCACCCCAATGAAGTTGCATTGATGATAGGGATGCCAAACAGAGGGAGAAGGTTGTATGGAAGAAATCCCCTATCGATGTTATTCGTTCACAAGAATCACTTGAGAATTGAGAAGATAATGTTGTATATTTGTCTTGTATATACATTTTCTTTCTATTTTTTGTATATCACAATTACAGTGGCATCGGAATTGATTGCTTACCGATATATAGATACTTTGAGTGGCAGGCGAGCCTGCATTTCTAGACTTTGATGTTATTGCATCAAAGATTTGAGAGCGTTTGACATGAGTGGCTTTTTTTCTCGATGGTATGTTTATATATTCCATTGTGAAATATAATGTCTTGAAGTTTCTTGTTTAAAATATTCATTCATTATAGATAGTGGCTAAACATCATAAGCATCATAATCTGAAACCATATCTTGCGATGGGCTAAAATGAGTTTCCAAAAAATGTTTTCACTGGTTTGAGGATGTCGTGACATATAATATCACTTAGTTCATATAAGAATGTATTTATTTATGTTGTATGTCTTCATTTTACCTTGCAAATTCACTCATTCGAGGACTTATTGGAAGGCGAACTGCTCCTTCGGTGTCCCCCCCACAATACACATGTGGATAGTAGTCTAAGTCCAATTCATTCATGACTCTCCTTATGTCTCGATATTCTCCCCGTCAGGTGTTTTCCCGCCTTGCCCACACCCCAGACTTTGCGGTGGAGAGGATAGTTTGAAGGACTGAGGAGAGTGTTCTTTCCATACAACAATAACGAGATTGGATGGGCTTGATTTGCGGGTTCTTTATCGAGGATGTTCTTGGCCACCACCCCAAATGCGAGAGGTTCCATCTGGTCACCACAGGAAACTTTTCAGAGGCTACCAGCTTCCCCTGGGAGGGTACCCAGGAGGCTACGTGTCTGACCCCAGGGAGGGTACAATAGAGGAAGCTCTTGTGGAGGCTACAGAGCTTCCATTCTTGAGTTGGATACTTCAAGAGGGAAGCCAATGGAATTAGAGAAGTTCTTGTGGAGGCCACTACACATGATGATGCTCCAAAACTTGTAATTGGCGACATTGGTGAATGTTAAAGCTCGCAGAAAAGAAAGATGGCTACATCCCTTTCACACACTTACAGGAAGTCTCAAGCAAGAATAAATGATGTGGTGGCACTCAAGCTGCAGATCCAGAGGTATTAAGTTATTTTCTTTTGAGATAATAGAAATAGTTTTCACTAAATTTTTTTATAGGTTTTACCAGATGAGGCAATAAAGATCGATGACCCACAGACTGCTATTGTTGTGGTGGAGGAGCATCAGTCGGAGGTATGAATCATCTCAGTAGATCACTGCAGCCTAAAGATGGAAAGCAAAATATTCATCCAACATATCACTGCGGACAGTGTGTCAAGGGCTGAGTTAATCTTACTGCCAGTTATAGATAATCGACTGACACACTCGGTTGGGCATATTAAGTCGAGGCACGGTATTTTTTGACTCATTGCCCACCCATAAGAGCATTCTTCTTGAAATTGTAAGAAGCTGTTTTCAAATTTGGTTCTTCTTAACTATTTTTTCCCGGTCCAACTTATTGAGATTTTGTTCTTTAGATCAAATTACTTGTTGAAGATGCTGGGCATGCTTTTGCGAGAAATGGCCAATATTATCGGAGTGGTACCAGTCAAGAAAATAGTGTCATTGCGGAATGTTTGTCTGCAAAATACATGGAGGCAAAGAATCGTGAAACCTCCAGATTGGATTGGCCAAAGAAAATATATAGATATATTTATATTTTGTTTGGGACTCAAAATCAAAGTGAGAACAATATTATTTTGTTTGATATAGGATTTTGTTTAATGCATCTTAGGTGGCTTTGAAGACTCATGTTTTGTTGAAGTGCATGGACTGGGATGATATTTTACCGCTTTTTTAACTTCTCTCTCATCTCATAT
Source organism: Cymbidium sinense (assembly GCA_021442155.1). NCBI lineage: Eukaryota > Viridiplantae > Streptophyta > Magnoliopsida > Asparagales > Orchidaceae > Cymbidium > Cymbidium sinense. The sequence continues at coordinate 140,409,645 of CM038215.1, read as the reverse complement.
AGTTTTATTTCACGATATCTTACTGGGTTGATATTTGAGGGATACTCTTCAATTAAAATGTCAAATAGAATGCATAAAAACTAATGCGTAAAATTAAAGTGATTATCGGCCATTAGGATTATGATTGTTGTTGTTTCTTTATTATGAAAATAAAGCTAGATTCAAAGCTCTCATTTTCTTCCTGAAGTCTGAAGCTCCCAAATCCAAGAGCTCTTCTTCAAGTAGTGTGAAGAGATCAAAGGAGGGAACTCATCCTCTCTCTTCTGCTTCGCCTTCTCCTCGTGCAAGTCACACAACAGAGAAGAAGAAGATGAAGATGGGAATGTAGGTGAACAAGTTTAATATGGTTTGGTGTTTGATTCCTATTCTATGATTTAGTGTGTTTTCTTACCTTCTTCCTTCACTCAGCTTCTTGTGTGCTGTCCTCCTTGTTTAATAGCTGTAGCTGCTTGTGGAATTGATAAAGAATGCAATAAAGAGTGATTTCCTTGCCATAAAGAGTGATTCTGCATTGTATATTTTCCTTGAATATTGAGCATTTCTTTGACATAAAGAGTGATTACGTGTATATTTTCACATATGATATGGATCTATTTATATTTGAGAGTGATGATTGATAATTCTCGTGTTCAGTTCTATGAGATGGATCTATAAAAAATTACCATTCAAAATAAAAGTAACACCGATTGAAGATCAAATATTCGAGATCAAGTACCCTTGAATGAATGCTTAGGTTTTTCTCGAAATGGCTCTGTTGTTTGTTTTATGATTAATGACTGTTAAATATATTCAGTTGATATGCGGTGTAGTTATATCTGTGATGATTTAATTAAGTATTGTGGTTTGTTGCACCTTGTGGGATCCGAAAATTCACCACCGACATCTTTCGGAAAAAAGGAAAGAGTTGTTTAAGTGTCGGTGATAATTTCAGAAGTGAGATGAAGACACTACATTTCGCTCTCATTTGGTGAGAACTTTTTTTATACCGATTCGGGTTTCCTATAAACAAGCCCTAGTTAATTACCTCCAATCTTTAGCATTAAATAGTCAATGAATCGTTAAAAAAGCAGTATATAATTACAGTGGAGCTTAGAACTTATGAAATTTATTATTTTAACTTAAAACTTTTTGTGGGGGGAACGATGACGCGCCCAATCAAGATCCCATGGTTCCATCATCCGGTCAGCGATCCTTAAAACAGTCGAGGGAGTAGTCGAAAGAAGGATCCTTGTCGAACACATGGGTTCGCCCAAATGTCCTTGTAGAGTGGAGTTTGTGGGACAAATATAAGTGTTTAGACATGCTTTTGCCCAACCAAATACATTCTACATTTCACGATCAAGAGCAAAGCCGTTGGGGAACATAAGTGCGGCGTGGCGTAATTTAGTGGTGCCATATCGAACCACGGTCGAGGGCTCAGGTGTAGCGCCATTTATGTGGTGCCATATCGGCAAAACCAGCGGACAGGACCACGCACGTCCTTACGTGCTTTAGGAATATTTGAGTGTGAAGGTAGTTATGTATTTAATTTGACATTAGCTCTTTGTGAGCAAAAGTTTTCTTAATTTGTCACCCGAAGACAAACAATTACGGAGGGGTGGATTGATTTTTATTTTTTTTATTATTATTTTTTAAATAATTCATTTTCATTTTTATTTATATTTTTATATTTTCTTTGAATTTTGATCATTTTATAATTGATTTTTAGATTTGAATATATATAATCATTTATCATTAAAATCTTAATTATAATTACCCTTCTCGATCCTAGGGTTAATATCAATTGATAGACCTTGTTCTGCTCAGTTTCTGAGGATGGTCTAATTCATTATCTCGAAGTATAATCCTTCAAAACCTTGTCCTCGTTTGAACATAGAGGATCGGGTTTGGGACTTTTCTTCCGAGTTTGAATTTTAGAAGCTATGTTGGTTTGGTTCATCTTGTATTTGTATGAGAATTAGCTTCTCAGATATTATTAATTTGAAATTCTTATAATATCACATTTTTTAGGTTTTGTTAACGTCCAGAAGCCGGGATGATATAATCTGTTCTTTTGTATTTGACTTAGTATTTACTCCAACATGTATATGGATATCTGTTCTTTGAAAATTGCATGGACATTAAGATGTCTAATGTTGAAGCTTCGATGTCAAATTTTGATTTTGAGTTTTGTTAACGGACGGTCACCAAAGCGGAAAGTATAACATTCTGTTCTTTTGTATTTGTACTTGCACATGTCCCTAATGTTTGAACATTTCAACATACATACGAGTATCTGTTCTCTTAAAATGTTGTATGGACATGTAAATGTCAAGTTGAAATATAAGTTCAATTTGCAAGTTTAGGTTTCAATATGGCATTTTTGGGTTTTGTTAACCCGGACCTGGTCCGAAGACCAAACCGGGAAGTATAACATCTGTTCTTTCATTTTATACCTAACTTGCACATGTCCCTATTGTTTGAACATTTCAACATACATACGAATATCTGTTCTTTTAAAATATTGTACGGACATTAAACGTCTAGTTGAAATATAGGTTTAATTTGCAAGTTTAGGTTTCAATATGGTATTTTTGGGTTTTGTTACGGACCAAGTAGACAAGAAGGTCTATTCTTTTTGTATTTGACGTGATTGTAATGCAAGCATAAGTTTTATCGATTTTAGGTTTTTAACGACGGTCAAGACCAAACCGGAAGTATAAATCTCTTCATTGAATTTGAGCATTTTTTAAGCTTATTCAAGCAAGTGTGGATCGAGTAAGATAGATATAAGCATTTGATTGAGAATATGCTAAATAGTTCATTTAGAACAAATGACCTCTTTTAAATCACAATGAGCAATGATATAGATGAAATAAATCATTTGGCCCATATAATCATATAAAATAGGCTTAAAGTGGATTTAGGCATTTGTTTTGAGAGATCACCTCTTATGTCAAAATCAGCAAACATAAGGGGAAAATAATTGATTTGAAGCCCATATGACCATATATAGGCAATAGGCTTAAAATGGATTAAGGCATTTGTTTGAGCCCAAGATCACCTCCTTATGTAACAACAAAATCAAACATAAGCTGAAAATAATTGATTTGGAGGCCCATATGACCATATGGCAGGAATAGTGGATTAAGGCATTTGTTTTGAGCCAAGATCACCTCCTTATGTACAAATCAGCAAACATAAGGGGCTGAAAATAATTGATTTGGAGGCTCTATGATCATAAGTAAGGTAATGGGCCTAAAATAGGCTTGGCATTTGATTTAGGCTAATAGCCTCTCTTTATTGCAAATCACCAACAAGGGCTGAAAATAATTGATTTAGAGGCCCATATGATCATAAGTAAAGTAATGGGCTAAAATAGGCTTAGGTGATTTGATTTAATAATCTCTTTATGTTGCAAATCGAAACATAAATTAATTTTTTGAAGGCCCATATGATCAAATATCAAGCCCATTTATTTCTCTTGATAAGGAGGGGAATATAAAATATGAATAGTTGTCATATTTCATTTAAAATAGGCAAGTGGATTAATTAAAATCCACCTCCTCATCACAAAGCTCATGGCAAGTGGGGACAAATACTCATTAAATTTATCATGTGACTTTATTTTCTTCTTCAAAGAAAAAAAAAAAAGGATAAGGATGCCACATGTCCATGCATGTGCATGCAACATGACAAATGGCATTACCTTAGATTCTTGCATGCATGAAACCATATGTGTCAAGATGATAGATGAGAAAAAGGAGGCTAGAAAAATCTATAAATAAGAGGGGAATTCCTTCTCATAAAATCCTCACACTTCCCTCTCATTTCTTTCCTTCTCTCCCTTGATTTCACAAGTTTGAGTTCTCTCAAGCTTGTAAGAGAGCTAAGTTGTGTCATAAAGATTTGTAAGTTTTTACCCTTCTCCCTTCCTTTAGCAATTTTCCATTTTTTTTTTTTTTGGTATTTTTATGATGGATGTCATGTCATATGATAGATTGGATTCATTTCATATGTGTTTGCTTCAAGTCTTCCCTATGTCTCATGTATGTATTTAAATCATGGTGGAAATGACAAGTAAGTAGGGAGAACCTATGTTTGAGCATATCTAGGGTGTATTTCATGTCATCAAAATTTCATTTCATGTATGCCTTCCCCTTATCCCTTCTTTTTTTTTTTTTTTTTTTTTTTGCCATGTTTCCATAATCATGTGTAGATCAATGTGAAAATGGACATATGGAGTAAAAGATAACATGTTAAACATGTATTTAAGCATGTGTTCTAAGCATATATCAAGCTAAGTGGGATATTAGAACCGACATCAACAAATACATGTCACAAACATAAGCATCCATTTGTATCCTATCGCCTTCATACACATGTTAAGCATGTAAAGGGGACTAGAAAGATTCAACATTTATCAAATTAAGCATGAATAGTTGTTAGGTGTCATATGATATGAAAAGAGTTAGAAACACATAAGCATATGCACATAAAATACTTAAGCATTTTTTTTTACCTTTCCCCTTTTTTTAAAATTTTTGACCTCGGCGTCATCCCCATAACTGGGAGGCCACCTTCACGCCAAAAGGCGTTATGGTAGGTAATGTGACACCGGTATTTGCCACCACGCCAAGGTGTGCATGGGGTTAGTATACATTTTCTAGCGTGCAATAATCATTTCCACGCGTTGGGCAACGTGAACGATATATGCATATTTCCTACCATGTTGGAACAACGTGAGCGGTACTATCAGTTTCCACCCATTGGAACAATGTGAGCGAATTATATGAAACATATTTCCCGCCGCGTTGGAACAATGAACGTAGTTATCACGTTTTCCGCATTGGAACAATGTGAGCACTTTAGCATATTTCACGCCCGTTGGAACAACGTGACATTATCAAGTTTCCCCGCATTGGAACAACAACTGCATATTCCACGCCCGCGTTGGAACAAGCGGAATACTTATCACTGTTTTTGGAACAATGTGAAGCGGACTTATAAGCATATTTCCCCGTTGGAACAACGTGAGCAGTACTTAAGTTTCCGCGTTGAACAATGTGACAATGCTGCAAACATATTTCACAAAACAGCGTGAGCAGATTATCACATGCAGTATGCAAGAATGAAACTCATAGATAATAGCAAGTGGTATAACCAAATTCCTTTCGTTTTAATTTCGATTTCAACTTGCATATGAAAGAGGCATGATATATATAATTCACTTCATAGGAAACCAATCAGGAACAAAGTAGAAATGAAATTCATGGGAGAAACATCATATCTCACCAAACACAAAATTGATTTTCCCTTAGATAAGAAAGTTTAGCAAGCCTTATACTCATCAAATAACATATTAGCTGATTTCCCCCAGATAGAAATATTTTCAGCATGTATCATATACATTAGAAACAAATCGATTCAATTTCCCTCTAATAAAAATATTTTCAGCATGCCTTATCCCTTTAGAAAACAATCAATGGATTTCCCCTTAGGTAAAATGATTTCAGCATGTATCATGCCCTAGACAACAAAATGATCTAATTTCCTCTTGGTAAAAAAATATTTTCAGCAAGCACCATTAAATAGCAAAATGATTGATTCCCTTAGAAAAGAAATTTTTTCAAAAACATATCATAAATTTTCCCTTTAGATAGAAATATTTTCAGCATGCTTATGCCCATTAAGAAAAATGATTGATTCCCCTTAGAGAAAAGATTTTAGCAAGCATGGCCTTTCAACAAATAACAATTTTCCCCTTAGATAAATATTTTCAACATGCTTATGCCCATTAAACAACAAAATGATTGATTCCCTCTTAGAGAAAAGAAATTTTAGCAAGCATGGCCTTTAGAACAACAACTTTCTTAGATAGAAACATTTTCAATGCTTATGCCCATTAAACACAAAATGATTGATTCCCCTTAGAGAAAAGAAATTTTTAGCTTGCACACCTCGACTTTAGAAGGAAAAGCTTAAAGCCAAACATGTCACAGGAGGAGGAGAAAGCGTGAGCGTGTTTCTGTGGAAAGAACATGACGAAGGAAAAGGAGGAAACAACAAACTGAAATTTTGTGGCATAAATCCAATCACCTTAATTTCATGCTATTGCAAACCCAGAAAACAAATCCAACCATAAAACACAAATGGAAGAGGAAAGCAATCTACATTTCCTTCAAGAAAAACCCACATAGCAAATATAGCTCATTGAAACGAAACAACTGAGGTTTGGTTGGAAGAGAATCGATGGATTGAGATCTCGGTTGCTTAGGGGCGATGCTTGAGAGAGAGGGGGCTAAGAGGAGAAGAGGAGAGGTTCGCTTCAGGCGAAGTCAGAGTGAGAGGAGAATCAAAAGTATCTGGGCCTAGAACTTGATCGGAGAGAGAGAGATCACGAGGAGAGAGATCGAGAGCAGAAACTAGTCGAAGAGAATGAAAAGAAAGTCGAGAAAGAAACCAGCGAGAGAGAGGAAGAATAAAGAAACTTAAGAAAAAGCAGCTGGCAAGAGAAAAAGTCAGAGAGGAGAAGTGAAAATGAGGTCAACGAGGGGATAACCTCGTTTCCGCTTTAGAAAATCAAACTTTTAGGGCTTAGCATCTTATTGGGAGCGGGGATTAAGTAGAGATAATGATTAAAGGTAATTAATTAACTCATTTTTTTATTTTTTTATTAAAATATTTACGATTTTGTTACTTTGACAAACAGCAATATGGGTGTCAATTTAAGTTTTCAGTTTGCGAACGCAATGGCGCGATCAATTTCGTGAGGTCGTTTAAATAATGTCGGCGGTTGAAGTAAATTAAGTCTATGCCGGCAATTAATCGACCTCGCATACTTTGCCGATTAGGCGGTCGTTTGATAGGTTTCGACGTTTTGGCGGCGGCGATCAATTTATTTTGAGCGGAGGTTTAGTCGTCGGCTTCCGACTTGATATCGCATAATTTGATTTTAATTATGATGGTCCTTAATTGATTCATATTTTACGATTAATTCATTTTAATATTTTCAGCGTTTGCGTCAATTCAAATTTGATTTAATGATTTGATGTGATTGAGGATTTTAAAATCCACATTTATTTAATTTAACATAGTTGTAGGTCAACAAATGCCCCAACAAACATGGTGCGCGCATGGAGCGTGTTTGTTAATGTGATCTCTCTCTTTTTATTACGCATGTGACCATTATACCATTATGGAGAAGCATCTCATTAGATTTGCATAGGATTCATGTTTGTTAAGGATTACTCTTTCTTTTGGGTTTCTTTTGTCTTCATTTTCTTCTTTCCCTCCTTTTTTGATATATATATATATATATATATATGTTATTTTTATAATCCTTCGGAAATGTTCAATGGAGGATCATTTGCCTTAAGAGCCCGAGGATGCTATATGGTCTATGATTGATTCACATGACCTGATAGCGTGGACATTTTGACGGCAGACAACGATATGCTAGAGTGATATATTTCGAACTTCTTTACCCGTTCTCCTTCTTGTTGAAGAACACGCGCCGAGAATCCTCGAGAATGGGTGACTACCGTTCTAAAATATATAATCCTAGATAGCACCGTTGATCGGAGTTATGGGTTATGTGAAATTCTTGACATGACATTATCGAGCAAGCGGGCAATCATCTTAGCTTACTTGGTCATCGACATTCTGATCTCATTAGAGTGGCCTCGAGACTCCATAGGCGATTCATGGTCAGAGGGATATGTTAGGCTAGATACATTCTTCAAGTTCACAAGGAGGGCGTTAAAGGCGGCGGTGTTTATGGGGCAATTTATGCTTCTTATTTGATTTGAACATTCCTTCCTCATGGATAAGAGGCTTTATTGAGTTACGGGATGGGGAGCAAAACTTGTTGGATCGGCTCGAGGAATTATTGATTACATTGCAAGCGGTATCGGGTCTTCCTATTTATGGCGTCATTATGAAGAATACATTCCGATGAAGAGCTTTTTTTAGTAGGCGGCTTTACTGGGGAATAAGGCGAGATGATTCTACCCTCAATTTATCTGCCTTGCTTAATCTCGGCACACTTATGAACCCATGCGTTCACGATGCTATACTATGGATATTTGGATGCGACTTCTTAAGAGGATAGCTTATTGCCTCTTTACTTTATTATATGATGTGCGGTTTGGTGGTCATTTGAGAGGCCTTTTTCATCATATGGGCATTTTCTCCGCATCGGTATGGGGAAGATTTATTTTAATTTTTAGTTACTTGTGTATTTTGTCTTGCCCATCAAGGAGGGATCTACCGGCATCATGGCCCCATAAGATTTCGAGGTGGTCTTTCCCCCTCCCCAATTCTTGCTAGGATATCTGGTGTTAAAAAATTATTTGAGGCTAGCTTGAGCTGATTTGATTCTTGGCGATATCCATGCAGATTCATATTCACGTTAGGGCTTTTGCTTGTTTAGAATGTCCCTCATATTTCTTAGAGAATTATCCATAGTCATGCAATTATCACCTTCTTTACTTGTGAGCGGATACGCTTATTTTTCTTGCTTCATTTGAAGATAGATTCAATCTCATTCATCGGTTTGAGGTTGCAAATCTACCTCCACGAGGAGGTTGATATTGTGGATGGGTCGACCCAGAGCACATTTTAACTCACCACGATTCTTGCCGATCGAATACTTTATTAGCATCTGGTTATGTTATCTGGCTCGGTTATTTTAGAGGATATCGACTGTCGGGACTCGGCGGTTTTAGTTTTGGCACTTATGAAGCACCATTCATTCAGGCGTTCGGCCTTCGGATGGATGCGTTCTGTAGATTATTCTCGATGATTTGGCTTCATTTGCTGGGTTTGGCACAAACTCAAATTCCGTCGGCTCCTCTCGGTCATCTGGAGTTAGCTATACTAAAGCAACTTGGGTATCTTATCTTTTGCACCGACTTTGGAGCGCGGGCTTCGTAAATATGAAGACAAGTCGAGACTTGGAGCCCTGAGGGCAACGAGCTCGTCGTGGCGGCAATTCTAGCGGTATGATCTCCATATCTTTATTTAACCTTTTATTTAATTCCTTTAAGCCCTTTTATTCTACATACATGTTTTGCATTTTACGTGTGATAACAGCGGGGAATAGGTTCACTTCCCGAGTCGGACTTCGAGAACCAGTTAGTCATCTTGAGGTACCATCTTCATCTCGACAAAGGCGTCCTCGTTATGAAGATCCTCCAAGAGCTTCCGATTGGTCGGTAGCCCCATTCCACGACGCCTCTTAACTCCCGAAGAAGCAAATCTAGGGCCAAGAATGTCTGTCAGCATGGAGCCGGTTTCCTTTGGGGATTTTGGAGTTGATCTTCCTGAAACATTGGCGGCAGAACCTCTTGCTCCAACCACAATGCTCCTTTTGTGGATCTAGTTCCTTATATGGGTTTCTTTCTAGCTTCGGTGAAACATCGGAGGAGATCAAGATTATGGTGAGACTTACATACCACTCATGATGAAATGATAGTAGCGTAGCAGATCATCGTTTGAAGGGTACAACAGGAGGCTTTGACTATGACGATAACTCTCCCCTTTTTTTTAAATATAACATTACCTTTCCTTCTTCTTATCTTTCTTCCTCCTTCCCTCCTTTTTTTAGCGTCAGAAGGATCGATTATCTCGAAATCCATTGGAGGCATGCATCATATCGGACTCATAATGCGTATTTATGAAGAGCGTGATTTTCTTACGTGGTGATCTTCGGTTGGACCGACTCACCAATATCACTCGATCGCTTTTCAAGAGATGCAAATACCGTGCTAGACTTCTTGGCTCATTTCGGATTGGGTGAAGAGGAATTGCGCTATTGGAGACTTTATGTCGAGGCATTCTAGTCGACAAATGAAAACCTTAGCATAATTCATCCGAGTTTCATTCGGTGAGAAGCGTTATACTTGTGGCGGCGGTGACTTTGCTCATGATGAATTTGAAAAGAGCTCCACTTTAAGAACTTAGTGGTGAGTCTGACATTGGTGCTCAAATTGAAAGCATCACTACTAAGATTGAAACCTCTGGAGGAGCTTAAGCATTACGTGTCATGAGGAGCAGTAGAACAGATAGCGAACTTCGGCAACACAGAGGAAGCGGTTTGACCACGTCTTGTATGGTCGATCTTTGAAGCGACTCGAGTCGTCTTTGTAGAGGATTTACAAACTGCTGAGACGGAAAGTGAGGCTCTTGTTATTATTGTATCTCAGCTTAGAGACCTACAGTCTCGTCTACCTTGATGTATTTTCTCTTTACTTTACATGTCATCTCATATGTACTTGTGCAATTTTCATGAATAAAATCTAGACCAACAATCATGTTGTTCCATGATTTCTCTTCTTAAGGTTTAGATGAAAATCCCATTGGTTTTATGCTTTGTGCATGGACTTGGACTTAGTGGTGAGATGAGAATGTCTTGATCCGTGCTTTGTGCTTTGAGACTTGTTGAAGATTCATCTCTTTGGATTTGCATTTTCCTCACGGCTTTGTGCCTTGGGACTTGATGGAGTTGATGAGATAATGTCTTGGTCTGTGCTTTGTGCTTTGTGGACTTGTTGAAGATTTCATCTCGAGGATTATTATCTTTTTCCTCCTTTATCACGGCTTCATGCCTTGATGGATTTGATGGAGGTGAAATCCATTATCTTGGAGATTTGTCGGTGATCTGAAATTACCTAGCTTTTACGCTTTTGGGGCTTGTAGAAGGATAAATCACACGCTCTCGAGCTTGTGTTGGATCATATGGTCAAGAGTCACATGCTTTGCACATGTAATGGACATGACAAAACTCCCAGTTGACATTTAGCTTATACGAACATTGGGATAGCTTCTTGGTCCTTTTTGCTTGATTGGACTTCGAAGAAGAATTTCCTTGGTCTTTGCTTTACGCTTTGATAGACTTATTGAAGGAGTTGAGATTTCATTTGTATTTGATTCCAAACTTCGACGGTGCCTTCTAGTAAGGATATCTTTGTTTGTTGTAGAATTTTGAGAAATGACACTACGACCAATAGGGATAATTTCCCGATGCGGGTCACTTGAACTCACCAAGTTGGAGAGATTTGGGGATTTGGATGCTCTTGTCTTTGAACTAAAGTAGGAGGATCCTTCTACACTTTGTGGCGTGTTGAGTAGTTGGTCTGACTTCCATATTTGGCGTGTTGAATACCTTACCCAGGTGGTGGACTTGAGCAATTGATGAAGGATTTTATCCTGAGATGGGGATCTCTTACTACGGCCTTTGTGGCGTGTTGAGTAGAACTGTCGGCGACTTCGGCGTGTTGAGTCGACCTTATATACACCTCGAGCCTTTAGATTTGAAGTGGGATGATAAATGTATATCCAACTTGGTTTGTTGAAGTTTGGACTTGAAATTTTCTTCTTTGGTGATAAGACTTTTAAATTTGAGCATTTGAATACATAATTTTGAGTATGCATGTGGGGATCTCGCACGACAAGAAAGAGAAAGAAAGGCCCTATCTTACGGAATGATACTTTACTATAAAACTTTAAAAAAATGCCCCTATCGGGGGATTTTTATTTTGGAAATGCATTCTTGTGTTACAAGAGAATTTCAATGAAAATTTTCATAAGTGTTTGACAATAAAGATTTTCAAATCGAGTTGTCCAATCACACTTTCATGTGTAATATTTCTTTAAATGGCGTTGATTGGCGTTGGTCTTTCACCTTTGAAGTCCAGCAGTGATAGGCTCCTCCTTGATATACCTTTTCAATAACAAAGGTCCTTCCCAATTAGGTTCAAATTTCTGATGCGATGAGGGATGATTGGTCTTCTCGGATGATTCTCCTTCGAAAAGCTTCGAGGGGCGTCTTGTATGATCGAATGCTACATCTTGCAGATAACTTCTAGATTTTCTTTGAGCTTGGGCGACCTCGTCAGCGTCAAGCTCTTCCATCAGTGATGAGCATTCTCATCTTGGGTAAGATTTTGTTGAATATTTTCGAAGGTAGTTCAACCAGTGGTAAAAGCTGGACCCCAAACTAGTGCATAGGGTAGACTTTGTAGGAGTTTTGTAAGTGGTGGTAAGCCCAGCTTCCACAAGTTTGGTATGCCACTCCCTTTTATTTCTTGTGAGAATTTTTCTAGCAATTTGACTAGTGAGTGTTTTATTAAATGCCTGAAACCATTTGCTCTCGGATTATAAATTGAATTATTGATCAATCTTATCTTAGATTACAAATTTATAAACTTTAGTACTTTTGAAGGATCATCGAAATGATTGGTACATATCAATCTAAACAATTGTGGGTAAAAGTTGGTCACTTGTTGGTAACTTCTTTAAATGGTGCGACTTGACCCACTTGGAGAAATAATCGGTGGGCTAAAATGAAGCGGTGATGATGGTGGATCAATTCCAATTACATCCCCAAACGCTCAAGAGATATCGTTGGATGCAATTTGGAGGTGATGATGAATTATGTTAGTGGACACGGCATTCATGGCATCTCTTGGCATGATTGATACAATCTTTTACCATAGGCGATAGTATCCAATTCTTTTAATTTTGAAAGCCATTTTAGGACGATTGGTGTACCACAAAGTCCTTGATGGATTTCAACAATTACTTTGTTGGCTTCTTTATTCCCAAACATAGTAATCGTCTTTCGAAGGATCTACTGATGATTGCCAACATAAGCATATAATTGAAGCCTTTTCTCAGTTGCTATCGACTTATTACTTGGCAATTTGCCTTCCTTGAAGTAGTCGGACGAAGGGATGTCTCAGTCTTCCTTCTCTTATAAAATTTCATTGTGGTTTTGGCACTTTTGGTTGGAGGCTTTCTTCTTGAATGGCACGAGGCTTATCTTGTTGACTTTGAAAGTAATTTGTAAGGGAGTGTAAGGAGCAACATACACCTGTGATTTATGTTTGATGACCCCTCTTCGGGGATTTTAAACTTATTGGCTCTCAGGACTCGTGAGTCTTAATTGTATGTGGTCATTATCCATACTCGCCATTTCTTTAGCTAATTTAGCTAAGCAATCACTTTGCTATTCCCAGCTCAGACTTCAGTCATAATGACATTTGGAATTTGCTTCATCGAGAACTTCGTTTGTGATAGTAGGCCAATTGCTTGTTGATTTTGTAAAGGAACACTTGATTAATGAGTTGAGAATCATAAATTTGCAAATTCCCATGGAAATGGCTTCCTCTAAACGCCACCGCGCTTCATATTACCGTTGTTGGTTGGTTGAGTTAATTTATAAGAATGTCTCGGTATACCACCTTGAGTGATCAAGATGAGGCCGATACTGAGCCTTTGGGAAGATTTGAGGGTTGAGTGTATCTAATGGATGAAGCTCCATCAAAATACAATTCCCATTTGTTGCTTTTCTTTTCATATATGTGCATGATTTGCTCATCGGGAAGATCATCGTTAAGCAATAAGTCTATGGGTATGGGATGACAAGAAAATCTGCCTTCACGCTTTACGGGGAACATATGTAATATCAAATTGTGAAGAAGCATCGTGCCGACACATCAGCGTTGGTCTTGTCATCGAACTTCAACGGATCGATCCTTGAGATAAGGGTAATTTTATGAGATAGCATGTAATGGCGTAGCTTTTGGCAAAATTAACGTCAAACAATGCTTCTCAATTGGAGAATAACGCTTAGCTCATTAGTCTTCGACTAATATAGTATAGCATTCTCCTTTCCTTCTCATTATCTTGACAAAAGAGATTCTTAGTCTTTGCGTGTACAAGATGAGAGGCTTTCACGGGATTGGGCTACAAGAATGGGTGGGTTCAACAGATATTTCTTGATTTGTCGAGGCCTCTTGACATTCTTCATCCCACTTGAAAGGAGTATCTTTCTTCATTAATTTTGCAAAGGGTTGACATCACGGCTGATTTGATATAAATCTTCTAATGAATGCGAGATGTCCTGTATGGGCGAAGTTGGCGAAGACTCCTTGGAGGAGGCATTTGACAATCGCTTTGATTTTGTTGGGATCGATTTCAATCCCTCCACGGCGCCTGACATATCGAGGAACTTTCAGAAGAGACTCAAAAGCGCACGAGGATTCATCTTGAGATCATATTTTGATTCTTTCAAGACGATCCTTAAATCAGAGATGATCTTTGCGATATACTCTTGACAACGAGGTCATCAACATAGCACTCTACTTTTGATGAATCAACTCATCAAAGATTGTGTCATAGCTCTTTGGTATGTAGCTCGGCATTCTTCAAGCCGAAGGGCATGGCGTATAGCAATATATGCCAATTGGCGTCAGAATGAGGTATGCTTCTCATCTTGAGAGCCATCTTGATTTGATTGTAACGACGATCCATCCATAAATGAGAGAACATGGTGGTTTGAAGTGTTATCCAGCGGTTACGATCTGAGAAGCGGAAAGTCATCCTTTGGACATGCTTTGTTTAAATCCACGAAGTCGATCTGATGAATCGACCATTCTTCTTTTCACGGGGACAATATTAGCTATCCGGTCCGTATTTTTCTTCTCGAATAAAACCGCTTCAATGAGCTTCTTGGTTTACGCAATTACACATTCTTGACCTCAATCTCATTCTTTAGAGGCTTGCTTGGTGTTGCATCAGCTTAATTGCTTTTGTGAACCTATATCGGGATAAGCGGCATTTCAACATATGTCGCAAAGCAATCACAATTCAGAGCAAGTTTTTAATTCTTCCACTTTATCTTGGGAAGTAGAGCATGAGCGTTGGGCGAGGATCCTCCTCGGTTCCCAAATTAATTTCTTTAAGTTCATCCATAGTGCCTCCCCACCATCTTCAAGCTCTTGGTGGCGTGCAGCTACTTCTTCATTATTTGAGGAACATTAAGAATGACATTCTCATCTTCATCATCACTCTCTCACTATTCTGTTATAGCGTAATGGTATATTCTTGTGGACCATTGTCTTGGATGAAACCAGGCCTTTGGTAGTGTGTTTATTTCTCTTACCAATGGTTTGAGAACCTTTTGGGTACCACATCATTTCAAAGAGCTTAGTCCTTTGCTTACTCACTGGACCCCATGTGTTCGCATTAGGTTTTGCATCTTTGGAGAGTAATATTTTGGCATCCTTGTGGGCATAGCTTCTTCTTCTTGAGTTGCATTACAATGGGATCTTCTTCTTGACACCCCTGGTTTATAAAGCGGGCTTCACGGTGTTTTCAGGAGAGGAGGTACATAGAAGGTCACCGTTCTCGACTTTGTGAGTTTCTCGAGGGGTGATTTCTTTAAAATGTTGGGGAGGAGCAGGGGTACTGAGTGTAGTCTCTTCGATGGATCTATGATTATTTTAAAGTAGGTGCATTGCACCTTACCTTCAGCGATTCAAACTCATAATCGAGTCAAATGTTCTTCTTGTCGAGCTTTACTGAAGAGTCATGCTTTGGATTTAGAAGGAACACATTCATCTTCTTCTTGATATCCTTGCTAGATGAGGGACGGTGTTATTGATTTTGGACTGTTCTTTATATCCTAGGAATATTTGGAACAACCTCTTTTCCTTTATTCATTTTATCTTCTCCTTCTTCTTAACTTTTATGGGTTTTGAAGTAGATGCATATTTCTTGTTGTTTTGTTAGCTTTGATTCCTTGAAGGAAATAAGCGGCATCTTGATAAATCTTCATTTCAACCAAGGTTGCATGTCACCCACAATTTGGCATTCTTCTCCATCCTTTGTATATTTCATACATTGATGCAATGTAGATGGGACAATACCATACTTATGAAGTAATTAGGAAAGGGCTCACGAATGAAGTATCATCGATCACATGAAATTTAACCACGTGTAGAGGTCTCCAAATTTAAGAGGGCGAATGACGATAGTTTTTTCCCTTCTCATTGAAACCTTGAACCATGACTTTATCTGTCATGTTGTACATCGAGATAGCCATCTAAGAGTTCTCAAGTTCATAAGATTCCGGAGGCAGGGATCAATTAAGATCCGTGGTATTATAATTTCATCACTTTTCATCTGAGGCGATTGTGCTCTGCGGTCCGAGCATTAGATCATCTTACGAAAATGTGACGGTTGGAGGCTCTTGAACATGCAAGGTCTCCGGATTATGATATGCTTCACTTTCCGGCTCTTTGAGAGCTTCAATTAAGGTGTTACGGAGATCTTGACATTAGAAGTGCGTATACACTAACTGCGAATTTTCCTTAGATGGGATAGAATATTGTAGTCGATCCCTTTTGATGAAGGCTTCTTATTTGAATCCTTAGGGATAACTTTTCATTGATTTCAATTTCTTTTCCTTTATCTTTATTCATTGGCTCTTTCCTGTTGGGATGGTAGCACTCGACCCACTTGAGCTACTTCATTTGCATCAGAATCTTGAGATGACTTCGATTCTTGACATCGCCCGTCAATGATAGACTAGAAGATTGAATCATTGTTTTTATTTTTTATGTTGATATGGTGAGCTCGATTCATCTTCATTTGGAAGCGAGTTCTCTTTGTTATCGACTTCATGCATCATCAAGCAAGACTTCGGTAGGAAGTTCTTGACTTCTTCCCACTTCTTCATTGATCGAAGATTTGTAATAGAATTCGCAAGCGTGATAGGTGTCTTCGATTGTACATAATCTTCCATATTATTGATGATCTTTTGTATTCGTTGCAATAGTAGTAGTAACATTTTGTGCTACTCTTTCTTCTTTTTTATTTAGTTTATTTTTTTGTTTGGCGGGTTTCTTAGCCTTCCATTGCGGTATTTGGCTCTCTTTTGATGAGATAGCCTTCCCAGCTTTTCTCCTCAATGCAGACTCAAGTGGTGATTTCCGAATACAGAGCGCCTTCAATTGCTTCAACATTTTCTGATCTTTTAGAGGCTGACATCCTTCATCATCGACCGACTTCTCTTTGCCTTTATCATTGCTTGATAGTCTTGGAGATGAGGTGATTACTTTGGTGGATTCTTTCTTGGGCCTTTCTTTGTCGTAGAATGTGAATTCATTTCTATATTTTGCTCTAGCCAATCTTTGAATATGTAGCAATCTTTAGGATGGTAGCATGATATGGATAATTAGGATTATCGCTTGTCGACCTCTTGGTCTTTTACACTCGGTAGTTGGAGACTACTTTGAGTGCATGTTTAAACAATTTGGCCACACTTTCCTCTTAAAGAATACTCTTTGTTCGACTTTTCTTTTAGGGTGGGCCATTGAGTCATTCGCTCCTTTTGTTTTGCTTTGGTGGCTCGCCTTGAAGCGACCTCGAGGATCATTACCTCAAGTATGAGCTTGGGTTGTGAGCGATTGAATTTGGTTTTTCTTGATAGGGTAGCCTTTTCTTTGCGTTATAGATAATTGTATCCTTCTTGTATGAGGTGAAATCGTTTCACCTTTCTTTGGAGAGCTTTTGCTCTTTTGGATTTATCTTGGGTGGAGGTGACAAATTTAATTTCTCAAATTTAGCCACCCTATCAAGTAGCTCTTGAAATGTGGTATTGAAGCCATGCAAAGATAAAGGCCATCTTATCATCGATGTTGCCCATCGATAATTGAATTGCATGCTCTTCTTATTGTTGTTCACATTTCATACTCATTTTAGCGTAATATATCAGTGCGACTCGTCTTTCTTCCTCTTCTCGAGGCGAGGTGAATCATTGTCTTTTTTGTGCTTGTGAACCTTTTAACGAACATATTTTCAAGTTTGAAAAGTCTTGATGAGTCATTTGACTTCGGTACCATTGAAGCGGTCAGTTAAGCATGGCGAATAATAATGCATCATTACCCCTGTGTTAGCGGGATGCTTTGAATTGGGCGGATGTTGCTTGGGATTACCATTTCGAATAGATTGAACTTTGGCATTGAATATCCCCTTTGGATATGGAATTTGATCATACTCCAGGATATGGGCGACCTTTGCTCACCAATTTTACTACAACTTTGATCTTCTCATTCAAGATAATATCAAGTTGAGAAGTCAGGAATAGTTTGTATATTACGAAGCGGGTTGTCGGCGACTCATTTATTTCAATCCTCGGGCTCAATTTGGACCCTTGAAGCATGTGAGATCAAATTTATTGGAGGATTGTCATTGGCATTCTTTGGAGAGCTTGATGATTATTTGGGGGCAGGGTGACTGATATATTCTCTGCATTAGCATCATGCGATCATCACATCATCATTTCACTCATTTTCATATTCGATTTCTTTATCTTTGGCTTTCATCGGCGAATTTGTCTGCGCCTCTGAGTAGTATGTGAATGGTCTTCCTTTCTTCTTCTTCTTCTTGTTGTTCCTCTCAAGACTTGGATGCTTCCTGTTGAACATTTTGTTCTTGAGGTTGAGGAGAATATTGTTATGACGCTGTTGATATTGGCGATGGCTCACCTCACCGCTTTTGCCACTTAGCGATTCGTTGCCTCCTCTTCTTCTTCCTCTTGGACATTTGGTCGGCGTCTCCAATGAACTTGATTCCAAGTGTGGAATCAAAATTTCTTGATTAGGGCTTGATCGAGTTAACCTCCTCTTGATGGGATGAGTTGATTGATGGCGGGATCCCGAGGATTCTCCAAGGTGTCTAGGTCATATTTTATCATTTGGGGCCCTCTTTTTTGGCTCCATTGATAGATTTGAGTTTGGTGGATCTCATTCACACGGATGTCGCCATGCCTTTCACAGCAATTTCTTTTTTGAGGCTGAGCCTCCATATCTTTACCTTTCCAGGGACCTTGGTGGATTCTGGGTGGTCCAAGTGTCACACCTGTCGTGTGGGACATGGATATGTTTCTGCATTGAGTTCGGGATGAGGTCTCTTGGAGGAGCGATCTAACATCCGATAACAGGACCTTGGTATTTTCTTTTCATTAGTCCCTCTCCTTGGCAACTTGGAGAACCGATGCACTCCTGCGATATAGTTTGGGTTTCCTCGGAGGAGGCTGGAACTGATGTTGTGGTCAGAAGGGCTTTCGACCAGTAGAGGCGTTCCGTTTAACTAAGGTTGTCAAACCGGTTGGGTTGGAACACTCTTCTTGGTTCCAGTTGATTGTGTGGTGCAGCATAAATGTTGAGCATGCTCAAGGTTTCTTTCTTTGCCTCATTGCTTGCTTCAGATGAAGAAGCTTGACATCGTGTCTCCGGGGTTGGTTGGATTGCATTATTCGAGGGACTAAAAGGCAGTCAGCGATGTCAACCCTCTTCATGATTGTGTCTCAGGGCGCCTCTCAAAGGCGATTGTTTCTTTTGAAGTGACCTACGGCGGTAGGGTCACTTTAGCCCATTGTTGCACATGATGGGGCGAGTTTGTACAAGTTGAGGCTAGCAACTTGCTCGTTCAGATGGTGGAAATCCACCAAAGCGGATGGTAGCTCCGGTGCTTCCATTGATGTGGCGTTAGAAACGGATGTTGGCGCCCATAGAGTGGTATTTGTACGTGCCATTCTGGGTTTAAAGGTAAAATTAGCAATTAAAATAAGCACATCACCTTACTTCCAAAATATGGTATGATAAGAAAAACATACTACTAAATGCAATAAAATCTCAAATGACTTAAGACTTTATTTAGAAAACTTTAAGTTGTCGTTTAACTTATCATTTCATTTCATTTTCATTTCATTTTTTTTATATATTATAACTTAGATTTGGATTTGACTAAGATGGAAAGAAACACCCCCAGTAGTCGAAATGTGGGATCAAGTCCGACTCTTTGGAAAAAAAAGAGTTGTTTAAGTGTTGGTGATAATTTGGAAGCGGATAAGATATAGATGAATTTTAGTTCTCATTTGGTGAGAACTTTTTTCTGGTTCGGGTTTCTATATAAAGCATATTATAGTTAATTACCCTCAATCTTGAGAGAGCACTTTGATTACGATGAATCGTTAAAGAGCAGTATATAATTGCGATGAGTGGAGTTTAGAACTTATGAAATTTATTATTTTAACTTAAAACTTTTGTGGGGGGATGGCGATCAAGATCCCATGGTTCTAGTCAGGTGTGATCGGTTAAACTTAGTCGAGGAGGAGGTGGTCGACCAAGGATCCTTGTCGGACACATGGGTTACGTCGTCAGGTGTCCTTGTAGACACGGTGGAGTTTGTCTAAGGGGACAAATATAAGTCAACCTTAGCTAACATAGGGATCTTTGCCCAACCAAATACATTCTACATTTCACAGCTCAAAGAGCAAAGCCGTTGGGAACATACGAGCTGCGGCCATGACCGTAATTTAGTGGTGCCATATCGCGGCGAACCACCCGGTCAGAGGGCTCTAGTCGTAACCGCCATTTATGTGGTGCCATATCGGCAAAACCACGCGACGGACAGACACGACCCACGTCATACGGGCTTTAGGAATATTTGAGTGTGAAGGTAGTTATGTATTTGACATTGGCTCTTTGTGAGCAAAAGTTTTCTTAATTTGTCAGAAGACAAACAATTGCGGAGGGTGGATTGATTTTATTTTTTTTTTTAATTTAAATAATTCATTTCATTTTATTTATATTTTGTTATTTTCTTTGAATTTTGATCATTTTATGATTGATTTTAGATTTGAATATATGATCATTTATCATTGAAATTTTAATTATAATTACCCTTCTCGATCCAGGGTTAATATCAATTGATAGACCTTGTCTACTTTCTGTCGATTTTTTCTGAGGATCGGTCTAAATTCATTATCTCAAGAAGTATAATCCTTCAAAACCTTGTCCTCTAGTTTGAACATAGAGGATCGGGTTTGGGACTTTTCTTCTTTGAATTTTAGAAGCTATGTTGATTGATTCATATCTTATTATATGATAGAATTAGCTTCTCAGATATTATTAATTTGAAATTCTTATAATATCACATTTTTAGGTTTTGTTAACCCGGACCCGGTCCGAAGACCAAACCGGGATGATATAGCATCTGTTCTTTTGTATTTGACTTAGTATTTACTCCAACATGCATATGGATATCTGTTCTTTGAAAATTGCATGGACATTAAGATGTCTAATGTTGAAGTTTCGATGTCAAATTTTGATTTTTGAGTTTTGTTAACCCGGACCCGGTCCGAAGACCAAACCGGGAAGTGTAGCATCTGTTCTTTTGTATTTATCTTACTTGCATGTCTATTGTTTGAACATTTAACATACATACAGTATATGTTCTTTTAAAATGTTGTATGGACATTAAATGTCAAGTTGAAATATGTTCAATTTAAGTTTAGGTTTCAATATGACATTTTGGGTTTGTTAAGGACGGTCAAGACCAAACCGAAGTATAACATCTGTTCTTTATTTATACCATGTCCTATTGTTTGAACATTTCAACATACATAGATATCTTCTTTAAAATGTTATGGACATTAAGTCTAGTTGAAATGTAGGTTTTTTGAATTTATTTCAATATTTTGGGTTTTGTTAAGACGGTCAAGACAAGCAGGAAGTATAGATCTATTCTTTTTATATTTGCTTGATTTATAACATAATTTATATTTTTGTTTTGTTAACATTGAAGACCAAAGGGAATATGACTGTTCTCATTGAATTTGAGCATTTTTTGGACATTCAAGCAAGTGTGATCGATCTAAGATAGATATAAGCATTTGATTGAGAATATGCTAAATAGTTCATTTAGAACAAATGACCTCTTTTAAATCACAAATGAGCAGGATATAGAATGAAATAAATCATTTGCTATAATCTATGTGGCAATAGAATAAAGTGGATTTAGGCATTTGTTTTGAGAGATCACCTCCTTATGTAAAATCAGCAAACATAAGGGGCTGAAAATAATTGATTTGGAAGCCCATATGATCATATATAAAGGGCAATAGGCTTAAAGTGGATTAGGCATTTGATTTGAGTAATCACCTCTATGTAACAAAATCAGCAAACATAAGGGGAGAAAATAATTGATTTGAGGCCCATATGATCATAGTAAGGTAATGGGCTAAAATGGATTAGGCATTTGATTTGAGCTAAGATCACCTCCTTATGTAACAAAATCAGCAAACATAAGGGGCTGAAAATAATTGATTTGGAGGTATGATCATAAGTAAGGTAATGGGCTAAAATAGCTTAGGATTTGATTTAAAGTCTCTTTATGCAAATCTTGATATATGAAAATAATTGATTTAAATATATGATATGTAAATGGGCCAAATGAAAGGATTTGATAAAAAACTCTCTATGCAAATCAATGCATAAAGTGAAAATGATTTGAAGGATATGATCAAATATAGCCCATTTATTTCTCTTGATAAAGGGGAATATAAAAATATGAGTAGATGTCATATTTCATTTAAAAGAGGCAAGTGGATTAATTAAAATCCTACTCACATGCAACTCATGGCAAGTGACAAATACTCATTAAATTTATTATGGCAAAGACTTTATTTTCTTTTCAAAGAGATAAGGATGTGAGGGCATGCCACATGTCCATGCATGTGCATGCAAGACAAATGGCATTACATAGATGGTCCTTGCATGCAATTTATGACAAGGCACCATATGTGTCAAGATGATAGCCATAGATGAGAAAAGGGGATAGAAAAATCTATAAATAAGGGGAATTCTTCATAAAATCCTCACTTCTACTCTCATTTCTTTCCTTCTCTCCTTGATTTCACAAGTTTGAGTTCTCTCGCTTGTAAGAAACTAAGTTGTGTCAAAGATTTGTAAGTTTTACCCTTCTCCCTTCCTTTAGCAATTTTCCATTTTTTTTTTTTTTGGTATTTTTTATGATGGATGTCATATGATAGATTTTCATTTCATGTGTTTTTTTCTCTATGTCATGTATGTATTTAAATCATGTGAAATGACAAGTAAAGTAGGGAGAATATGTTTGAGCATATGTCTGTATTTCATGTCATGTCAAATGTTTCATTTCATGTATGTTATACTTCTTTTTTAATGTGATAATCATGTGATCAATGTGAAAATGGACATATGGAGTAAAAGATAACATGTTAAACATGTATTTAAATGTGTTCTAAGCATGTCTAATAATATCTAAGTGGATATTAGAACCAGATCAACAAATACATGTCAGCATAAGCATCCATTTGTATCTATCGATACACATGTTAAGCATGTAAGGGACAAGATTCAACATTCATCAAATTAAGCATGAATAGTTGTTGCAGGTGTCATATGACATGAAAAGTGAGTTAGAAACACATAAGCATATGCACATAAAATACTTAAGCATTTTTTTTTTTACCTTTCTTTTTTTTAAAATTTTACCTCCCGTCATCCAGGGGCCGAGAGACTAACCTTCCCGCCGAAAGGCGTGCATGTGGGGTGTCGTGAGACACCTCGAGTTGTTGCCCACCACGCCAAGAAAGGCGTATGGGGTTAATATGCGTGCGTTCCTCTGCGACATTGCATTTCCTTGCGCGTTGGAACAACGTGAGCAAAATACTATCATCGTTCAGCGTTGGAACAAGCGTGAGCGGTCTTTATAAGCATATTTCCGCGTTGGAACAATGAGCAGTCTTATCGAATTTTCCCGCGTTGGAACAATGTGAGCGTTATAACAAGCATATTTCCACCGCCGTTGGAAGCGTGAGCAGTACTTCACAAGTTTCCGCGTGGAACAATGTGAGCGGTGCTTAAGCATATTTCCACGCCCGCGTTGGAACAGCGTGAATATCTATCAAGTTTCCCAGCCGCATTGGAACAATGTGAGCGGGTACTTATAACATATTTCACGCGTTGGAACAAGCGTGGAGTTATCACAAGTTTCCCGCATTGGAACAATGTGAGCAGATTACTTGAACATATTTCCACTTGTGAGCATACTTATCACATATCACAAGTATGCAAGAATGAAACTCATAGATAATAGCAGTGGTATAAAAATCCTACGTTTAATTTTGATTTCAACTTGCATATGAAAGAGGCATGATATATATATAATTCATAGGAAACCAATTGAAGAAATAAGCATGAAATTCATGGGAGAACAACATCATATCACCAATAAATAATTGATTTTTCCCTTAGATAAGAAAGTTTAGCAAACCTTATACTCATCAAATAACATATTAGCTGATTTCCCTTAGATAGAAATATTTTCAGCATGTATCATATACATTAGAACAAATGATTCAATTTCCCTCAAATAAAAAATATTTTCAGCATGCTTATCCCTTTAGAAAACAATCAATGGATTTCCCCTTAGGTAAAATGATTTAGTATCATGCCCTTAACAACAAAATGATCTAATTTCCTCTTTAAAAAAAATATTTTCAGCAAGCACCTTGGCCATTAAATAAAAAATGATTGATTCCCAAGAAAAGAAATTTTCGCAAAATGGCCTTTAGACATGTAACAATTTTCCCTTTAGATAGAAATATTTTCAGCATGCTTATGCCATTAAATAAAATGATTGATTCCTTAGAGAAAAGAAATTTTAGCAAACATGGCCTTTAGACACAATAACAATTTCCTTTAGATAATATTTTCATGCTTATATTATCAAAAAATGATTGATTCCTCTTAGAGAAAAGAAATTTTTTTTCAAGCACAACTTTAACAACAAATAACACTTTCATATGGTTCATTATACCATTAAACATAAAATGATTGATTCCCATAGAAAAAAATTTTTAGCTTGCACACCCTCATACTTTAGAAGGAGAAAGCACAAAAGCAAAATGACATGTTCAGGAGAAAGCAATGATCGTTTCTCATCATCATGAAAGAAACGAAGGAAGGAGAAACAACAAGATTTGTGGCATAAATCAATCTAATTTCATGCTATTAAAAGGAAAACAAATCAACCATAAAACACAAATGGAAGGAAGCAATCATTTCCTTGAAAAAAACCCATATAAAAAACTCAGATTAAGCAAAACAACACGGAGGTTTGGTTGGAAGATCGGGATGGATCGAGAGAGTTCTTTGTTGATCTTGAGAGGAAGGGAGGCTAAAAAGGGAGCTTCAAGAAGGAAGAGGACTGAGGGGTTCCCTACGCGGAGAGAGAAGAGGAAGGAGAATGAAAAATCAGCAAGAGCTTGATCGAGAAGAGGAAGAGATCATCCAGGAAGATCGAAAGGAACCTGAAGCATGAGGCAGGCAGGTAGCCTCCAGAGAAGAATACCTTTAGGGCCATGTAAAAAGCAATTGAAAACACAACAAAAAGCTCATTCATGTGCAATTGCAAGCGCACGAGGTAAAGAGTCTAAAGATTGTCTCCAACCAGGTAGAATCTAGAAGAATGAGGAATGCATTAACGATGTGCAAGCAGGACCTGGTCAGGTGGCGAGGATTCGCAAGGCAAACTTATTGCCGTGGCATACTATTGAGGAGAGGAAACCAGCAAGCGGGAAAGGAAGGATACGTTTTAGGAAATGAGTCGGAACATTGGATAACCCTCGTTTCGCCTTACTGGGCAAACGTGCGATTGTAGCCAGGAGCAAATGAGCACATTGGTTGACCACTTCTTTAGGGCTTAGTTGAAGCTTGGGAAACATTCTTGATTGGTTGAGTGGGCGGCGATGGTAGAAACGTGATTAAAGGTAATTAAGCGGATTAAGCGCATTAGTCGTTTTAATTGCATTTTTTTATTATATTTATTACTTTTGACAAACCCATATGGGTGTCAATTTAAGTTATTTGTTGCGACGCAATGGCGCGATCAATTTTCGATCGGTCTTTTAAATAATGTCGGCGGCGGTTGAAGTAGGTCAAATTTAAATTTGCGTCGCGTAAATTATCGACCCTCGGCATACTGGATTCGGTCGAAGGTGTCGTTTGATAGGTTTTATTTACGGCGCGTTGATTATTTTCAAGCGGAGGTCGTTTAGGCGTCGTCGGCTTCGACTTGATATCGCTAATTTCATGATAATTTGATTTTAATTATTCGATCTTGATTCAAAATTTTGATTAATTCATTTTAATATTTTCAACGTTTTGCGTCGAATTTCAATTAAAAGCGAATTTGATCGGTTCGATCGCGATTGAGGATTTAAATCCATCATTTATTTAATTTAATGTGGCACATAGTTGTAGGTCAACAAATGACAAACATGGGTGCGGCGCTGGACGTGTTTGTTACAAATGATGACTCTTTCTCTCTTTTATTCTTCATGTACTTCCTGCGACCATTATGCTACGTGGAGAAGCATCTCATTAAATTCGCATAGGCTGATTCATGTTTGTTAAGGATTACTCTTTCTTTTTTGGGTTTCTTTTATCTTCATTTTCTTCTTTCCCTTCTTTTGATATATATATATATATATATATATATATATATATATATATATATATATATATATATATATATGTTCTTTCCTCGAAATGTTCTGGAGGAGATCATGATTTGCCTTAGAAACGAGGATGTCTTATGGTCATGGATTCATGACCCAATAGCGTGGACATTTTTGAATGGAGCAACTGATGATATGCTTCTGGTGATATATTTGAACTTCTTTACCGTTCTCACCCTTCGGTTGTCGAAGAACACGTTCGATTCGAGAATCCTCAGAATGGGTGACTTTGGTTAAAATGTGGCGAGTATAATCCTCAGATAGCAGTTGATCGGTGAGTTATGGGTTATGTGAAATTCTTGACCGGCCGACATTATCGAGCAAGCGGGCAATCAACTTAGTCATCGGCAATTAATCATTAGAGTGGCCTCGAGACTCCATAGGCATTCATGTTAGCAAGGGATATGTTACTGGATACATTCTTGAGTTCTGAGGGCGTTCGAAGGTGTGTTTATGGCAATTTATGCTTATATTTGATTTCAGGAACATTCCTTCCTCATGGATAAGAGGCTTTATTGAGTTCTGGGACGCGGGGAGCAATACTTGTTGGATCGGCTCTGAGGAATTAACCATTACATTGAGTGATTTGCAAGCGGTATCGGGTCTTCCTATTTATGGCAGTCATTATGAAGAATACATTCCTTCTGATGAAGAGCTTTTTGTGGCGGCTTTACCAGATGGAGAACGAGGGGGCGAGATGATTCTACCCTCAATTTATCCTGCCTTGCTTAATCACTATCGGCACACTTATGAACATTTGGGCTACCATGCGTTCCAGTAACCATGCTAGATATTTGGATCTGACTTCTTAAGAGGATAGCTTATTGCCTCTTTTACTTTATATGACCCTTGAAATGGGTGTGCGGTTTGGTGGTCATTTGTCGAGATTGTCGAGCCTTTTTTTCATCATATGGGCATCTTTCTCCGCATCCGGTATGGGGAAGATTTATTTTAGTAGCCTTTTTTAGACGTGGTTGTGTATTTTTGTCTTGCCCATCAAGGAGGGATCTATTCGCTCCATTGGCCTTGAGTAAGATTTCCCGAGGTGAGCGTCTTTCCCTGGCTCCCCCAATTCTTGCTAGGATATACAGGGTGTTAAAAATTATTTCAGAGGCTAGCTCACTTGAGCTACATGATTTGATTACACTACAGCGGATATCCATGCACGGATTCATATATTCCGTTAGGGGCTTTTGCTTGTTTAGAATGTCCCTCATATTTCTTAGAGAATTATCCCATAGTCATGCAATTGTCACAGCCTCTTCTACTTTAGGCGTGAAGCGGATGCTTATTTTTCTTCTCTCATTTAGTCCGATAGATTCAATCTCATTCATCGGTTTGAGGTTGCAAATCTACCTCCCCTTTGAGGAGGTTGATATTGTGGATGGGGTGACCGCAGACATTTTAACTCATACCGATTCTTGCCGATCGGAATACTTTATTAGTATCATGGTTATGTTATCGATCGGCTCGGTTATTTTAGAAGGATATCGACTGTCAGGCGGCTCGACGGTTTGGATTTTCGCGAGGCGCTTATGAAGCGGACCATTCATTCCGGGCGTTACCGGCCTATGGATGGATGCCGTTCGAGACTAGATTATTCTCCTCGATGATTTGGCTTCATTTGCTCGGTTTGGCACAAACTCAAAATTCGTCCCTCCTCTCGGTCATACAGTTAGCTATACTGCTTAACTTGGGTACGCTCTTTTGCACCGACTTTGGGCTGGGCTCGTAAATATGAAAGACAAGTCGAGACTTGGAGCCCCGAGGCAACAGCGTCGTCGTGGCGATTCTAGCGGTATGATCTTATGTCTCGTTATTTAACCTTTTATTTAATTCCTTTAAGCCCTTTTTTTTGTATGTTTTATTTTGTGTGATAGGTGAGAGAGTGTCGAATCAAGCGGAATAGGTTCACTTCCCCAGAGTGGACTTCGAGAACATGCGGGGTACCATCTTCATCTCATCGACAAAAGGCGTCCTCGTTATGAAGATCCTCCAAGAGCTTCAAGCGTGTAGCCCATTCCACGGCCTCTTAACTCAGAAGAAGCAAATCTAGGGCCAAGAATGTCTGTGGAGCATGGAGCGGTTTCCTTTGGGGATTTTGGAGTTGATCTTCACGAAACATTGGCGTGAACCTCTTGCTCCAACCACTGCTCCTTTTGTGGATCTAGCTCCTTATATGGGTTTCTTTCTAACCGCCCCGGTGAAACATCGAGCGAGATCAAGATTATGGTGAGACTTACGCCATACACTCACGATGAAATGATAGTAGGCGTCATAGCATGTCGATATCGTTTGAAGAGTACAACATGAGGCCTTTGACTCGTATGATAACTCTCCCTTTTTTTAAAAAATATAACATTTCCTTCTTACTATCTTTCTTCCTCCTTCCCCTCTTTTTTTTTTTTTTTTTTTTAGCGTCAGAAGGGATCGATTATCGAAATCCATTGGAGGCATCACATCATATGCGGACTCATGATGGCGTATTTATGAAGCGTGATTTTCTTCACGTGGTGATTTCTCGGTTGGACCGACTCCAATATCACTCGGGCTTTTCAAGAGATGCAAACACCATCTAGACTTCTTGGCTCATTTCGGATTGGGTGAAGAGGAATTGCGCTTTTGGGAGACTTTATGTCGAGGCAATTTTAGTCCGACAAATGAAAACCCTAGCATAATTAGTCAGAGTTTCATTGCCGAGAAGCGCGTTATGCTGGACGGCGGCGACTTTGCTCATGATGAATTTGAAAAGAGCTCCGCGGCTTTAAGAGAACTTCGTGGTGAGTCTACAGACATTGGTGCTCAACTTGAAAGCATCACTACTAAAATTTGAAGCCTCTGGAGGGAGCTTAAGCATTCTGTGTCATGCAAGACAGACCTGCAGGCGGAGCAAGATACGAACTTAAACGCAGAGAAGGGAGCGGTTTGGACGACATCGTGTCATGGTCGATCTTTGCGACTTCGTCAGGTAGAGGATTTACAAACTGCTGGGACGGAAAGTGAGGCTCTTGTTATTATTGTATCTCAGCTTAGAGACCTACAGTCTCGTCTACCTTGATGTATTTTCTCTTTACTTTATGTCATCTCATATGTACTTGTGCAATTTTCATGAATAAAATCTAGACCAACAATCATGTTGTTCCATGATTTCTCTTCTTAAAAGGTTTTTAATTTGAAAAGATGAAAATCCCATTGGTTTTATGCTTTGTGCATCGGTGGACTTGATGGAGTCGGTGAGATGAGAATGTCTTGGTCGTGCTTTGTGCTTTGTGGACTTGTTGAAGATTTCATCTCGAACTTTGGGATTTGCGATTTCCTCTCTTTGTTTTGGGACTTGATGGAGTTTGAGATAGAAATGTCTTGTCTTTGTGCTTTGTGCTTGTGGACTTGTTGAAGATTTCATCTCGAGATTTATCTTGTGCCTCCTTTTATCACGGTTTCATGCTTTTGGATTTGATGGGGTGAAATCTGAATTATCACGGAGATTTGTCGAGCGTCTGAAATTACCTTACCGCACTACACTTTTGGGCTTGTAGAAGGATAAATCACGACGACAGCTCTTAGAGCTTGTGTTGGATCAATGGCAAGAGTCATCATGCTTTGCACATGTAATGAACATCTTGATGACAAAACTCCTTAGTTGACGCTTTTGGAAACTTTTGCTTGGGGACTTCTTGAAGAAGAATTTTCTTGATCTTTGCTTTCTTTGATAGACTTAAGGAGTTGAGATTTCTTGTTGTGATTCCAAACTTCGGCTTAGTGCCTTCTCAGTAAGGATATCTTTGTTTGTTGTAGAATTTTGAAAGATGACCTTACGACCAATAGGGATAATTTCCCGATCAGGTCACTTGAACTCACCAAGTTGGAGAGATTTGGGGATTTGGATGCTCTTGTCTTTGAACTAGCAGTAGGAGGATCCACTACTACGCTTTGTGGCGTGTTGAGTAAGCAGTCATTCGACTTCGGCCATTTTGCGTGTTGAATCAGACCTTATACACCCACTTGAGTCGTGGACTTGAGCAATTGATGAAGGATTTTATCCTCGGGTAGCGAGATGGGGATCTCTTACTGCTTTGTGGCGTGTTGAGTAGCAGACTGTCGGCTGACTTCGGCCGTATTTGGCATGTTGAGTCGACCTTATACACCAAATCGAGCCTTTAGATTTGAAGTGGGATGATAAATGTATATCCAACTTGGTTTGTTGAAGTTTGAGACTTGAAATTTTCTTCTTTAATTGATAAGACTTTTAAATTTGAGCATTTGAATACATAATTTTGAGTATGCATGTGGGGATCTCGACCTAGCGATGTCAACCAGAAAGAAAGGCCCCTGTCTTACCGGGGAATGATACTTTACTATAAAACTTTAAAAAAATGCCCCTGTCTAACGAGGATTTTTATTTTATTTTGAAATGCATTCTTGTGTTACAAGAGAATTTCCAATGAAAATTTTCATAAGTGTTTTGATAAAATTTTCAAATCAGATTTGTCCAATCACACTTTCATGTGTAATATTTCTTTAAATGTAGGCCGTTGATTGGCGTTTCACCTTTGAAGTCAGCAGTGATGCTCCTCCTTGATATACCTTTTCAATAACAAAGGTCCTTCCCAATTAGGTTCAAATTACGCCATTGCGATGAGGGATGATTGGTCTTCTCACGGACCAATTCTCCTTCGAAAAGCTTCGAGGGCGTCTTGTATGATCAGATGCTCACGGACATTCTTGCAGATAAACTTAGATTTTCTTTGAGCTTGGAGCGACCTCGTCGCGTCAAGCTCTTCCATCCGTAGATGAGCATTTTCATCTTGGGTGAGATTTTGTTGAATGACTACTGGGCGAAGGTAGTTCAACTTCAGTGGTAAAAGCTGCTTGACCCCTAGTGCATAGGGGTAGACTTTGTAGGAGTCTTGTAAGTGGTCCGGTAAGCCCATAGCGCTTCCACAAGTTTGGTATGCCACTCCCTTTTATTTCTTGTGAGAATTTTTCTAAGCAATTTGACTAGTGTTTTATTAAATGCCTCAGCCAAGCCATTTGCTCTCGGATTATAAATTGATGAATATCGCCAATCAATCTTATGTCGATCAGCAAATTTATAAACTTTAGTAGTGCTTTTGAAGGCGATTATGTGAAATGATTGGTATATCAACGATATTGTGGGTAAAGAAGTTAGTCACTTGTTCTTAATAACTTCTTTAAATGGTGCGGACTTGGAGAAATGTCGATTGGCTGCTAAAATGAAGCGGTGACCAGCTGATGATGGCGGATCAATTGGTCCAATTACATCTGTCCCCCAACACTCAAACGGCCAAGATGCTATCGTTGGGTGCAACGGATTTGGAGGCTGATGAATTATGTTACCGTGGACCTGACATTCATGGCATCTCTTGGCATGATTGATACAATCTTTTACCATAGACGGCTAATAGTATCCAATTCTTTTAATTTTGAAAGCCATTTTAGGACCTGATTGGTGTGCACCACAAAGTCCTTGATGGATTTCAACAATTACTGTTAACTTCTTATTCCCAAACATCGTAACATCTGCTCGAAGGATCTACGATACAGAGTATTGTCAACATAAGCATATAGTCGAAGCCTTTTCTCAAGTTGTGCAGCTATCGACTTATTACTTAGCAATTTTCCTTCCTTGAAGTAGTCGACGAAGGCGTCTCGGTCTTCCTTCTCTTCTATAAAAAATTTCATTGGTTTTGGCACTTCCTTGGTTGAAGGCTTTCTTCTTGAATGGTTTGAAGCTTTATCTTGTTGACTTTGAAGTAATTTGTAAGGAGTGTAAGGAGCAACATGGTACCCTATTTGATTTATGTTTAGACCCTCTTCCTGGGATCTTAAACTTATTGGCTCTAGGACTCGACGAGTCAAACAAATGTATGTAGTCATCGTCATACTGCCATTTCTTTAGCTAATTTAGCTAAGCAATCCTTTCTATTCCCTGGAGACTCGAGTCATAATGACATTTGGAATTTGCTTCATAAGATCGATAGTTCGTTTGTGATAGTAGGCCAATTCAAGCTTGTTGATTTTGTAAAGACCCAACACTTGATTAATGACGAGTTGAGAATCGCCATAAATTTGCAGATTCTGGACTCCCATGGAAATGGCTTCCTCTAAACACCACCAACGTATTACCTTGGTTGTTGGTTGGTTGAGTTAATTTATAAGAATGTCTCATTATGCCACCCTGGTGATCAAGATGAGGCCGACCGCTTGAGCCTTTGGAAGATTTGAGGGTTGAGTGTATCTAATGGAAGCTCCATCAAAATACAATTCCACATTTGTTGCTTTTCTTTTTCATATATGTGCATGATTTGCTCATCGGGAAGATCATCGTTAAGCAATGAGTCTGGGTATGGGATGAGCGAGAAAATCTGCAGAATTTGCCCCTTCACGCTTTACGGGGACATATGTAATATCAAATTGTAATAGAAGGACGACCATCGTGCCAGCGACACATCAGCGTTGGTCTTGTCATCAAGAACTTCAACGGATCGATCCTTGAGATAAGGGTAATTTTATGAGATAGCATGTAATGGCGTAGCTTTTGGGCGGCAAAATTAACGTCAAACAATGCTTCTCAATTGGAGAATAATGCACTTCGCTCTATTAGTCTTAGTAATGTAGTATAAACATTCTCCTTTCCTTCCTCATTATGCTGCGCCAACAAAGCACCTAGAGATTCCTCTAGTGCTGCTGTGTACAAGATGAGAGGCTTTCCTGGGATTGGAGCTGCAAGAATGGGTGGGTTCAGCAGATATTTCTTGATACTGTCGAAGGCCTCTTGACATTCTTCATCACATTTGAAAAGAGTATCATTCTTCATTAATTTTGCAAAGGGTTATCACACGGATTTGATATAAATCTTCTAATGAATGCGAGATGTCCTGTATGGGCGAAGTTGGCGAAGACTCCTTGGAGGAGGCATTTCGACAATCGCTTTGATTTTGTTGGGATCGATTTCAATCCCTCCACGGCACCATATCAAGGAACTTTCGAAGAGAGACTCCAAAAGCTTGAGAGGATTCATCTTGAGATCATATTTTACGATTCTTTCAAGGACAATCCTTAAATCATCGAGATGATCTTTGCGTCTACTCTTGACAACGAGGTCATCAACATAGCACTCTACTTTTTTGATGAATCTTCGTCAAAGATTCGTGTCATAGCTCTTTGGTATGTAGCTCCGGCATTCTTCGAAGGCATGGCGTATATAATATATGCCAATTGGCGTCTGAATGAGGTATGCTTCTCATCTTGAGAGCCATCTTGATTTGATTGTAACGGATCCATCCATAAATGAGAACATGTCGTGGTTTGAAGTGTTATCCACTAACAGTTACGTCTGAGCGAAAAGTCATCCTTTGGACATGCTTTGTTTAAATCCACGAAATTCGTCACATCTGAATCGACCATTCTTCTTTTCACGGGACAATATTAGCTATCCGGTCGGCGTATTTTTCTTCTCGAATAAAAGCTTCAATGAGCTTCTTGGTTTCGCAATTACGTTCTTCAACCTCCAATCTCATTCTAGAGGCTTGTTGCATCCGGCTTAATTGCTAGTTTGTGAACGCTATATCGGGGATAAGCACGGCATTTCAACATATGTCCAGCAAAGCAATCCACAATTCCGAGCAAGTTTTTAATTCTTCCACTTTATCTTGAGTAGAGCGATGAGCGTTGGCGAGGATCCTCCTGTTCCCAAATTAATTTCTTTAAGTTCATCCATAGTAGCCTCCCCACCATCTTCAAGCTCTTGCGGTCTACTTCTTCATTATTCGTGAGACTAACATTAAGAATGAAATTCTCATCCTCATCATCACTCTCAACTTCTATTTCTGTTATGGTGTAACAGGTATATTCTTGTGGACCATTGTCTTGGATAAAACCAAGGCCTTTGGTAGTGTGTTTATTTCTCTTACCAATGGTTTGAGAACCTTTTGGGTACCACATCATTTCAAGAGCTTAGTCCTTTGCTTACTACTCGGACCCCATGTTTTTGCATTAGGTTTTGCATCTTTGAGAGTAATATTTTGGTATCCTTGTGGGCATAGCTTCTTCTTCTTGGATAGTTGCATTACCCAATCGGGATCTTCTTCTTGACACCCCTCGGTTTATAAAGCAGGCTTCTGGCCGTGCTTTCCGGAGAGGAGGTACATAGAAGGTCACCGGTTCGACTTTGTGAGTTTCTCGAGGGTGATTTCTTTAAAATGTTGGGGAGGAGCAGGGTGACTCAGTGTAGTCTCTTGTGATGGATCTATGATTGTTTTAAAGTAGGTGCATTGCACCTTACCTTCAAAGCGATTCAAACTCATAATCGAGTCAATGTTCTTCTTCATCGAGCTTTTCGAAGAGTCATGCGGACCTTTGGATTTAGAAGGAACACATTCCTCTTCTTCTTCAGTATCACTGCCTAGATGAGGGACAGTGTTATTGATTTTGGACGTGTTCTTTATATTCCTAGGAATATTTGGAACAACCTCCTTTTCTTTATTCATTTTATCTTCTCCCTTCTTCTTAACTTGTTCTTTTATGGGTTTTGAAGTAGATGCAGTATTTGCTAGTTGTTTTGTTAGCTTTGATTCCCTTGGAAGGAAATAACTGGCATCTTGATAAATCTTCATTTCATGCACCGCAAAAGGTTGCATGTCACCCACAATTTGGCATTCTTCTCCATCCTTTGTATATTTCATACATTGATGCAATGTAGATGGGACAATACCATACTTATGAAGCCATGAGTCGACGAAGGGCTCGAATGAAGTATCGCATCGATCACATGAAATTTAGCTTAGTAGGTCTCCAAATTTAAGAGGAAGGACGAATGACGATAGTTTTCTATCCTTCTCATTGAAACCTTGAACCATGACTTTATCTCGTCCAGATGTTATACATCTGAGATAGCCATCTAAGAGTTCTCAAGTTCATAAGATTCACGGAGGCAGGGATCAATTAAGATCCGCGGTATTATAATTTCATCACTTTCATAGCTGTCTGAGGCGATTGTGCTCTGCGGTCCCATTAGATCATCTTACGAAAATGTGACGATTGGAGGCTCTTGAACATGCAAGGTCTCTTAGGCGTTGCAAATATGCTTCGAACTTTCCTCTTTGAGAGCTTCAATTAAGGTGTTACGGAGATCTTCATTAGAAGTGCTTATACACTAAATGCAATTTTCCTTAGATGGGATAGAATATTGTAGTCGATCCCTTTTGATGAAGGCTTCTTATTTGAATCCTTAGGGATAACTTTTCATTGACTTCAATTTCTTTTCCTTTATCTTTATTCATTGGCTCTTTCCTCTGTTGGGATGGTAGCACTCGACCACTTCTCAAGCTTGAGCTACTTCATTTGCATCGAATCTTGAGATGATTCGATTCTTCACATCCTTACGCCGTCAATGATAGACTAGAAGATTGAGAATCGCTTGATTTATATTTTTATGTTTGTTGATATGGTGAGCTCGGTTCATCTTCATTTGGAAACAGAGTTCTTCTAGGCATTTATCATGCATCATCGCAAGACTTCGGTAGGAAGTTCTTGACTTCTTCCTTCTTCATTGATCGAAGATTTTGAAGAATTACAAGCGTGATAGGTCGTCTTGCTGATTGTACATAATCTTCCATATTATTGATGATCTTTTGTGTTACGTTGCGACCATCAATAGTAGTAGTAACATTTTGTGCTACTATCCTCTTCTTTTTATTTAGTTTATTTTTTTGTTTGGCAGGTTTCTTAGCCTTCCATTGTGGTATTTGGCTAGGCTGTCTTTCGTGAGATGAACTAGCCTTCCCATAGCTTAGGTTTCGTCTCAACTCAAATGCGGCTCAAGTGGTGATTTCCAGAATACACAGCGCCTTCCAATTGCTTCAACATTTTCTGGTCTTTTAGAGGCTGACTTACTCATCCTTCATCGACCGACTTCTCTTTGCCTTTATCATTGCTTGATAGTGCGGAGATGAGGTGATTACTTTGGTGGATTCTTTCTTGGACGCACCAATACCTTTGTCCGATAATGTGAATTCCATTTCTATTTTATTTCGCGATCTTTGAATATGTAGCAATCTTCCACAGGATGGCGAGCACCCGATGATATGGACATGGATTATCGCTTGTCCTCTTGGTCTTTTACACTCACGGTAGTTGGAGACCTACTTTGAGTGCATGTTTAAACAATTTGGCCACACTTTCCCTCTTAAAGAATACTCTTTGTTCGACTTTTCTTTTAGGGTGGGGCCATTGAGTCATTCGCTCCTTTTGTTTGCTTTGGTCGCTCGCCTTCAGCGACCTCGAGGTACATCATTACCTCCAAGTATGAGCTTGGGTTGTGGAGCGAGATTGAATACCTTGGTTTTCTTGATAGAGGTAGCCTTTCTTTGTCTACGTTATAGAATGCTTACTGTATCCTTCTTGTATGAGGTGAAATCGTTTCACCTTTCTTTGGTCGAGCTTTTGATTTATCTTGGTATATCGATGACAAATTTAATTTTCAAATTTAGCCACCATCAAGCTCTTGAAATGTGGTAATTGAAGCCATGCAAAGATAAAACCATCTTATCATCGATGTTGCCCATCGGAATTGCATCGTCTTTTCTTGTTGTTCACATTTCATACTCAAGTTTATGTGCGTAATATATGTGACTCGTCTTTCTTCCTCTTCTCAAGGCGAGATCAATCATTGTCTTTTTGTGAATCTTTTAACGAACATATTTTCAAGTTGGCAAAAGTTTTGATCGAGTCATTTGACTCGCATTCATTCAGCGGTCAGTTAAACTCTTGACGGCGAATAATAATGCATCATTACCCCGTGTTGCGGGATGCTTTGAATTGGGCTAGATGTTGCTTGGGATTACCATTCGAATAGATTGAACTTTGGCATTGAATATCCCTATCCTTTGGATATGGAATTTGATCATATTCCAGCGGGATATGGGCGACCTTTGCTCACCAATTTTTACGCTTGATATAACTTTGATCTTCTCATTCAATATAATATCAAGTTGAGAGAGCTCCACGGCTTGATATGTAGTTTGTATATTACGAAGCGGTTGTCGGACTCATTTATTTCAATCCTCGCTTGGGCTCAATTTGGACCCTTGAAGCATGTGAGATCAAATTTATTGGAGGATTGTCAGTGGCATTCTTTGGAGGCTTGATGATTATTTGGGGGGGCAGTGTTGGACTGATATTCTCATTAAGCGCATCATGATCATCGCATCATCATTTCACTCATTTTCATATTCAAGCGGATTTCTTTATCTTTGGCTTTCATCGGCGAATTTGTCTCCTCGCCAAAGTGGTAGTATCGGTGAAGGTGGGATTTTCTTCCCTTTCTTCTTCTTCTTCTTCTTGTTCCTCTCCTGAAGACTTAGAGGATGCTTCCTCTATTTGAACATTTTGTTGTTCTTAGGTTGAGGAGAGGTATTGTATGACGCCTTGATATTGGCGCACCGGATGTCACTGTTGCACCATATACACTACTTGATCGTTGCCTCCTCTTCTTCTTCTTCGTCCTCTTGGACACGAATTTCAGGTCGGCGTCTCCAATGAACTTCCGATTCCAAGTGTGGAATCAAAATTTCTTCAGTTAGAGGCTTGATGTTAACCTCCTCTTGATGGGATGAGTTAATTGATGGCGGGATCCCGGAGGATTCTCCAAGGTGTCATATGTTTTCATTTGGGGCCCTCTTTTTAGGCTCCCATGGGATAAATTTGAGTTTGCGGATCTCAGGAATTCACACGATGTCGCCATGCCTTTGCCGAGCAATTTCTTTTTTGAGGCTGCCTCCATCTACCTTCCGGGACCTTTCGGATTGGATTCTGGATCAGCGTCCAAGTGTCACACCGATGTTCACCGTGTGGGACATGAATATGTTGGCGTCTGTCATTGAGTTGCGGGATGAGGTCTCCTTGGAGGGCATCCCAGCACGATCGAGGACCTTGGTATTTTCTTTTCATTAGTCCCCTCTCCTTGGAGAAGGGCAGATGCACTCTGCGGATATAGTTTGGGTTTCCTCGAGGAGGGCTGGAACGATGTTGTGGGGTCAGAAGGCTTTTGACGTAAAACATTCCGTTTAACCCATTAAGGTTGTCAAAGGTGTGGGTGGAACACTCACTTCTTGGTTCCATTGTTAGTTGTGCAGTACCTGAGCGTTAAGTGTTGAGCATCTCAAGCTTTTCTTCTTTGCCTTTAAACTTCAGATGAAGAAGCTTGACATCGTGTCTCCAGGCGAAGGTTGTTCGATTGCATTATTAGGGACAAAGAGCCGTCAGCCATAACCCTCTTCATGATTGATGTCTCAGAGGCGCTCAGGCGATTGTTTCTTTTAGTGACCTACTGAGGGGTCCGCGACAGCGCCTTTTGAGATTGTTGCACATGGCGTCGGAGACGAGTTTGTACTTGACAAGTTGAGGCCTTGCGGATGGTAGCTCAGGTGCTTCCGACATTGATACGGCGTTGATAAGCGGATGTTGGCATGTTAGGAAATGCGATGACAATTTGTTTGTAGTGCCATTCAGGTTTAAAGGTAAAATTAGCAATTAAAATAATTGCTATCTACACACTTCAAAATATAGGTATGATAAGATAAAACATACTAAACATGCACTAAATAAAATCTCAAATGACTTAAGACTTTATTTAGAAAACTTTTAAGTTTAACTTATCATTTCTCATTTCATTTTCATTTCATTTTTTTTATACTCCTGCAATTATAACTTAGATTTGACTAAAGATGGAAGAAACTTGTCCCAGTAGTCGCCAATCGTGGGATCAAATTCATACACATCTTTGGAAAAGGAAAGAGTTGTTTAAGTGTCGGTGATAATTTGAAGAGATGAATAGTAGATAAGACTACCGAGAGATTTCGCTTCATTTGGTGAGAACTTTTATACCGTTCGGTTTCCTATCAAGCCCCTATAGTTAATTACCCCTCCCAATACCGAGAGAGCACTTTCTGCTAGTCAATGAATCGTTAAAGAACGAGTATATAATTGCGAGTGGAGTTTAGAACTTATGAAATTTATTATTTTAACTTAAAACTTTTGTGGGGAACGATGACGCGATCAAGATCCCATGGTTCGCTATCCCGTCAGCATCCCTCGTCCGCTTAGTCAGGGGAGGTAGTCGACCCAACCCGACCGAAGGATCCTTGTCGAACACATGGGTTACGCCGCCCAAGGTGTCCTTGTAGACTGGGTGGAGTTTGTCTGGGGACAAATATAAGTCAACCTTAACATAGGCTTTTGCCCAACCAAATACATTCTACATTTCACTCAAAGAGCAAAGCATTGGGGAACATACTGCTAGCGGACCGTAATTTAGTGGTGTCATATCAGCAACCACCCGGCCGAGGGCTCTCAGTAACCGCCATTTATGTGGTGCCATATCGCGGCAAAACCACGCGGACAGAGGACACGGGCCACATCCTTACAGGCTTTAGGAATATTTGAGTGTGAAGGTAGTTATGTATTTAATTTGACATTGGCTCTTTGTGAGCAAAAGTTTTCTTAATTTGTCACCCGAAGATAAACAATTACGGAGGGGTGGATTGATTTTATTTTTATTATTTTTTTTTAAATAATTCATTTTTTTATTTTATTTATATTTTTTGTATTTTCTTTGAATTTTGATCATTTTATGATTGATTTTAGATTTGAATATATATGATCATTTATCATTGAAATCTAATTATAATTACCCTTCTCGATCAGGGTTAATATCAATTGATAGACCTTGTCTACTCATTTTTTGAGAGATCGTCTAAATTCATTATCTCGAAGTATAATCCTTCAAAACCTTGTCCACTCTAGTTTGAACATAGAGGATCGGGTTTGGACTTTTCTTCCGAGAATTTGAATTTTGAAGCTATGTTATTGGTTCATATCTTATTTTATTATAATTAGCTTCTCGATATTATTAATTTGAAATTCTTATAATATCACATTTTTTAGGTTTTGTTAACTTGACATCAAGACCAAACCGGATGATATAGCATCTGTTCTTTGTATTTGACTTAGTATTTACTCCAACATGCATATGGATATCTTTCTGAAAATTGCATGAACATTAAGATGTCTAATGTTGAAGCTTTATGTCAAATTTTGATTTTGAGTTTTGTTAACTGACGTCAAGACCAAACCGGAAGTGTAAAAGATTCTTTTGTATTTTTCTTACTTGCACATGTCTAATGTTTGAACATTTCAACATACATACAGTATAGTTTCTTTAAAATGTTGTATGGACAAATGTCAAGTTGAAATATAAGTTCAATTGCAAGTTTAGGTTTCAATATGGCATTTTGGGTTTTTTTAACTGTCCAAGACCAAACCGAAGTATAACATCTTTTTCATTTTATACCTAACTTGCACATGTCCCTATTGTTTGAACATTTCAACATACATACGAATATCTGTTCTTTTAAAATGTTGTACGGACATTAAACGTCTAGTTGAAATGTAGGTTTAATTTGTAAGTTTAGGTTTCAATATGACATTTTTGGGTTTTGTTAACACTATCCGACCAAACCGGAAGTATAGCATCTATTCTTTTATATTTGCTTGATTGTAATGCAAGCATAAGTTTTAATAATGATTTTAGGTTTTGTTAACTCCACCAAACCAAAAGATTCTTCTCAATTTGAGCATTTTTTAGAAGCTTATTCAAGCAAGTGTGGATCAAGAGGTCTAAGATAGATATAAGCATTTGATTGAGAATATGCTAAATAGTTCATTTAACAAATGACCTCTTTAAATCACAAATGAGCGGATATAAAAATAAATAAATTTGGAAGCCCATATAATCATATGTGGCAATAGGCTTAAAGTGGATTTAGGCATTTGTTTTGAGCCCAAGATCACCTCCTTATGTAACAAAATCAGCAAACATAAGGGGCTGAAAATAATTGATTTGGAAGCCCATATGACCATATGTAGGGCAATAGGCTTAAAGTGGATTAAGGCATTTGTTTTGAGCCCAAGATCACCT
Source organism: Cymbidium sinense (assembly GCA_021442155.1). Classification (NCBI taxonomy): domain Eukaryota; kingdom Viridiplantae; phylum Streptophyta; class Magnoliopsida; order Asparagales; family Orchidaceae; genus Cymbidium; species Cymbidium sinense. The sequence continues at coordinate 140,368,468 of CM038215.1, read as the reverse complement.
CCTTATGTAACAAAATCAGCAAACATAAGGGGCTAAAAATAATTGATTTGGAGGCCCATATGACCATATGTAGGGCAATAGGCTTAAAGTGGATTAAGGCATTTGTTTTGAGCCCAAGATCACCTCCTTATGTAACAAAATCAGCAAACAGAGGCTGAAAATAATTGATTTGGAGCCATATGATCATTAGGTAATGCCTAAAATAGCACATTTGATTTAGGCTAATAGCCCTCTCTTTATGTTGCAAATCAGCCAACATAAAGGGCTGAAAATAATTGATTTAGAGGCCATATGATCATAGTAATAGAAGCTTAGTAATTTGATTTAGGCTAATAGCCTCTCTTACAAATCAGCAACATAAAGGAGAAATAATTATTTTGAAGGCCCATATGATCAAATATCAAGCCCATTTATTTCTCTTGATAAGGGAGGGAATAAAAATATGAGTAGTTGTCATATTTCATTTAGGCAAGTGGATTAATTAAAATCCACCTCCCTCACATGCAAGCTCATGGCAAGTGGGGGACAAATACTCATTAAATTTATCATGGCAAAGACTTTATTTTCTTCAAAGAAAAAAAAAGATAAGGATGCACAGGGCATGCCACATGTCCATGCATGCATGCAACATGACAAATGGCATTACCTAGATGGCCTCCTTGCATGCATTTTATGACAAGGCACCATATGTGTCAAGATGATAGCCATAGATGAGAAAAGAGGAGGCTAGAAAATCTATAAATAAGAGGGGAATTCCTCATAAAAATCCTCACACTTCCTACTCTCATTTCTTTCCTTCTCTCCCTTGATTTCACAAGTTTGAGTTCTCTTGTAAGAGAGCTGTTGTGTCATAAAGATTTGTAAGTTTTACCCTTCTCCTTCCTTTAGCAATTTTCCATTTTTTTGGTATTTTTTATGATGGATGTCATATATGATAGATTGATTCATTTCATATGTGTTTGCTTCAAGTCTTCCTATGTCTCATGTATGTATTTAAATCATGGTGAAAATGATAAGTAAAGTAGGGAGAACTATTGAGCATATGTCAGGGTGTATTTCATGTCATGTCAAAATGTTTCATTTCATGTATGCCTTCCCCTTATCCCTTCTTTTTTTTTTTTTTTTTTTTGCCATGTTTCCATAATCATGTGTAGATCAATGTGAAAATGGACATATGGAGTAAAAGATAACATGTTAAACATGTATTTAAGCATGTGTTCTAAGCATGTCTAATAGCATATCAAGCTAAGTAGGATATTAGAACCGATCAACAAATACGTCACAAGCATAAGCATCCATTTGTATCACACCACACTTCATACACATGTTAAGCATGTAAAGGGGACTAGAAAGATTCAACATTTATCAAATTAAGCATGAATAGTTGTTGCAGTCATATGACATGAAAAGTGAGTTAAAACACATAAGCATATGCACATAAAAATACTTAAGCATTTTTTTTTTACCTTTCCCCTTTTTTTTAAAATTTGACCTCGGTCATCCCCACAAGGGGCTGCGAGACTAAGCCTTCCCACCATGCCAAGAAAGGCGGCATGGTAGTGTCGAGACCCCTCGTAAGTTTATTCACCACGCCAAGAAAGGCGCATGGGGTTAAGATATATGACATTTCGCCACGCTGGAACAACGTGAGCAAGTACTTATCATATGTTTTCGCCACATTGGAACAAGCTTTATAGCAAGCATATCGCCCGTAAACAACGCGTGAAGTGATTTATCATAATTTTCCGCCGCATTGGAACAATGTGAACGGGTACTTATAGAAGCATATTTCTCTGCCACGTTGGAACAACGTGAACATGTACTTATCAGTACCGCATTGGAACAATGAGGGTACTTATAGTAAAGCATATTTTCCACACGCGGAACAACGGAATAGGTACTTATCATAAGTTTCCACGCATTGGAACAATGTGAGGGTACTTATAAATATTTCACCGTTGGAACAAGCATTGTACTTATCAAAGTTTCCACCGCATTGGAATAATGTGAGGGTACTTCATATATTGCCACGTTGGAACAACGTGAACAGGTACTTATCACATATGCAAGTATGCAAGAATGAAACTCATAGATAATAGCAAGTGGTATAACCAAATTCCTTTTGTTAATTTCGATTTCAACTTGCATATGAGAGGCATGATATATATATAATTCACTTCATAGGAAACCAATTGAGGCAAAGTAGAAGCATGAAATTCGGGAGAACAACATCATATCTCACCAAACAAATTTAATTGATTTTCCTTAGATAAGAAAGTTTAGCAAGCCTTATACTCATCATAACATATTAGATTTCCTTAGATAGAAATATTTTCAGCATGTATCATATACATTAGAAGCAAATCGATTCAATTTCCCTCTAATAAAAATATTTTCAGCATGCCTTATCCCTTTAGAAAAGCCAATCAATGGATTTCCCCTTAGGTAAAAATGATTTCAGCATGTATCATGCCCTTAGACAACAAAATGATCTAATTTCCTCTTAGGTAAAAAATATTTTCAGCAAGCACCTTGGCCATTAAATAGCAAAATGATTGATTCCCCCTTAGAGAAAAGAAATTTTTTCAGCAAGCATGGCCTTTAGACGCAAGTTAACAATTTTCCTTTAGATAGAAATATTTTCAGCATGCTTATGCCCATTAAACAAACAAAATGATTGATTCCCTTAGAGAAAAGAAATTTTTAGCAAGCATGGCCTTTAGACAAAAGTTAACAATTTTCCCTTTAGATAGAAATATTTTCGGCATGCTTATGCCCATTAAACAGCAAAATGATTGATTCCCTCTTAGAGAAAAGAAATTTTTAGCAAGCATGGCCTTTGACAACAAGCTAACAACTTTCCCTAGATAAACATTTCAGCATGCTTATGCCCATTAAACAAAAATGATTGATTCTTAGAAAAGAAATTTTTAGCATGCACATCTCCTTTAGAAGGAGAAACAAAAGCGAAACCCAACATGTCACCCAGAGGGAGGAGAAAGCCGATGCTTCGTGGCCCAAAGGAAGCAGACGACGGAAAGGAAAACAACAACCGAAGTTTGTAGCATAAATTAAATCACCTTAATTTCATGCTATTGTAAAACCCGGAAACAAATCCAACCATAAAACACAAATGGAAGAGAAACAGAATCTACATTTCCTTCAAGAAAAAACCCACATAGCAAAATATAGCTCAGATTGAAACAAACAACTGGGTTTGGTTGGAAGAGGAATCATGGATCGAGATCTGCTAGGGGCTCCTTTAAGAGAGAGAGAACAGAGGCTGTGGGAGCTAGAGAGGAGAAGGAGTCATAGGGAGGTTCGCTTCACGCCACGCGAAGTCGACGAGGAGAGGAGAATCGAAGAGTATGACGTGCTAGAGCTGAGCAGAAAGCAAAGAGATCGCCGAGGGAGAGAGATCGAGAGCAGAAATGAGAGCTCAGAGAGGGAAGAATCCGTGAGCAGAGAAAGCGAGTCGAGAGCTCAAAAGAGGGAGACCAGACAGAAGAGGGAAGAATCCGTGAGCTTTAAAAAGAGCGAGTCGAGAGCTCAGAGAGGGAGAGAGAGCAGAACGAGAGAGGATCGTGAGGGTCAACGAGGGGATAACCTCGTTTCACGCTTTAGACGCGAAATCAAACTTTAGCTTAGTTAGATCTTGATTGGTTGAGTGGGCGCGGGTAGGGAATTAGCGTGAAGAGGTAATTAGCGATTAAGCTTGTTAGTCGTTTAATTGCTTTTTTTTTGTTAAAATATTTTACGATTTTGTTACTTTGACAAACCCTAGCAATAGGTGTCAATTTAGTATTTAGAGCCGAATAATGGCTTATCAATTTAGGGATCGAGGTCGTTTAAATAATGTCGGTGACGTAAGTAAATTGTCTAAATTTGTCGCATTAAATTAATCGACCATACTTTGCGATGACCGCAAGGTGTCGTTTGATAGGTTTCGATGTTTGACGACGGCGTGATTTATTTTGCAACGAGGTCGCGTCGTCGGGGCTTCCCGACTTCGATACGCGCACAATTTCATGATAATTTGATTTTAATTATCCGATCGATCCTTAATTGATTCAAAATTTTCTGATTAATTCATTTTAATATTTTCAACGCGTTGCAGCGTCGAATCGTCGAATTAAAATGAATTTGATCGATTCGGATCGCGATTTGAGGGATTTTAAAATCCACCTCATTTATTTAATTTAATGTGGCACATAGTTGTAGGTCAACACACCTATATATATATTTTATATTTCTGATTGTGAGCTAAATGTTAATTAGTAGTTCTTTTTATTAGGGTAGATTATTGCTTAGTTGTGCTTAACATGTCGTAGTTTTTTCTCACTTTGAACATATTTATGCGTGAATTTATGTGGTGTCACATTAGGGTTGATATTGATTGTGATGATAATGATTAATACATTATGGAGTGAGGCTTTTCTTGAGTTAAATCAAAATCAAATCATTGCTTTGAACAATTATATAAATTGTGATACTTTTATGAATCTATTGAATTTTACAAAACTTCATTTTATGGTAACTCAAATATTGAGAAAGTCCTCCTATAAAAGTGATAATGCCTTATTATTTGTCTTTATTACAATAATGCTAAAACAATGAATTTTTTATTATTCATGTGCATATATATTTTAAACTTTAGATATTAGTTTAATGATTTAAATAAGTTATATATAATAAATTTTTTTATAATATATGAGCTTTAGAGTGAATTTATTGATTAAAGATCAAAAAAGTTGGCAAAGAAAAGCGAAAAAAAGGGTCAAAAATTCTCCAAAGAGGTACACAGAGTAGATGCAAAATACCACTCAAAACCACCCAAACTTTCTCCAAATGCATAATGCATACATAATCAAGGAGTTGGCAAAATAAATGAAAAAGGTCAAAATGATATGTACCTCCAAAGAGGTACTGAGTACGATAAAAATACCACCCAATCCATCCAAACAATCTCAAATGCTTCCTTTGAATGCCCTAAACATAATCATAAGAAGTTGGCAAAATAAATGGAAAAAAGTCAAAATGATATGTACCCTCCAAAGAGGTACACAGAGTACATATGCAAAATACCACCCAAAATCCATCCAAACAATCTCCAAATGCTTTGCAAACCCTAAACATAATCATAAGAAGTTGGCAAAAAAAACTAGAAAAAAGCTCAAAATTGTCTCAGTACCCTCCAAAGAGGTAACAGATCAAATGCACTAAACCCCATAAACCACCCAAAGGCCATCAAATGCTTCCATTATAATGCCCTAAACATAATCATAAGAGTTGGCAAAATAAAAAAAGATCAAAATGATCTATATCCTCCAAAGAGGTACACAGTCTGATGCAAAATACCACAAAACCACCCAAACTGCCATCAAATTCTTCCTTTGGAATGCCCTAAACATAATCATAAGAAGTTGGCAAAATAAACTAGAAAAAATCAAAATGGTCTCAGTTCTAAAGAGGTAATAAAAGATGAAAAAATCCACCTAAAATCACCCAAACTGCCTCCAAATGCTTCCTTTGGAGTGCCCTAAACATAAGTATAAGAAGTAGGCAAAACCACCCAGAAGTCATCCAAATAGCTTTCAAATTGGCTAAACAAGAATGTAATGAACATTATTTCTAGTATCAGGCAAAATAAATAGAAAAAAAGGCAATAAACGATCTATTATTTATTGCACATATTTATTGGTACAGTCCAATGATTACAATGTACTCGAGGGATTAACTCAATCACTATTGCTTAAAGAGTTACAAACAGACCAGTGTCAAAATCTCCTAGCTAAATACAGTCAAAATTGGATAATGTTATGCATCAAAATGTTTTCCTGAAATAATATCCATCATCAGCTTAGTGTACCCTTCAGATTGATTGATTGTGGAGCTCGAGAAATTCTGCATGTAGAACATCATTAGTTGATACTTTCTTAGCATGATGTGTGATATTATTACCTCAAAAAATACCGCATAACAGAAAGGTGATGCAACTTGTGAGGAAACACGTTCAACAATGCTATCAGACTGTACTTTGGTTTCTGCAACAAAAAAAGTAGAAGGGTTTGAAGATTAACAATAATATTTAAAATACCAAAAAATAATACGCTAGTAAAATTACTCTTGGCTTTCTTGGATCTCTCCCAATATCCTTAAGCTTGAAGTTGAAACACCCTTTGGACGCTGCTTAACCGGATCTTTTAAGATGTCTTTTCCTTATCTCGTGGTTGACTTTCTTCTTAAGCTTTGTCGATGGAGGAGAATTCCCACTTATTATAGTCGACATCATCATAGTTTTTTTAGGGATCCAAGCATATACCCCTCTTATTGCCCCTGCGTCTACGCTTATTTGATATGCATATCGACTTATGTGGTTCAAAATAATGCCAGAAGCATTTCCATCTGTGCTTGCCACATCTCTTAATTTTCTGTATGCACTATCAATGTAAATATCCCTCTTTGCTCTGGTAGACCATCGCTTGAGAAGATACTTGTCCGGAATGCGCACAACATCTTCATGACTAAGAACTCTGATACAATGGGCACAAAGTAATCCCATCATTTCAAATTTTTTGCAAGTGCAAGTTACTTCTAGGGTAGTCCTATCGAAATGCATAGTCCATATTTTAGATGCATTTTTATTCTCTAAGTTTCTCACCAAATACTCCATGGTGCTGTCATCTGACTTAGTTACCAATAGGCCTCCAACTCCATGCAAAAAATTCTCTTCAAACATAGTGTAAACCTTTCTTGTATAAAATATAGCAGCTTATTTTAGAATTGACGTCTTAATAACGAACAATCGATGACGGCTACACTTGAAGTCTTCGTTATGTTCATTCCATGCCATGTCTCCATAACCTTTTCCAACCCAAGAAACAACGAGCGAACTTGTTGGTTTAGATATTCCATGACATACATTGTTCGTGGACTCACTACGCTATGCTGACAAGATGCCCATGCAGAATGTGTCCTTGCTGAATGCAGTAGACCACTTGGATCTAATCTTATAAAGCTCAGACAGACAAGCATGATCATGTAAATTGCCTTCTTCTAGCATGGCACCAAGCCTCTTTAAACTCTTCCTCGAGTCACACTTACTCATGCATTTATAAAATAGCCTTGTATATCTTATTACTATTAAAGCAATAAACCTTGGAAGGAGCTTTTGAAATATGCCATCGCACAACCTATGATGAGTATGCGAATATAATTTCAATAGCTCGCCATAGCCTCTGATTGATGTTGAATATAGATGATGTCTCATTCATCAACCAAGAAATATTTGGAATAGCCATGAGAATGACTCAATTGTCTCTTCCGATAAAATTATACTCAAATAATACATTTTGCCAAGATGATTCACTCTAACAAGAGGGGCACAAATGAGATTATATTTATTGAGTCGATAGCTTGTATCAAAAATTATCACATCCCCAAAACAATCATATTCTATCCTAGACATGCCATTACTAAAAAAACTTACTAACCACTCATCAACTTGCACATCCCATGCAAATATCCCATCCGCTGCTTGCCTTTCCTTAAACAACTATATTAATGCATTACCGTCACCATTCACAATCCTCGATCTTTTCTCTTTCTGAATAAAATTGAAAGCATCTCTTTTTGTGAACCCGATATTCTCTACACCGCCAACTTCCTCAGATATAATGCATCGTTGCTCTAATACCTCCTCACATTGTCTTCAACGACGCCTTCTCATCGCTAATGCATCATGTGATCCGAGAAGATGTAGGTCAGTATGCCAAAGAATGATTATGACTTTAGATATTTTAATCGTCCAATTCCCTCCAAATCAACAGAGAATCTAATCATGTACGGACAACCGCTTCAGTATCAACTTTCTGAATTTTGTTGTTATTTAGCGGCATTCTTAGCTTTTGCACATAAAATCTTTTGATTTCAATTTGAGTTTGGCCAATAACTAGTATGGTCCTTCCAACACTCCAATTTGATGTGCATAGTCACAAGATGTATACCGTTTCATTCTCAAGACAAGGAGTTTCCCAAATTGGGTCATTATGCATTTACTGCCAAACAGATACAAAATATGTTAGAAAATATAGATGCAAAATATCCAAACTTCCTCAAATGCTTCCATTATAATTCCTAAACATAATCATAAGAAATTGGCAAAAAAATTGAAAAAAGGTCAAAATGATCTCAGAATTCTCCAAAGAAGTATACAGACTGATGCAAAATAATCACCCAAAATCACCCAACCGCCATCAAATGCTCTTTGAATGCCCTAAACATAATCAAAGAGTTGGCAAAATAAATGGAAAAAAGGTCAAAATGGTCTCACTCCAAAGAGGTACACAGAGTACAGATGCAAAATATCACCCAGAAACTACCCAAACTGCCATCAAATGCTTCCATTATAATGCCCTAAACATAATCATAAGGAGTTGGCAAAAATAAAAAATTGTCAAAATGGTCCAGACCTCCAAAGAGGTACAGAGATGATGCAAAATACCACCTAAATCACCCAAATCTATCAAATGATTTCCTAATGCCCTAAACATAATCAAATTGACAAAAAAAATTAAAAAAAAGGTCAAAATGATCGTACCCTCCAAAAGAGGTACACAGAGTAAATGTACACCCAAATCACCCAAACGCCATCAAATGATTATAATGCCTAAACATAATCATAGAATTGACAAAATAAAAAGAAAATGATCTCAGATCCTCCAAAGAGGTACAGAGTACGATGCAAAATACCACCCAAAATCACCCAAACCATCAAATGCTTCCTGGAATACCCTAAACATAATCATAAGTTGAAAATAAACTATAAAAAAGAAAAAAGGTGTACCTCCAAAGAGGTACACAGAAGTGATACAAAATACCACCTAAAATCACCCAACCGCCATCAAATGATTTAATGCTAAACATAATCATAAGAATTGGCAAAAAATTTAAAAAAAAAGGTCAAAATGATCTGATTCTCAAAGAGGTACACAGTACTGATACAAAATACCCACCCAAATCACCAACCGCCATCAAATGCTTCCTTGGAATACCCTAAATATAATCATAGAGTTGGCAAAAAATTGGAAAAAAAAAATGATCTGTACCCTCCAAAGAGGTACAGTACATGCAAAATACCCACAAACCACCCAAACGCTCCAAATGCTTTTGAAATTCCCTAAACATAATCATAAGAAATTGGCAAAAAATTGCAAAAAAAAAGGTCAAAATGGTATGCATCTCCAAAGAGGTACACAGTGACGCAAAATACCACCTAAATCATCAAACGATTAATGCCCTAAACATAATCATAATTGAAAAATCGCAAAAGGTCAAAATTCGGTTTGTATTTAATACATCACTAACAAACCGTAAAAAAATGCGAAAGCATTACCGATGAATTTCTATTTAATACATCCTCAACTAAAATGGTTGTTATTTCAAACGTTTCCATCTTCATGTTTTTTGAAAAGAAAATAAGATTTTCATTCTCTCGTACTGCTCTTGAAAAAACTAACCCTAAACCCTAAATCTATCTATATATTTTTTTAAATTTCTCCCGCGATTCCAACGAAACACGGCGGTCGGTGGAAATGTATTTACTGCCCCGTTAATCATCGACGCTCCGGCCGTGGAGAATGTCTTTACAAAGACCGTCGTTATCTTGTTGCGACCGCTAAACTAAAAAAAAATCCGACACGCTGTCCCAGGATTGGAGTCCGCGACGTAAAGCCACGCAGACGGATAATATTTTCTCAAATGTAAATAAGGCGACTACTTGGTAGCTTATTTCTTATTCTTCAAAAATTAAGCTCTAATAATAATTAGATATAAAATTAATGATTAATAATTTAAAATATGATTTGAGCCAAAATAAATAAAACAGCCTATCAATTCCTCGAAGATCAATCACATAATTGTACGCTTATACTTTCAAATACATCTTAAGTTTAGAACTTATGCATATATATAGTCTTAATTTGCCATTAAATTTACACAAATGTAAAATAAATAATAAAAATAAAAGTTACAAAAAAAAACACAATGATAGCCCGCCCCTTATAATTTTTATTTTTTTTACTTTTTGAGTGAATCAGTTATAAGATTGATTCTAGCTGGACTTACTATTTGCTCAAAATAATTTGATTCATTTTTTAGCCAAATAATAGACCATTTCATGTAAAAAAAGATTTTAAAGAAATTCATATAATAGTTAAATTGATGAACGAATTGCACAAATTAGTTCATAATCACCTCTTTAATTTTCCTCAATTTACAATCCATTCATAGTCCTCTCTTATAAATAAAACTTAAGTTGGTGAAGTAACTACAGTTCTATGTTATCACAATTAAATCTAAACCGCTGAACACATCAAATTCTGAAATAAACAAAATATACAAAGACAAACCATCAAAATATTCCACAAACAAGGCAAGGGCCATCAAACTAATTAAAGGGTCCAATAGCAGAGAAAAATGGGGTTCACAATAGAATACATGAAAAAAAATAAAGAAATACAAGAAAATCCTATATACAAAATATGTAGACTTGATTCATTCATTAATACTATAAATCATAAAACTTTGCAACATGAAATCATCCTCTCTCTCTCCCATGTTTATCATTCAAACATTCTGACTGACGAGTTCACACACACTGGATATGCACAAAGTAAAAGAAAGGATTGAACTCAAAAGAACAACGGCCAATGTACAAAAACAATTACACTCAAAAGAACATGCCCACTGCCACCAAAATGAATATTATATATATATATACAAAATGTTTTCAAGACTCACCACCAATAAAAAAATAACGAGGCAGTAGTCCAGTCTTGATTTCTGAAACAAGAACCGTTCAAAGCGGTTCTCAAGCGTGGTGTTTTGTGAAGCCATATGTTGTAAGTGGCGAATTCTACTATTGATCCGAAGAAGCTTCTAACATCTGCTGCTGGGATTCACGTTCAGAAACTCTCATGGGTCTCCAGTCGGATTCTTCTTTCAGCTGGCGGAGCGCGATGAACTGAAGCGCTTCGCTCTGCACTTGATAAATGTAGCAAGCCCAGGGATAAGAATCCGGCGCACTCCACACCATTTGCTCAAATTCTGTGGTTTCTGCAATTTCTGCACTAACGCAGTACGCAGAATCAAGCGGGGGCTCCTCGAAATCAGAAACTGCTACACAACCAACTGCTATGAACCCATCTGGAGGCCTTGGAAGCCAAATGGACAAAGGAGAGCTGTAGTCATTGGTACAGTTCCTCCACACCTAGAAAATTAAGTGAATGATTATGAAATACTTGAGAAATACCAAACTAAACTACAAGAAACTTTTTATCTCAAACAACGGTTATTGAGCTTCATCATACATAGCACACAATTCTTATATATTTATATATCTACCATCTAAACTTTCATATTTATATAAATAATACTTAAATCTTTAATATTCCATAAAAAATAACACTATCATTTAATTTTTTAGAGTGAGATGCAAGTGTCTGATATGTAAGTTATGTACGTAAATTTTCCTACTTTTTAATCAAATTTCCAGTTGAAATTTGATAAAATTGAAAGAAGGAAGATGAAATTCAGCTAGCTGAGAGGCCAGCGGTGGCCAAGTAGTTCTCCATCTTAAAGGGTTAAATCTGAGCACCTCTCCCACTCTACTGCATAAACTAAGAAGAGGACTTCTTGTTGTTTTTGTTCATGGTGGTATGCGGTTTGTATTGAGCAAATAAAGAAATTTTTTGATGCAGGTTATTTGCTATGTCAAAGAGCAGGAAGCTTTTTATTGCTACACTGACATCGCAGAGATCTTAGTAAGTTTTTGTAGTGGAACGGAAGGGGATAAGAAGTACGTACTAAGTCATAACCCACAGGAAGGGCGAAGTTTCCATCAGATTCCCTGTATATTGCAGCTACATGAGGTGAATGATTTCCAATATGAGCCACATCCCCAACAGAAACATATCTATAAAAAAGTTATAGCACGCTTAGAAGCAAACAGTGATGAGATCAAATACAAAAACTAGTCTAAACAGCTTCCTGCAGAAGCATTTACTTCAAGCATTAGTAGTCAAGTATCTTTCACCATAAATTCAAATAATTAAGATATTCAGAAGCATAGAACAGAACTCCATCATTAACATTAAGACCAAGTTAGATTTCTATGTCGACCTCTCAATATTTCAAAACTATCAATTCAGAATGTTGAGAAAACCAGTGGACACAATATAGCAAATTAACCATATTGCATAAGGTTGAGTGCTAATGAAGTTAGTTACCCATTTGGACAAAAAGGTCTCCAAATGCTGCATATGGTTCCATCATCAACAACCTAAATAATCATTGGAGAAAACAGGTAAGACAGATCAGTGATTGAACATGCATGAGACTGAACTCACAAAAAATTGAAAGTTTAAGAATGCCACCTGCTTTGGAAACAATGTACATCGGCTTTTATATTCTTGTTCACTACTCCAGATCTTCTGAAAATTGATGCAATGTTTCTTGAATCTCATCTCATCAGAAAGTGAACTGGCAGAACGGAATCCTCTTGCCGTGATCATAGGTTTAAGACTTTTATAGGAATCCCTCCCATCTGATTCATCCCAAGCGAATTGGACATGGCGCTGGCTCGAAGGAACCTATTTATTCATTTACTCATGTTTCAGTATAGCAAAATTGTTTGTGAAGTATGCGAATTATTTAATGGAAGCATTTAAAAGAAAAGCTAACCCTCAAAGTCAGGACTTTCAAATCTGATTGTCGAGCAGCTTTCCACATCCTCCGTATACAAGAACAGATGATAACAGCTTGAGGTTCTTGTTCTTCTTCTTCATCTACATTGCACCTGACAACTCGCACAAAGCTTTCTGACCTCCTGAAGTGCTTGAGATGGATGATCAAATGAGATGGCTTACTGTGTCCTGCTTTGGCCAATTCTAGTGCCAGAAGTTCTTCCCAGGGCACATCCCAAACAATCTTGGAGGGTCTTCGATCCAGTTTTTCCAGGGATAAAGACTAAAAAAAGCGAAGGAAAATAAGAATTATTAAAGCAGAAACTATCAGTGGATCCAAACACCTTTTTTTTTTTTTGAAAGTGCAACCTAACCTGCAGTAGCATGACACGCTTGCTTGTTATCAGAACAATCCTTTGGTATGGAACAATGAAATGATCTTCATAAAAATCAGACCAAGCATATTTTGAAGGCTCTTTGAATAGATCAGTACAACTCAGGTGTCTACTAGCTTCCGCTAAATAAAGAATCATCTGGAAAATAAACAAATAATTAGGTGCAACAGCTTCTTCAATCAAAGTTCAAATGAATTAGAGATAAAAATTTGAGGGAAAAAAACTGTAGCCTTTATGATGTTTAAAACAATTAATTATCTCAGCAGCTGCAGTAGCAATAGCATCCTTGTGACAAATGCCAATTACTTGGAGTTTGCTACCTGTTCCTTATAAGTAAAAAGCAGAATTAGGACTTCCATTCCAGCTAAATCCCTATGATCAACTTCTTTTCATGTCAACTTTAGTAGTTGTTCCTTGTTTAAAAGAACAGATAAAATTGGGACCCTATCATTCATTTATTTTTTTTTTAAAAAGAAGCCTAATCTACCCAACCAAGGTCTCCAGCCCGCACTCATGCATGCCCTCCTCTCAAATTCTTCCTTTGTCCCTCTAACTCTCTCTCACCCAACTACTGTAACTGCTCCTAATGTCACACTTAGCCATCGCCAGTCCCTCTAGCATTACCTCCCTCTGCCTCTTCCTCTCCTTCTTCATCCCTCTTCCTTTTTCCACTTCCAGCCAACCCTCTCTCTCTCTCTCTCCAACACTTCCTCTCACCCTCTCTCTAACTCCCTTCCTCTCTTTTTATCTCTTCCTCCTCTCTCTCTTCCACTCTCTCTTTTCCCCTTCTCTATTAAACAGAGAAGGTAAAAAAAAGGAAAAAAAAAAAAGAGAAAATAGACAACAACAACAACAACAAAAAGAAGAAAAGAAGAAAAAAAGAAAAAGCTACAAAATTGAAGCAAAAAAATTATCTCGACGACCATATTAGCTTTCAAAATCTTCTTAAAAAGATAATCACACTTAGAATGAAATAAAAAACTTCAGGTTACTTTGCCTACATGGTAAAATTTAAGTCCCATATGGCCAAGTCAATCCTTGTTCTCATTATTGGTAAAGTGAGTGTAAGATTCACTTTATACGATTCTATTAATTTTTCCTTTGGCTAAGTAAAGCAATCTGTATTTATTTGAGGCATTTGAAATACACCGATAGAATTTGAGATTAAAATCTAGGAATTCAAATACACGCCATAAAGTGATGAATGCTGGCCTAGTTCCGCCGCCATGCCCAGCCGTCAGCCTCCGCTTGCCTTTATCCTCAATCAACTTGCACACAACAATAGTCCCCTCGAATCCAAATCTCGCATGAAACCCTCTTAAACCAGAACAGACCAATTTGAATTCAGCTAGTGCAGCGACAGCCGAATCAACCACATCTTACACTCGTGTGATGTATTCTTTCAAATTGTTTACAGTCTAATTCAGGGAATTAGCATGGAACATCAAACATTACTCTAAGCTATTTCCATAAAGATGAAATACACATTATGCTGGTCAAACTAAATTTCCTGGGCAACTATCACCAAGATATGGCAGATTCACAACATTGATATGCTCATTTATCATCTTCTATACAGTAGACTTGTAAAAGGCTCCCGAATTACAGAAGAAAGATAGCAATAACTTCGAATTAAGTTCCTTGCCAACTTTATACCCCATTTCTTTTCAATTGTTTTGGTTGTTGCCAACAGAGCTTCACCAATCACACAAAAGATGAAAACAAAAAAATTACTGAAGACAAAGATTAGTAAATCCAGCCTGAGAAAAATTAACGTAGGACTGACACCCTTCCCAAATAAGGGCAATTCTTGTTAACATGCTAACTTCTCAGCAAATTAATTCTTGGTGACAAAGGTGGTTTAGTTCGAGCCACAACAGTCCAGCAATGGTTGGACTTTCAAACTCATACAAGAAAAACCTTTGGTATCCAATTGACAAGCTTACACAGATTCAATATCAGTAATTTTAGATTAATTGATTTCAACTTTCATGAAATCAGTCCGTCATACCTTTTTATAATAAAAGAGCCTGTGGGGCTCAAAATGTCTGTAAAGCCGAATAACATTCTTTATACTGATATTCTCTAACACAAAATAAACTACAAATTTCGAAATAAAATGCTCAGAGCATTTCTAAATGACATCAGAACTATGTAAGAAGAATTCCATGATTAATTTTCAACTTTTAGAGTTGCAATTCCGTCACTGTTATTCAAGGATGTTATCAGCTGTCAATTTATCAAAATGACAACCATAAACAACATAATGCTACAGAGGATAGAGAAAATGGAAGAAAATGAAGTAATACCAAAAAAATAAACAGATCCAAGAAGAACAAAATTTTGGTGTTAAATGCTCAATAAGAAGGGTCATCAGCTGAATCTCATTGAATGTGAAAAAGGGAAAGGAACACACCTGACCAACTGCCTCTCTTTCGCAGTACTCTTTAATAACTCCACTTGCCCGAATGGCTCGTGGATTTCTCATCCTCTCTGCAGTAGCTTTGTTATTTATGATGTCTAAGCATTTGACAAAACTGGTACCAATGCCATCTACTGTCAATGAAATAAAATCTAATGCTCCGCTTAGTGGTTGAACAACAACTCCAAGAAAAGCACGTCCAATTCCATGAGCAAGTCCTAAAAAACCATGCTGCCTAGCATTCTCAACAGGCTTTGTCAACACCCCCGTCACCCCAAAAGCAACACCCTGTGCAAAAGCTTCAGTTCCTTGAAGAAATCCATCACCGAAACCAGTAATCCTCCTTGACCAAACCTACACCAACGTTAGAATGAAAATCTGCAGAAGAAAGAGTAAATGGAATATAAACATGAGACAGTTTCAACCTGCTTAGAGCGCAACTGCAAGAACTGTCGATCTGTTGAAAGCTCTGCAAATCCTTTACTGAGAGAGGCCAATGTCGATTTTGTCATGCTCAATACGTCCACAGAGAAAATAATATGTAAAGGGTTGTGAATAAGGTCTCTCTTGATACGATTTACAATAGAGGGAATAATGGAGCTTTTCCGCATGAACCGACTTCTATGCATGACTTTTCTTAAATGAAGCTGATAAAAAAAAAATGATTGCAACTCATGGGGACAACATTTGAATGTATTTACAAAGACAATATAATATACATTTATCTGAATTTATATAAGTATTAAATCATATCTAAGTTAATATAAGTAGTAAATAATATCTGATATATTAATGCTGAAAACTCGCAATAGGATTCATCTGAACGCTAAATTAAAAAACAAAAATGTTAACACTAGAAATACTGATGAGTTCCTAAATGAAAATTAAATGACTGTTAAAAGAAAAAATTATGAATGAAGATAAACTTAGTGCTCTGAAAAGACCTAATGACCAAGCCATTGATAGTCATCATGAGGTGGAAGGCAATAGGATCACTGACTCTTTTGATAAAGATGCATCTATTGTTGGAGTAGATTCATCTGAACAATACATTCAAGGACACAAAATCGGATTTTGTGGGCTTTTTGTTCCACAATGAGGTGATCTAAGTGCAGGATAATTCTTCTTATGTCGTGAATTATGCTTTGAATGACATTTACGAAAACCGAAGATGGTCTAGTAATTTTTCCTCTGATCTCTGGGGAAGTGGCTTCCAAGGATCTAAGGAATGACAAGAATTCTCAGGAGAACATCTCTTTTTGATTTGGAGGTTAATCTTGGCGTCAAATCTATTAGTGTCATGTCTTCTAATTAGTGTGATCACCTGCCTCAAGTCCACCAGTAATGACAGATTACTAGATTGTGACAAAAAAAACTTTGCTAAATACTTTAGAAGGGATCCATGATCCTTTTTCTTTGCCTCCATCTAAAAAGTATACTAGAACTATTTATACAATTGAATTCAACAATGCTGTAACTCCTCTATGCCTTCTGATAGTTGCATGGCCCATTTTTTGGCTTAGTACTTCCTAAAATACACCCATGGATCATCGGAGGAGTTTTGTCTGCACAAAGAATGTTGTGCTGTCATAAATGGACCATTTTGTCTTGTGCTTGCTTCAAGCTTCAGAGTCTTGACATCTCTCTCTTTAATTCTGTCATCTAATATAATTATAGAAAAAGTTTGAGAGTATATTTTGTTTTAATCTATGGAATATATCTTCCATTTTAATATCTACATACTATGAGAAAAAAAAAATTGTAAAATTCTATAACTGTCATTAATTTTACCTTTGAACTACATACAGTTTGATCCCTCCAGAGTACATAGGCAGCCATCACTAGTTTGCTCTAGTTTATGGAATGCACAACCTTTTTGTATCTTCCATTATTATATATAAAAAATCTACACATTGAGAAAAAAAATTTGCAAAACGCGTTGAAGTAAATTCAGTAGTTAAGCGAGACATGTGCTATGTACTTAGCCTTGATACTTGATTTTACAATGATTTTTGTTTGTCATTCTTCTAGAATATCAAACTTCGCCCAAGCAACGTGCTATAGCCTCTGACTTTCTGCTATTTTTAAGGTTCTCAATACCATGACTTATATTTCTTTTCATATACTGCATTATCGTCGTATTTTGATAAACTTTTCAATGAAGAATCTGAAAGTACGATTGATTTTAGCAACCTTAATACTCTAAACAAAAATAGAGAATTTCATTTCTATCGTCGTATTACTAAATCTGAAGTTAGTGAAGCTTTAAAGAAAATGAAATGTGGAAAAGCAAGAGGGCGATAATATTCCAATAGAAGTGTGGAAATGTTTAGAAGATCAAGGAATTTCTTTTTACAAATCTTTTAATGTCATTTTAAAGACTAAAAGATGCCGATGAGTAGAGAAAGAGTTTGTTGGTTCCTATATTTAAGAATAAATGTTATGCACAAGAGTGTGCAAATTATAGAGGAATTAAGTTAATGTGCCATACATTAAAATTATGGGAGAGAGTAATTGAGCATAGGCTACGATGTGATATAGAAGTTTCTCACAATCAGTTTGGTTTCATGCCAGATAGATCTACTATGGATGCTACACATTTATTAAGGGGTTTGATGGAGAAGCATAGAGAAAGTAAGGAGGATCTACATATGATATTTATTGATTTAGAAAGCTTATGATAAAGTTTCAAGATGTTCTTTGGAGAGTTCTAGAAACGAAAGGAGTTAATATTGGTTATATTCAAGTCATTAAGGATATGTATACTAGAGTTACTTGTGTCCAAACACAAGGAGGATTGACAAAATATTTTCCTATTTCTTGGATTACATCAAGGATCAGCTTTAAGCCCTTATCTTTTACTTTAGTTATGGATGTTCTTTTAGGCATTTACAAGAAGATGTACCTTGGTGTATGCTTTTATGACATTCTTCTTGTTGATAAGACTAGAGAGGAGTCCAAGAAACTTGAATTATGGAGGTCAACTAGAGTCTAAAGGTTTTCGTTTAAGTAGATCTAAACCGAATATATGGAGTAATTTTAGTTGTAGAAGTTATAGTGGTAGTGTTGTGACATTAGGTGAACAAGTCATTAATAAGAGTGAGCGTTTATATTTAGGCTCTATTGTTCAAAATGATGGTGAAATAGATGGAGATGTTATTAGTAGAATTCAAGTTGGATGGTTGAAGTGGAGGAATGCATCCGCCTATTATATGATAGAAAAGTTCCACTTAAACTTAAGAGAAAATTTTATAAGATGGTGGTAAGACCGAATGACTTATGGTGCGAATGTCAATAAAAGAGAGCATAAGATTAAGTTAAGTGTTACAGAGATGAGGAGGCTTAGGTGGATGAGTGGCTTTATTCTTAGAGATAGAATGCAAAATGAGTATATTCGGGAAAAAGTTGGAGTAGCTCCAGTGGTAGATAAGATTAGGAGAGTCTGATGGTTTCATAGCCGCCACGTCCAATGAATATTAGAGTAGACAGATTTCCTTATGTTAAGAAAGGTAGAGGTAGACCCAAAAAAACGTGTTAAGATGTAAAAAAATGATCTTAGTATGATTGAGTTAAATGAGAATACACACATAATACACATCGATATATAAATGACACCCAAGTGGGATTAAGGCTTGTTGTTGTTGTTATTGTTGTTGTTGTTGTATACTGTATTATCCTTTTAAATTTATATATAGGCTTTTGTTGGCTAAAGAATAAACTATGAAGCCTGAATTAAAACAACACAATTATTAAGTTATGGTGATAACAAGAAGTTTTAAGGCTCCCACAATCCTTTGAACAAACCTATGTCTTCCATTTGTTTTTTATTGAAATAATCCTAAATCAAAGGCCAACACCTTTCCATATACATCAATCCAACAATCCATGTATAACAACTTTCCATCTATAACAATACAGTAATCCCTGAACAAATAGCTTTCCATCTACAACAATTAATAATTCATGGACAAAAACATTTCATTTATGTAATATAGTTAATTCCAAATTCCAAAATTGAAGATGATTTTTTCAGATTCTTTCTTTCCTTCATAGCTTTTTACCTATTTATATGCATCTTCTTAATTGATTTTTTTTTAAAAGAAATAAAATTCAATCATATAATCTCTCATTTTTTATTCTCCTCTCCTTCAATTCTAATTTTCAATATCGTATTATAGCCACTAAGGTTTTGTCCCTGCAAGAGTCTCTCCTTCATGTCAATGTCTATTGTCAAAATTGAATATCAATTATTGCCCAATAAAAATCACACAAAAATTTATGAAGGATCCTCTTGCAAAGAAGATGATGACTATGGGCTCCAAAAATTCATCACCGACCTCTCAATTAAGAGAGTATGATTTAATGTCGGTCAAACTTTCAGAAGGTAAATGGAATAGTATATAAGACACTACCCAAAGATTTTCTCTCATTTTGTGAGGGCTTTATATCTAGTTCCAGGTTTCTTATAGGTGCAAGCACCTATAGTTAATTACCCCTCCCAATACTGAAAGAGAACTTTCGATTAAGGCTAATCGTTAGATCGCCAAATCAGCATATAGTAACATGTAGTATAAAATTGTGAAAAATTCATCATTTTAACTTAAAGCGGATTGGAGAAATAATGACGCCATCAAGATCCTATTGTCACATCCGGGATGTTGATCTAATCTACTTAGAGGAGTTCTGACCCAAAGAATCTTTCGAATCATGATTCAAGAAAACCTGAGACTTAGGTAACGTTTTCTAAATAGATAAGCTTAAGTAATAACTAACTAACACATGTTTTTTGCTATCAGTGCATATTTTGCTCACAATGCCATTGAGAGAGCATACTGATACAACGCGATGTAAGAGTGGTGTCATTTGGTAACCACATCAAGACTCGTCAGAATCAAATCATATGTGAGCCTTGGGTCAAATCACGGACAAAGAACACGCACGCCTTTCTTTGAGATTATTTGAGTGTGAATAGAATATCTGACTTGACATTATCGCTATGAGTAGTTTAATTGTCACATTCAACAAACAATTGCGGAAGATGGATTGAGTAAAGTTTGCTTTAAGTTTTTACATTATTAATTTCATTTAGGCATTTATAACTTAATAACATATTAGAATTTTCTTTTAAATTAATACTTGATTTAAATTAAATTGATCCGAAATTGTAAATGTATTTGGATAGTGGTATCCCCTCTGATTGAAATCCTCATTAACACAGCCATCATCAAGGATGTAAATGATTAGAATATTCACATTACAATTTGATAATTTTATTTTAAGATTGAATCCCTCCGATTGAAATCTATAATCAGCGCATTGGGTATTAGGAGATAGTCGTCATACTATCATATGACATAATTAGCTTCTAAGATATTTTCTCAAGTTGAGGAAGTTATAACATCATTAAGTTTGGTTAACCCGACCCATGAAACCAAGAATCAGCAACATCCTCAAACACTAGATTGTGCATTCAACATGGTGGTATCATGGTTAAATTCAAATGCTTACATAGATTTTCAAAGAGTTTATTATTTCTAAAGCATTTACACATACTGATACAGATGAATTAATATGAATTTCAAAGCATTTAGATTCAACCATAAGTTTGTCTTATGATGCATTGCATATGAAATTAAATTCGTTCAAATATTTATATTAATTTCAGGAATGTCCAAATTGAATTTAATAAACACCTTACGAAGCATGTAATGTTTGTTTAGAACTCAAATTAACACCATCTATTTGCTAGCATAGATGAGTTATAGATTCGGTGGCGTAGAAGATGTTTTAAATTATTCTAATAGCTTGTTAGATCCCATGGAATGACATTCAATTATTTTCTTCTATTTAGAGTTGACTAGTGTTCGTGTAATATCCATTAATTGTAATACCTAATTAGTTTCTTAATTAATTCCTAATTAATTTTTGTTTAAGCTAATTAACCCGTTGTTATCAGTAAGACTTACTAGAATCCACTTTAGCATGCAACTACGGATTAAAGCCTCGACGTGTGTATGGTCGGATCGAGGTAATTTTATTTCCTTCCATACCGCGCCTATTTCATTTCCTTCACAGATCGAGACCGCTCGCTTCCTTCGATCGACGATTTCCTCCTTTCCTTCCTTCGCCGACCGACGCCGCACTGTCGATCGCGCGCGTAAAGGAATCCGCATCGGCTTCGGCCGCATCCCGTCGGCCAGGAAGCTGGAACCGCCGCATCCCGCGTCGGCTTAGACAGGAAGTGCCGCCTCCCGTGGCGCCATCAGATGTTCGAGCCAGAACCCCTTCGCTGACTGCCGACTCGGTGGAAGCAATTCTTCAGCCGCTGGAAACGCCGACCGCACAAGTAAGTCCCGCCGGGTTGGAAAGTTCAGAATCGCCGGGTTGGAAAGTCCGAACCGCCGGTTGGAAATTCGCGTGAACCGACGGTCCGCGGAACCGATGACGGCTAGGGATTTCTCGGCCGACGAAACTTAGGAATTTTGTAAGTTCTTAATTTTCCCTATCCCTTTTCTTTCCAGCCTTCCTTGGCTGAAATGCGTGATTGAGGAGTTCAACCGCTATGTGAGTGGTAAAATTATTGAGGGGATTTGGAGGATGTTTTAATTTTAGTTTATTGATCAAGCGTAATTAATAGTGACGTTAGAGATTTTGGAGATTACTTTGAGTCAGACTCTTGTTCCAAGTTTTATGAGAGAGATCATTTCGGGTAAGAGTTAATTATGTTTCATTTACGAGTTGTATGTTATAGAAGTTGAAGAGTTATTTTATTATAGGTTGTATACTAGAGGAAGGTGCAAGCATCATTAACGACCTGTATTGACCGGTACATAATCGCAAAAGAATTCGCTTATGTACGATGCCATTGTTTTACCACTTTAAATTGTATGAATACATATCTCTCATATATTGCAGAATTACAAATGCTTATATCTTCCAAGATATTAATCGATTTATACCGATGAGAATGATTTATTGATTTCATAAAGATACGATTTCATTTGAAGATATAGAAATGTTTAACATGTTAAATAAAAGAATGTGATAAACGGAAATGTGGAAAATTGATAGGGGCTTATACGTGAATCAGATAGATAAGATAAAAGAAAAGCTCGACGAGATGAGCGATGACAGTGATCTTAAGATCCCCGACTGCGATTTTGGTACGTCGCAGTCAGTCTAACCTGTCTGCAGATGTAGAAGATCGCCGCTTTACCTACTTTTAGTCGACGCTGGACGAATTTACGAAAACAAAACCTACGAATTATAAACGACATTTCTAAAAAAAACGATTGATAATCAGAACCGAACGATGAATGAAAATCACGCTCCTCGACATGATACAAGATGACAACATATTACCTACAAGATATTTTCCTTATATCATACATTTCTACAAAGACCTACAAAGATATCATGTTCGCTTATAACGTTACATCAAGTAAAGACAGCTTTACCTACGCTTTACATAAATTTATACATATCACGCATTGCTTTACCGCTCAGACCGATTGCTTTTAAAGATTCTTTCACCACAAGCCTTTTACCATGCTACCGTCAAAATTTCGCGAAAAGACGGCAGTTTACCGCTTTTTTAATCAGATAGCTTGTGCTAGACGCATAAATTAAACGCCTTTACCGCTCAGATTTATTTAAAGATTTCACGCCCAAAGATTCATGAATATTAAGCTAAGAAGATACGAATCAAATACATGACGATTGATTAGATACACCTTTCACTGCTTCTCAAGAAGACAGCCGGAACGCTGTCGCTGAATCGGTCCAATCGAATATCCTATTCTCTATTACACTCGACGACCCCAAGATAAGCGGGGTCATCCTGCATGAAAGATCGAGCAATAAGGCCAGAACGAGCAAAAAAGATCGTGAATAAGACGATTTGATGACAAGATTGGAATCGATCACGAGCTATGACGATTAATGTTAGAATCTATATGTCTTAATTTCACGCGTGATATTTAATTTCACGATATGATATAATAAATGGATCATATAAATACTTTTATTTTGATTAATTTCGTCAAGAAATGCCGTAGAAGGGTCATTCCTCTGACTAAATGCGCACTCGAATCGCCAAGATAATTCTAACGTGAAATAAAATACAACCTGTGGGAAGTAGACTGAATTTAATCGAAGCGTAGTCCGATTTCGCGTGTTGAGCAAACCTCTAAAAATCAACCGCACAATCTAAGTATGGTTCGACCAACATTCGGCGATATTTCAAACGCTCAAACCACCAAAGATTCGCGAGCCGCTGATCCCATAGCATAAGATCGCTAAGAAAAAATTTTGACGATGATTTGCCTGAAAACGTAAGAGAAGACGGCTACTTTCAGATAAGGAGAGAAAGGTGGCGGCTCAACATGAGAAAGATTTGACCGATACCCATTACTCGATCAAACGGGATGAGTTTGTCAAAGATTCAAAGATCGGCATTCCTCCATCGACCTGCTTTTACAAGACAAATTTTTCAATCTAACTGCCAAAACTATAATGCACATGAAGTTCGAAGTTCACTTCTCTTTCAGATACGCCCACATTATATCAAGACACGCGAAGAGAACATGATTGGCGCCGAGATCAATTAAGATCAAGACCTCTTCGATATCGCCAGTTCTCGAAGAAGGGCTAAGAATAAATGAGTTAAATTTTTCCAACAACGGATTCAAGCAAACGAAAAAGCCGAAAGAAGGCCGATTTGCTCAAGAAGAAATTTAAGTTCGATGATGTATTTAAACAAATTCGCCAGAAACCTATTTCGATAAGCGTGAAAAGACATTTTGGTCAACGGGGTAGATCGAGACGCTACGGACATCGACATCGCACTGACGCCTAACGGTAAGAAGACATAAAGCATACAATTATCGTGACACAACAAAGAAAATTTTGCCGTGCGTACACACAATTTTGGGAAGACCTTCAATTCAAGAAAAGGAGAACTTCTAAAAAAAACCAACCCTCCAAGAAAGCAAGAGTTTTGCTATCACCCAAAAAGCGAATCAAACGGTCGTGATGCTTAAAATTTCGATCATTCGCTTGCTTGATTCCGGCCAGATTCGCTCATTTCGATTCCTTTTCACCCGCCATTGATATTTATTTACACCAGAATGCAGAATGCCTTCCGCGATAATAATACAAATAAAATGCTATTGACATTAACATTCAAGATAAACACTTTCCTAGAACTAATTATCTTACCAATCGACATTTTGACGCTTATACTGTGTGACGGACGGTTGATCAAATATTTTGCAACAATTGAATGCCGAAGAGGAGAGTGAAATTTGCATGCCCGGTGAAAAATCATTTTATTTTTCGCGATAAGAACGCCGCTTCTTCTTCGACAGCAAGTTTGAAGAATAGTAAATCTAAAATATTTCTACCAAATTGATGTTAATAAGGAGGTGTTTGAACAAAAATATTCCGCTTGTTCTGAATTTCGATGTGTCGGAATTACCGTCAAACACGGTAAGAGAGGATCGATGTACAACCCACAACTTCTATACATAAATCTCCTTACGCGACGGCCCCTAAAGAATTGCAGTGAAGTCAAGCAAGAATCGATGAGATTTATTCTACCCAAAGAACTCACCGCGAGCACCAAGATATTTCATAAGAAAAGGACGGCCTACGCGACAAGGTTGACACAAGTGAGTTAAATAAAGTGACAATCAAGAACAAGATCCACTACCGGCGATGATGATGATTTGATCACGTGGGAGCCATCAGATTTTCCGTGATCGAGATCCTGATATCATCGTTAAGTTAAAGATGCCGATATTTTAAAATTGGAACCGTATATTATTTGAATTTCGTTATGCCATCGGCTTAACTAACGCCCCGCAATTTTACGATTTAATGAATCGTGCCCTCGCGGACCGGGCCATATCATCTTTATCACGATATTCGATTTATTCTAAACCGAAGAAGACGCAAATCATTCGGGATTGCTTTAATCAAGACAAAATCAATTATACGCCAAATTTTCAAAATGTGAATTTGATGATACCGATTTCTAGTCACATTATCGAGTTTCGCTGATCCTCAAAAGTAAAAGTAATTTTAGAATGGCCCCGCACTGTTAACGATGTAAGTCGCAGCTTTCCGCTAAGTTATTACGCGAAGTTTGTCAAGAGATTTTCATATCAGAACGCTCTATCTAATTTATCGAAAAGGATATCAAATTCCAAATGACGACGGGAAGAAGTTTTCAAGAATCAAAAGATTCGACCATCGCCCCGCTTTTATTCCATCGTGGACCGGGATTCCAAATATTTATGACGCCTCTTTGGTTCGGGTCTTAACGCGTAATGTAAAGCATCTATGCGCTGAGACAATTAAAACCCCACGAAAGAAATTATCCCGTACGATCTATTAGTTTTTTTGCTCTTAAAATTTGGAGACATTACTTATATGAGTGAAATGCTAAATTTTATGATCATCGAGTTTTAAATATATCTTACACAAAAGAATCAATCTAAGAGCATGCCATTGAAGTTTATTAAAGACATGATTTAGATTCAAGATTGTCCGCGCAAAGTTTTAATGTGGCCGATGATTAAGTCGCAAGTCACTGAAATGCCAATATTACTCAAAAGTCGATAGAGAATAGTCTACTAAGTTAAGATTCAAATGATACCGCATTTATCTCAATCGACAAGAATCAACTTTATTCGATAATCCGCACGTAAACTGATCGCTGGATATCATAAATTTATCGAACAAATCCAGTCGGCGTAATTTTACGTAGATGCAGAGGGTATTATTCTAAGAATTCACAATTACGTGTACGACGCTTGTCAGACAAGAAATTTTAGCGAGGCCATCGCGATATACTATTCATCCCTAGTCAAAATGTATAAAGATTTAAAAGCAACATTTTATTGCATGAAGAAAGACATAAATAATACGCTCTAAGCTCGTTTCGACATTGTTAAAGCTCGAAAGATCAAAGACCGGTGATCTATACCATTACCTATACCGGAGTAAGTGAAGAAATCATGGATTTTGTTACGATTTCCTGATCAGTGCGCGGATAAGATCCTGTCTATGATAGATTAAGTCACCATTTCTTACCCATGAAACGTATGTGATTCACGATAAATTATCCGATTATATGTTAAAGAATCAGAAGACTTCGGTAAAAGTGATCGCCTGATTTAGATTTACTTCCGTGATTACAAGAAGAATCGTTTCGCACAAGCTACACTTAAGTACGCCTTTTCATCCGCAAACCGATGGACAATCGAAAGAACAATTCAAGTCCTAAGATTTATTATATGTTTTAGATTTTGAGCAGAATGGAAGATCATATTCCTACGATCGAAGCTTACAATAATTTTACCAATCTAAGATTCGATCCCGTATGAAGCATCAATCGAAAGTGTGTAACTCCATTAAGTTGGGTCAAGGGAGAAAGCATACCGTTAGTCCGTGAGTTGGCCGATCAAGCTACGAGAAAATCGATTAATCGAGATAGATGAAAGTCGCCGTGATCGCCGCTAAGTATACGACTTAAAGCATCGAAATAGAATTTCAAGTTGAGAATTTGTATTTTAAAAGTCAAACCTACGGGAATTAAGTAGATTTGGTCACGAGGTAATCGAGCCCTCATTGACCTTTGAAATCATCGAAAGGATCGGCAATACGGGCTTACACGCTTTACCCATTGAATCGCAGACATTCACAACGCGTTTCACATTTCAATGAGAAAATGGATCGATGCAGAGCGTAAGATTCCATATACAAAGTTTGAAATACCACCGATTTGACTTACGCATCGGAGCGTAAAAGATTTTAATTTGATGCCAAGAGATAAATGTACAAATTTCCTATGTTAAAATTAAACAAGATGCACCAATCAAAGAAGCTACTGAGGTCGAAGAGAGGCGTAAGTTTCCTTCCGTTTGGATTCGTAAGAAATTTCAAACTAAATTTTAAGAGGGAAATTGTAATATCCATTAATTGTAATACCTAATTTAATTAATTCCTAATTAATTTTGTTAAGCTAATTAACCCGATCAGACTTATGAAGATATTTACTTCGCATGCAACTACGGATTAAAGCCTCGACGCTGTATGGTCGGATCGAAGGTAATTTT
Source organism: Cymbidium sinense (assembly GCA_021442155.1). Classification (NCBI taxonomy): domain Eukaryota; kingdom Viridiplantae; phylum Streptophyta; class Magnoliopsida; order Asparagales; family Orchidaceae; genus Cymbidium; species Cymbidium sinense. Next base: position 140,340,786 of record CM038215.1, on the reverse strand, counting down.
ATTTCCTTCCATACCGCCTATTTCATTTCCATGAGATCGAGACGCTTCAAGATCGAGATTTCCTCCTCCTTTCATTCCTTCGACTTCGACCGCGCACTGTAGATCCGGTATAAAGGAATCCGACGGCCGCCCGATCCGCCTTCATTGAACGCTGAACGCCACATCCCGCCGCTTAGAAGTGCCGCCTCCCGGCGGCCGATCACGTTGGCCAGAACCCTTCGCCTGACGCTGACTCTGGAAGCCGAATTCTTCGAGCGTTGGAAACGCCGACGCAAGTCCCCAGAACCGCTGGTTGGAAAGTGAACCGCCGTTGGAAAGTCCAGAACCGCTTGGGAAATTCGAACCGACGGCCGGCTCAGAACCGATCGGCCAGTGGATTTCATCCCGACGGGAAACTGGAATTTTGTAAGTTGCTAATTTCCCTATCCCTTTTCTTTCGCCAGCCTTCCTCGGAAATGCGTGATTGAGGAGTTCAACCGCTTTGGCCGCTGAGTGGTAAAATTATCATTGATCGACTTTGTTAATTTTTTTATCGATCAATATGAATTAATAGACGTTAGGAGATTTCGAGATTACTTCTGAGTCGCATCTTAAGCTTAAGCGAGATCTATTTCGCGTAAGACGGTTTAATTATGTTTCATTTATGAACAGATGTTATGTGCTGTAAGAGTTATTTTATTATGTTGTATACCGGCGAGAATCGAGACATCACGACACCGACCTGTATTAATCGGTGAGACATAATCGCTAAAAGAAATTCGCTTATTCTATATGCCATCGTTTTACCACTTTGTCTAAATTGCATTTAACGAATGACATCTCGACATATATATCAGAGAATTACAAATACTTATTACTGACCAAGATAGACATCGATTTATACCGATTTATAATGATTATGACGCCATAAAGATATGATTTCATCGAAGATATAAATGTTTTACACATGTTAAATGCATAATGCGATAAAATGCGAAATGCCGTGAAAATCATGATAGGCTATACGACGCGAATCAAGCAGATAAAAGAAAAAGCTCGACGACGAGCCGCGATTAGTGATCTTAAGATCCCCGACTGCATTTTGAGGTTGGGTCGCTAGCCGTCTAACCGCGTCGCAGTGTGTAGAGTGCTCTAGCCTTTACCTTCGCCTTTAGTCGACGCCGACGACTTACGAATGAAAGTCAAAACCTATTAATTATAAACGACATTTCTAAAATGAAAATGATTTGATATAACTGAATCGAAATGAAATGAAAATTACCGCTCTCGACATCGATACAAGATGACTTACAAAGATATTACCTACAAAGATATCGTTCGTATATCTACATTCTTCAAAGACCTACAAAGATATCGTTTCGCTTATAATCGTTACATCGCAAAGATGTTTTACTTACGCTTTATCACCAGAATTTACGTCATGCACATTTGTTTACCGCTCAGACCGAAATTGCTTTTAAAGATTCTTGTCTGCCTTTAAATTTTACGACGCTACCTGAAAATTTCGCGAAAAGACGAAATTTGCAGGTAGGTTTATTGAATCAGATAATTTGTAGTTTAAAGCGCTGGCATAAATTAAATGCCTTTACTCATTTATTTAAAGATTTGACGCCTTAGATTTGTGATATGTTAAGTTAAGAAGATATATGAATTGAAATAGTTTAGACGATTTGATTAGATACACCTTCACTTGCTCGTTAAAGAAGCGTGAACGCGAAATGTGTCCAATCGAAGTCATCCCATTCCGATTAATTTCGACGACCAAGATAGCGTCAGCGTCAATGTTCACTAGACTCTCATTTATATCTATTGACAATCTTCAAATTCATCACAAACTCTATTCAATTTCTTTATGATTCAATTTGAGTATTCAATAAGACAAATAGTATGGTTCAAATAATTTTCAAGAATTCCTTGATTATGCTTACTAGCAATCATTTAATCTCATTAGAAATTTCTTATGAATTCTTTGATTTTCTTCAATTTATTTGGAGTGAATTATATTTGAAAATTATATTCTAATTCCAAAGAGATCTCTCGTTGTCTAATTAGATATTCAATCATATCAACTTTCAAATCAATTGGAATGAGATATTGAATTACTAAGTTTATGTTTAATTCATTTCAATTACTTCATGATTAAGTATCTAAATGTTCCAAAATATTGCATATTTCAATCTCAAAGATGATTAAAATTCTTTTTTGATTATCTCAATATGAATTCCAAAATAATTCAAATATTGAGTGAGAGATGTTTGTTCATTTGAGAGCAGTTGACCAATTTTTTATTTCAATTAAAATCAAATTTTAATAATTTTTTTACTTCAAGATTTAACAAGCTCGGATTGAATTTTAAAATTAATTTAATATTCAATTTAAACTAATTTATTTGAGTCTTTGTCAATGTGAAATCCATTTAAATGACGACTCAACGCCGTACATATATATTTGCCCAATGCAAAAGCGTGGATGGTGTAACCCGGCGGCCAGAATCGTCGTCACGTCGAAAAGATATGTATGGGTTTAAAGCACAGTAGGAAACAGATTTCGACATCTTAAGAAAGGTGTATGATACTTATATACCTGCAATATCACTTTAAATATCATTTTGCATTTATAGCTAATTTCATATTGAGTTGTATAGGCCTCTCGTCGGTGTGAAAATTGACGATTTTGACATCATCCGAGTCGTCCGCACGCCGGTATCTTTCCCGTCGCGAAGAAAGGTATGTATGAGTGGTATAAACATCATGGTCGAAAACATCATCTCACTATATTAAGAAAGATATGTATGGGTCTACGAACATGCATGCAAATCTCCGCGCAGAAAGCATTGCGTACTTATGTACTTCTGAACAAATACAACATGCGTTAAGAAAGACGTGTACACTTAAGATTTTAGCGTCCATTATAATTTCATTTTTACGCATACATGAAGGCGAAATGATTAGAAGTGTGATAGTTCAACCATAATACGGATTCCATCATCACTTCACTCATTTTCTCTCTTCTTTTTGAAACAGCCAAAATGAAAATTTTAAATCTCACAAGGATTTATCCCTCATTTCTACCTCATTCCAACTTAATCTTGCAATGATTTCACTATTTGGTGAATCTTAAGAAGAAATGCAACAAAAAAGCAAGCAATCCTACTGATTTTCTATCTTAACTTTACTCCATGACTCAAATAAAGGCAAACCAACACAAAACAAACAAATGCTTGGCAACAAAACAAGGCCTAAGCCATATAACATATCAAGCCTAACAATTTTTTATCCTAATCCAACCACGTAGCATGCGAAAGAGGAATTCGTCAAGCCCATTTCATTCAAAAGAAACCCAAATAGCAAAATACAACTTCGAATTGAGTAGAGATAACCAGAAAATCCGGTTGGAAGGAGGAAGGAAAGAGATTGGTATTGGGGCCGCTTTCAGTTTGGAAAGTTCGCTAATAGAGGAGAGGCCGTCGTCAATAGAAACGGATGAGAAGCTTGGTTGCTCGGCTTAGGTTCGTATCCGTTGAGGAGTAGCGGCAATGGCAGTCGCCTGAACTAGGGATATCGAGAGCTCGTTGACCGCCGATTGAGAGAGAGGAAGAGGTGGTTGAGAGTTCGGCTCGTTGTTCGATCGAGAGGGAGGGAGAGATGGCATGACCGAGCGATGCTCGTCGAGGAAGACCGAGACGAATGGAGGTTTACAAATGCGAGTATCAGTGATGAATAAGAGTGTTGTGTGGATTAGGGTTGGGTAATTGGAGTATTATAAAGAATCTTTTCATTTAAGTGATTAAATCAACATTAATTCAGATATTTGCAATGACATAATGATATAGTTATCATATATGCCAATCTTAGGTTATTTCGATGTTCGCGTGCGGATTTCGAGCGGTCGTTTGGTTCAAGTCAGCGTCGAATCAAATTAGTTTCGGTTCAAAAATGCGCATTATCGTTTCCAACCGCTCGACGTTCGTGTAGACTTGTCCGAATCGAGCGCGGCCGGTCTCATTTGATAAATTTCGATGTTTCGAAACTAACGGTGCGATCAATTTCACAAATGAAGGTCGTTTGGGTATCGTCACAACCTCCCGACTCCGATATGCGCGTAGGCGCATCGACGTCTTTCCTTCTTGATCGGTCGACTGTTAGATTGTGAAATTTGTATATTTCGATCATTTTCGATGTTCTGAACGCGATGGCGAAGTCCGTCCGTTGATCGGAGATCGTTTCGAGCAATTTTGGCGACATCCAGTGTATTTCGACTTTGATTTGCCAGATATTGTATTCGAAGCCCGTCGAATTTGTCTTGTAAGTTCGACTCGACTGATGTGGCACGCATGGAGGTCAACAATGATAACTTCTGGGAAGAAGCTAGCAATCCCAATGTGATGGATATCAACTTTAAACTGAAAAGCCCATAGCTCAAAAATGAAAAATCTACGATGAAAGTTGACTATAAACATTCTAAAGAGAACTATCATTAGAGACAAACTATAACAACTATCTTCTCACTTTAGCCATCAAAATGGTACAACAACAACAACAATAACAACAAAAAGCTTTTATCCCGCTACTTAGGGTTGGCTATATGAATCATTTTTCTCCAATATGTCCTATTAAGTGTCATATTCTCATTTAATCCTAATAAATTAAGGTCATTTTTTTTAGTTCCTAACCAAGCCTTTTTAGGTCTACCTTTGTATTGCTTAACATAAGCTGAATCTAATACAACTACTCTAACTGGGTCATCGGATGACTAGCATCATTATTTTATGTGACCATACCATCAAAGGTGACTATAATCTTATCTGACACTAGAGCTACTCCAATTTTATCACGTATATATTACATTTCTCATTTTGTCTTTAAGTGTAAAGTCACTCATCCACCTAAGCATCCTCATCTCTGTAACACTCAGCTTAGTCTTATGCTTCTTTGCTGTTCTCACCACCATCTTATAAATTTTTTTTTCGAGTCTGTACTTTCCTATCACATAACAAATTCCTTTCCATTTTTCAACTTGAATTTTATTAATAACATCACCATCTACATCACCATCACTTTGAACAATAAACCCTAGAGTAAAACTTTCACTCTTTTTAATGACTTGATTATCCATCATCACCATTTTGCCATGATCTTCTACAACTAAAATTACACTCCATATATTCAATTTTAGATCTACTCAAACGAAAGCCTTTAAACTCTAAAACTGACCTCCATAATTCAGGCTTTTCTTGAATTCTCTCTCTAATCTTATCAACAAGAAGAATATCATCACAAAAAAACATACATCAAGGTACAATCTCTTGTAAATGTCTAATAAGAACAGCCATAACTAAAGCAAAAGATCTTGCTTTCAAGATAATCCTTGATGTAATCCAATTGAAATAGAAAAATACTTAGTCAATTCTCCTTGTGTTTGAACACAAGTGACAACTCCACTATACATATCCTTAATGACTTGGACATAAAAAATATTAACTCCCTTCTTTTCTAGAACTCTCTAAAGTACTTCTCTTAGAATTTTATCATATGCTTTCTCAAAATCAACAAATATATATATAAATCCTCCTTACTTCTCCATCAAACCTCTCAATAAATGTATATCATCCATAGTAGACCTACCCGACATAAACCAAAATTAATTTTGAGAAATATTTGTATCACATCGTAACCTATGCTCAATTGCTCTCCTATAATTTTACTGTATAACACAATAACTTAATTCCTCTATAATTTGCACACTCATGTGCATCACCTTTATTCTTAAAAATATGAACTAACAAACTCTTTTTTCACTCATTTAACATATTCTTAGGGGCTGTTTGGTAGCGTGCATTTGGAATCTGCATTCAAATGCACATTTGATTGCGTTTGATTGCAGTAAAAATTTCATGTAATGTAATGTAATCCAAATACATGATAGAGATTCGTGTATTTGGAATTCGTGGGCGAATTCCAAATATCTGGATCAATAAGTGATGTGGCTGGTGGCCCCGCCGCCCTCCGCCGCCTCAGCCGCCCAGCCGAGGTATCATCAGCCACCTCGGCCGGCCCGCCAGGACCGGCCATGCATGTAGCCGGTCGTGGGTCGCCATGCCGTAGTCAAAAGCCTTCTTTACATTATTTTGTCAACCAAAAAAAAAACAAAGTCGTGAATTTGTAATGCTCTCAACTATAAAGTAATCCTTTTCTTTGAATTCACTGATTCTTTTACATCGTTTGAATCACGCACCTTTCAAAAATATTAAAAATTTAAGTAAGTCAAAAAATTCATTGATCTCTTAAGCATTTTCACACCTATACTGAAATATCACGAGTCCTATTGTTCTTCCATACTTAAATTTTCTTTTAGATCTTAAGCACACACCATGAGATAAATCTTTTAAGAAGTCTTAGAAGCGTACAATTGCATCATACAAATGCATTATGCAAGTGCACCAAAAATGTACAAGTGCATCAAGATGCATGCACATCACTAAAAGTGCATACTCACAGGTGCTCGATCAATGTGGTAGATGTTCGATTTCACAAACTTGGAATGTTGTGCAGATTAAAAACAAGTTAAACTCAAATGTAATTCACCTCAATAAACACACCTCTTTGAAATTCATAGATTCTCTCTTTCCAAAATTAGACCCAAACCTATGAAATTATGCATGATTTCAAGTAGGCCACCATGGACAAGGCCATAAATCTCACTTGACCAGTCTATTCCCCTCCCTGAGGGGACTGGGTTGACGAGACTAATGCTCTTAACAATATTTCTAGTTATAAACTTCAACTAAATTGAGAATGAAATATAATTTTAACTCATACGCTCAATCTAACCCTATTAATTTTGTCTTCCACTTGCATACGACCTTCAATGCGTTAACAAAAAGTCGTTTTAGATGAGATTACTTAGCATAATACCTACAAGATGTATTTAGAAATCTTAAATTTACAAATCCAATTCTCTACTTACTAGAATAGAGTCAATATAGTCTATAACATAATGAATTATTAAGATAAATTATATGCAAATTATAGACTAGATCCTCTATACATCAAGTAGAGTCAACAAGGATTTAAAACAACAAAAATTAAATCACTCAAGGACCGTCAATGATGGCCATGTTGATAAAATTCCTCAAAAGTGGAAATATTATCATCAAAATTGATTAGATGTTAAAAATTCCTTCCTAAATGAGGACTTGGAAGATCAAATCTACATGATTATACCACCTAGGTTTGAGACCACTCACAATGCAAATCAAGTATGTAGTCTCAATAATTTCACTATGGCTATTAAAATGTATGGGTACTCTTAGGTACAATCTGACTATGCCTTATTTGTTAAAGAGCCATCAATATGTAAAATCTTCATCCATATTATTTAATTTGATGATATTATTTTAATTAGCAATCATAAAAAAGAAATTAGTAAGCTAAAATGTGTCCTTGTCAAATAATTTAAAATCAAGGATCTTGGGTTCTTTAAGCAATTTCCTAGCATGTAAATAGCAATATCAAGCAAGCGTATAACTATTTCTCAACAAAAATACACCTTAGCCCTACTAAAAAACAAGTATGACTAATTGCAAGTATGCTTACAACCCAATGGATCCTCTCAATAAAAGTAGACAAAAAATCAAACTGCACAAGTTGAAAACGGTAAGCACCAGTCGCTAATAAGAAAACTTATTTTTACTCATGGATGTAAATCAGTGGATGAATAACCCTACCAAACAACAACTAGATGTCTCATACAAAACTCTAAGACACCTTAAGAAGTCAGCAAGCATTGGCCTAACTTTTCAAGAAGACTAATAAGAATATTAAAATCTTCATTGATGCCAAATGGGCAAGTTCTGTAACAAATCGTAAATCCACATCTGCGTAGTTACTCATTTGCATGTAAAAAAAACTAGTCACTTAGAGAAATAAGGATCATGGCATATGAAATTTGCACAAGAATGTGGCTTAAGTTGCTACTGGAGAAACTTAAAAGTTTATTCTGAAGCACCAATAATGATGATGCCCGACAATCAAAACTACGATCAACCATGATGACACTGGGCACATCAAGATTGAAAGACCATTTTTTTATTTTTTTTAATTTGGACTATTTCTCAATTTATGTCATCTTTCCGTAGGGCTTAAGCTAATCTTCTTTGTATTGTACCAATTTCATCAGATGTCTCTAAAGAATTATTTTGATATGCCCACCAACAGGCACAAGTTTATTACACAATTGAAAATTGATAAACACTTCATAAAAAAGTAAACAAGCAATTATCAATTATTTACACTTTGAAGATACATCAAAAGACTAATATTAAACTCCTAGTTTCAAGCTAAGAATAATTAACATATATTCCCTATTTGAGGGGAAGTGTGAAAATTGTGAAAACATATATGGAAGCCTCCAAAGCTGAGGTTAACAATAAAAAATTCTAGGAGCAATTCAGAAAGCATTGAAGATTACGAACAACATACCATCAATCCTCGATTTTACTCTACTAGTTGCCTAGCGTAATGCCAATCACAGTTACTCAGGAAGTCAGCCGCTTAATGCCCAATGTTTGTCCTGACCAACAAACCCCTTAATTTCATTCTAGGAGGATCCCTTAGCTGTTCAATCCAACAATAGCTGAATTTTCCTTATTATGATGTTTTCGTATTTCCATTTGGAGGCAATAAAATCGTGCATCTATTCCTGTAATTGGTTTATCTGCTATGTATAAATATTTCCTGCTTTTACTCATTACGCTGATTATGGTATGATTTTTTTTATTATACTTTTTATTCTAGGGCCACTAATTGGGCTATGTATCTCCTATAAAATCTATTTTAATTCCATCTAATGGAATGAGACAATGAAATACTTTTCTTCGTTAGTTTTTCAATATGAAGGACTACACATAAACTTATCATTTAACACATAGATACCTCATTTCTATATGACTACTATGCTATCTTAAAAACTAGTAAACTATACCACAGTTTCTATCGGAGATGCAGCACCATAAGCATCAGAAAATCTATCAAGCCAAACTTTTCATATTTTGGTATATCTTTCAAGGAGCACATGAACGTTCTATTAAAAAGAAGTCAGTCAAACAAACCTGAAGTTTAAATGCATTCCCAACAGCTGACAATATTGGACCCCACATGCCAAGGGCACCATGAGGTCTTTGATTTGGTGAAGTCTCTAGAGACAGCTTCAACCTTATCTCTGAAACATCTATCAAGCTGAAAAGAATAAACATATATACAAATCATAACTTAAGTAGCTTGCTTGTTGTCAAGGAAACATTCATTTAACACATCTAACAAAATAAACAAAAAATTATCCAAGTATAGAAGTATACTTATATCAAAACAACAAATTTCATAACTAAATCTTGACTTATACTACCAATAAATTTAAAGTTCTATTGACTTAAGTAAGAAAATAAACACTAGATATACCCATTTTCTTTTCAGTTCTGCAATTAGATTTGACAAGGAATACTCCACAAGAAAAGTATTTTCATATTTTTTTTCTATTACGAGCAATATTTTAACAAGAAAATAATATTGAGTACAACAACAATAATTACCTAAAATTGCAAGAGTACAAAGAACAGTATAAAAGAGCAAATACGCAAAGCTGGAAGCTAAAGGATGAAACATCCAACTGTATAGAAAAATAATAAAGGGAAGAAAGAGCTCATTTGGATTGTTTTATTTGAAGCCTCGTAAAAATAGGGGAATGATGATATATTTTTTTCTTATTAGATCCCAATTTGTAAACAAAATTTGAAAACCATCACTCATATTGCACTAATCAAAATCATCAAGTAGTTGTGCATCATGATCATCTGTATCCTCATTAAGATGAAAGACAGAGGGACTGTATCTTCACTAATAGAATTGAGAGGGTGAACTTCCATAATCAGAGAATTAAATTTTAATAAACAAAAAAATGTAAAAGCTATAGCCATAGGACTAGTAGGGGTATCCACAATAGTTTCAGGGTCTCAAGGAAAGTCAATTGATTTCAAATTTTAACAGCAAACCTGAACTTACTATGAAAGAACAACAACTATTGTGAAAGGAGTTTGAACATTGAAATATCCCTCTTTTGTCTGGATGGTAGATTGTCTCATATTCAATAGGAAGAGTAAGCTAGTACTGCCCAAAAGTGGTAATGATACAACTCACAAAGATCTTGAGCGGGAGATGAAATTTTCCCAAAGGAGAGAACAACCAGCAATAATGCAGGAATGCATGGCCATAGCCCTAAGTGGCCTGCTAGAAGCCATTAGGTGATGTAAACATATGCACACACTAGTAAGAATGCGATAGTGAACATGCAAGAGAGCATAAAACACATGCAAAAGAGCTGGGGTGGAGAACTGATGCAAGGCATACTAGCCAATGACACGCAGGCGCATTGACACTCAAGTAGATTAAGGCTGAGTATCAAGCAAGGTGTGTAAGCTTATGAGGAGCATGCACTACTGCACTGAAAGTGTGTTAATGCTATGAGAGCTGATGGACAATAGAGACATGTGGCTAGGGCTCTAGTAAAATTGAAATGATTAACTCATCAGGTACAATTACACTTTTTGAGGATATTCTCTGATAAATTAAGCCACATTAGTTAATCTCAATAGCAATGTCAAAAAGTCTAATTTATGACAGAATACAGAAATGATAAACTAACTAAAACTCATGCATAATGTATACAAGACAATGGAATTCTTACTCAATTCGTATCTCTGGATCAACTTGAGTGACTTCTGAGGTACTGGAGATACTATCTAAACGAAGATTATTGTAAAAATCGACCAATGCCCATATGATAGGTTCATGGATGTTTATCCTCCAGCACTTGTCAATTACCTGACATTGCCACATTTTGTAACCTCACTTGCAATCCAAAATACTAATTCTGAAGCTTTTCATTATCACAATTAAAATACATAATTATGGAGTATCATTGAATATAGCTTACCCGAACATAAATGTATGGATAGACCTGAGCACCATCTAAACTTTCATTGCTTAAAGTGATAGTTGTTTTAAAAACTGGATGGCTTGTATCAGACATGTCTTCAGGTGCCAACAGAACAGGCATGACAGTCAACGGCAGCTGGTTGTCAAGCTGCAGCTGACCAAGAATGAGCTTGAACCTAAAATGAGTGTCAAGTAAGATTAAGCTTAGGAAAAAAAAAAGCATGCAAGAATCACAGAGAGAACATTTCTAGCCAAACAACAGTTGACACAATTTTCCCACCCAAAAAAAAAAACCTCCCTAGACACATTTTTAATGGGATGCTCCCTTTGCAAGATAACCACTGAGGTTTAATGCTAAAATATAATAACGCATTTTAAAAGTATCTTGATAAAGAATCCAGAAAATCATCCTTATCACGAATCTAGCACATAATTTCAAAAAGAGATCAGGAAATGGTGTCTATGCAGAAAATCAAGTTCTTCACAGCTTAACATAAGCATTAAAGTAATCAATTCTACACCTAAAATGACAGAAAAAAGACATATAAAAGAACCTCTCTCTAGATGTGTCATCAAACAAGTCCCTTTTTGCAGGCTGCTGCTAAAAAATATGTTAAAATAAGAACATATAAAAAAGAGGCTAAAGAATGTGTAATTTTGCTTAAACAGTTCAATTTAAAACCATCATTATTCGTTAGATCACAAGCATTTGGTGTTAGCTTATTACAATATTTTATGTAGAGTCCATGTGATACCCAAAATGAATAAAAAGGTAAATTACAACTTATTTTAAAACATACCTAAAATTTTGTATTCCCAAAACAATTTTCAAATGAAATTTATAAAATTCTATATTTTGTATTGATCAAAATGATATATACATTTAACATATATAAGAAATATGATTATATTTTTAATTATAAATTAAATTGAATTATAAATTATTTAATATAAAATCAGAAGAAATTTTATTCTCCAGAAATCACTACAACTATCATTGTAGACATGACACTATAACGATTTCACTGTAACAATACTGTTTTTGTGTGCTGTAGTAGCAACGTGAAAATTCACTTACAACAACATGCAATGGTTGATGGGAATTTGAATGGCTAGAATTTAATTTAATTAGTAACTTATAATATATATATAAGTTTTTATATATATATATATATATATATATATATATATATATATGTATTAAATAAACTCATATAATATCACTTATCTCGTGATTAGAAGAGGCATAATATAGAGCAGGCAGGAAGGAAAAGGAGGAAGAAGAAGAAGAAAAAGAAAGAAAGAGAGAGAAGAAAAATAAAAGAGAAAGAGAAGGAGAAGGAGAAGAGAAGAGAACAGAAGAGGAAGGAAAATAGATAAGGTAAGATTTAGGTGCTTTGATTTAAATGTGAATTTTTATAAATTTTTTTAATTGATCGATTATAATTGAGTTTTAGGTTATAAGTTTTATGATGACAAGTCAAGCCGAAATTATGCACGCAAGAAAAAAAAGTTTCAGAGAGCTTGTTTAGCAGTGGTAAATCATCAGTTGAGTAAGATTTGCAAATTTTAATACAGAAAATAAGTTTTATTTTCTGCACTATTATTTCTATATGATATAAAATATAATACAATGTCATCTCTCCATATTATGAACTTGAAACATCATGGATTCCTAATCATATGCAAAGTATAAACACAATCCCTGTTATTACTGCATTTCAATTTAGAAATTGTATTATATGTTATTTCTTAGAATATTCACTCATTTAAGCATGCTTGTAAAACAACAACTTTTCTTATTTCATTTGGTATTTTCTTTTCAAATGTATATTGAACATTTCATGCTTAACATTTATTCTAATTATTAAAATATGCTTAGCTAAGAAATGTCATGTGATAGGAATCAAATTGGCAATATGTTATGATGTTACCTGCACAGTTTTCAGACAAAAGAGTCCCCAACGAGGCAAAATGGTGCTCAAATGATACGAAATAGAGCAAAAGGGTCTCCTAGAGACAAAATGATTATCAAATGATATGAATTGGGGCAAAAGGATCCTCAATTTTTTTGAGTTAATTTATGTTAGTAATAACATTGACAACTATAAAGCTAAAATTGTGATTATATATATATATATATATTATACTTGCAAGAGAATAAATTAAATTTTCTTTTCAAATATTATGATATAAAGTTTAGAAGTCTCGGTTGTACAATCATGCTGATTATGTATTCAATTTCTTTTGAAAGTGTTTTATGGGGAAAGCCATTATAAATAAGTTTTGAGATAAGTCTCAAAAATTTTAAGTTTACTGTTTTGAATTTAATGTTTTAGATGCTCCGTAGTTAAGCTTTAAAAGTTTTAGTTTAAATTGTTTCCGCTTGCAATGAATATTAGTTGATTTTAGTAGATTATTCTTATAAAAATATTCTCATGTATTGTATGGGTGAATTTAGATGACTGACTGAATCTCCTACTTAATTCTATGGCAAAATGAATTTTTAAAATAAATATTCAAGAAACATTCAATTAGCTAAATCTACCCAATTCTGTTACGATCTGCATCGATGTGTTATAAGATATCGTTGTGACACGTGACAGTCCATTCCTATTTAAACCTCTATTTGGTTTCCATTTTGGCTAAACTTTATAAACACAATTAGGGTAGAATAAGGTTTAAAATTATAAGATATCATTGTGACACGTGACAATCCATTCCTGTTTAAACCTCTATTTGGTTTCCATTTTGGCTAAACTTTATAAACATCATTAGGGTAGAATAAGGTTTAAAATTATAAGGTATACTATCACGTTTTAGCTCAAGATGGTAACTTTATATTTATAATAAATTCCTATAATTCATAGTCCAGATCTGTTTACATTTGCATTTGGTTTTTAGTTTTACTAACCTACATAAACAAAGAGGAAGCAGTATAAGCTTTCAAACTAATAAAGTAGACTGACATCAGTAGTTTAACCTCAGGACTTAAAAGGATATCAGCTTCATCCATCCAAATTATTAAAAAGTTACTTTTTCCAAGTCAGATATAAAACTTATTAGACCTGCATTAAAAATTTATAGCCAATACTGATGCACAAAAAAAAAATTATATGAATGGTCTTTAAAAACTGGTTATTAGTTTCTATTCAAATATTTAAGCCTAATTCATAACATGAATACCTGTTCGTTTTCCCAGAATCATACCCTGTTGAGTATGAAATAAAGACTTTCTCCAAGTAAAGATAAAAGAGCTCTCTAGGCTGATGATCAATCAAGGAAATGCCAACAACCCCAAGCTCAATTATAAGCTCCATGGGAGAGGTGCTGACTTGCTTCTCCTTTGATGATGAGCCGTTTAATATCTCAAGCAGTTCAGTCATTTTCTTTGATCCTAATACCAATCTTCTATTTTCATCCACAAATCTTAAAACTCTGATATCTCCAGCTTCTTCAACACAAAGATTAACTCCATGTGCCTTCAGATATGTTGACTCCTTACCTTCATCCAAGCTGATATTATGGACATAAGCTCCACCTTGAATATTAAGATCTATACATCTCTGGCCATAAGGATCATCCCAGGAAAAGTTCGAAGTTGACAATGGTTCCAACTGAATCCAAGCATCATCACCTAAACCAGACTGGCGAATTTTTACCGTCCTATTAGCCATCCTGTTCTCAATCCTGTTTGCCAAAGAACAATAATTTATAAACTGAAGTGCAAAATGTTCCAAAATGTTGCATCCATGTTCAACTGGAAAGGAAATTAAGGAGAAAAATAACCTGATAGGACCATTTTCTGGTTCGCTACGCAACACCACCAAAAAACGTGATCCCTCTTCATAACCACGAACCTCAGCCCTCAAGTATATTCGACCACCATGTTGCTCCCTCAATGCAATAGTGAAGGTGTCTTCCTTCTCAATTTCCAAAGGTAAGCACCAGTTTGTATTTTGCAGGCGAACCTTGAAGAGTTAAAACAGTTCTCTTTAGCAAAATATAACATCGTAGAAAGTTATCATTAAAGTAAGAGTTTATATTTGCAGTAACTTAAACCAGTAAGATAACAAAAGTGGTTTTTGTTTAGTTTCCAGGTTAACTATCAAATTAAACAATGAATAGAACACAACCTGCTTTCTAAATGAAGAAAACTTTTTTAAAAAATACCTTTACTATTATTAGGTTTTCACACAAATATGATGGCATTAATCATATGTTGTTCACCATAATAGATTTTAATTAATAGATCCCATCAAAATAATCTCTGTTGTAGTATATTATGAGATATCTTGTAAAAATTTAAAATGATAATATAGTTGGCTCTTTTTTATCAATGTGAGAATGCATTAATTTTCTGTCCAACTGTTCTTTTTCACTTTAGTACTCATAGCTTCTGGGTGGGGTTGTGATACTTAATTGAAAGTTTTTGCTCATGATCCACAAAGGTACTTAGTCATAGGGGATTACCCTTAAGGGAAACCTAAAACAAAATACTAAAATTCTCACAACAAGAGAACAAAATCTCTAAATAGTGTCTCATCTAAAATTTAAGTCTTAGAAGAGTCAAGCACATATTTTTGGGAACAATAAGAACATTAAGCTCACATCTTTTTGTGATTTCAAATAAAAGATTCTTTTCCCAGCAATAAAAAAAGGCAGATGGGAGTTGTAAAAAAATCAAGGATAAGAGCAACAGAAGCTTTAATGAGAACATTAAGCTCACATCATTTTAAGCTAGTTGATGCACTTAAAGATGACATTCAACATAAAATAACATGTCCAACTTGACTGTCGGTGTTAATGTAACAATTTGAGTTTAAAGAAAGTTGGAGCAGTGGAATGATTTCAAAACTGAGGGAAAAAACCTATTAAAAGCACTTATCTGATCTAACTATTAATGAAAATAAAAAATAAAAAATAAAGCTAATGATCATGGAGATCCAAAGAACAAATTAAACAACAAATAAAATGAACGAACTGTATGCAATTCTTATTAGCATGAAATGACTAAATCTAATGAATAGACTATTATCAAGAGAAATCTCCAAAAAAAGGTATAATCAAAATAAAATGGTTTAATGACCAAAAAAAAAAACTGCTTCAAGTAAATAAATATTATAATGTCTTGTTGGGAAAAGTAATCAGTCACAATGAACATATCAAATGAACAATCAGGTGTTAAATAACCAACTCTAGAACTTCATTATTTTTGTGGTAAAACTGAAAATGATCTATAAAAAAAGGAGCTTGTTCAAAAAGTGTGGAAGTCAGATAAGCACCTGAATTTTTTCAGTTCCTGCTTCACAATGAACAAAAGAAACCCTTGCATCCGAAGCATACAGAACCTTTGGCTGATCCTCAATATTGAACTTTATCAGCACGTCTCTACCGAGCCTATTTGTGAATGTCATAAACGGGCGCACCAGAATAACCTGAAAAACAGTAATAAGCAGAAAAGGATGATTTCTAAGAACCTGGTAAGCGAATTAGCGCAATATATACCTTTGTAGGAAGAGCCTCATATGGAGATGGCTTTGAAGAAATAAATATAACCTCATGCAATTTCCATCATCGTGATAAGCATAAAGATCAACAGAGCCACCCTAAAATATAATATCAGAAGGTATGAAATTCTGAAAATGAGCATCATTACATAATGAGGTATCCCTACAAAACATTTACCATGTCACCAAGGGGAGATAGATCTTTAACCGAACTGAGCTGCTCTCTGCAGTTTTATCTAAAGAAACAGATATGCCCAAATATTTGAAGTTAAGTGAGGAAGCTATGGTGTATCCGTTTGTCATCTCATCATCAGTGATTTGCCAAAGAACTTTCTGTGTTTTCATATTAGAATGTGACAAGATAGAAAAATGTCTCTTATTCCTTCCAGACTTGTCGATAAAGTAACACGTAAGGGGCGGACATCTTGCACTTCCAATCCAATAAGGTACATATATTCGAATAGTTCTTGCAATTAAGCTGTCCTTGTCTAAATTCTGTTCAATGATGGCCATAACAATTCTGCATCGTGGTATAAATTTATAAGTAACACAAAAAAAGAAGCTTGACAGGGAAAACAAGATCAGTTCCAATATTGGAGGCAAACCTGCCGGAAATGGAATTCCTTAGACTCATCATCTTGGTTGATATTTTTCTTGGGTTTGATATAGAAATGGGTTCCTTCAGTAAAAGAAAGTTCTGTTAGAAGTGACCAAAAGCACATTGAAAATACTAATAATAATAATAAGCCACCGATGGATTAAGCCATACATGTATTAGATCCCAACCTCCTTGTGGGAGAACTGAAAAGTATAATGGTTTTCGCAAATCAGCATTATAGATCTTTACAGGTTTACCAGGAACAAGAGTACCTTCAGAGCAGGTAGTGCTTTCTCCACCCTCCTTACCAATAATAGCAAATTCAGCAGAGAAAGGGAGAAAATTAGTTATAGATAAAGGTGAACTGATAGTGAGCTTCCAGTCATGTATGGGATTTGACTGGATATCTTTTCCAATTTGTGTGGCTTGTATGCTTAAACAAAACCACAAACCCTGTCCCTTATCTGAAGAAACGTCACTTATTTCTGAGCAATATAAAAGCTCATCAGCCTCAATAAGTGCAGAAACACATATTTCCGACACTTTAGAATTATCTAAGTTCTCATTCAGCACATATTTGTCCACCACAGAACTCCAAGAATACTCTTTTCGTTCATAGGAAACTTCGGGCCTCAACTGCAAGACATAAGAAATCACAGGATGCACAAAGCAAGAGAGAGGGAGAGGAATAGTATGACCTGGCGCAAGTAATCCAACTGGAATTTCATTGCTTGTGTCATGTGATGTGTATTTTCTATGCCTAATCCATCTTCTTTGTCTTGCATAATTACTGAAACTTATATGATCTAATGATTCAGGCCACTTCAGATGTTCAATATCAGGAGCATATACCCACCCATCAGGCGTATCTGTAGAAGTTGCATCAACCTGCCATTCATCAACCCATTCCCAGCCATCTGGCAAGCTAGTGCTTGGCCATTCCTACAATAAATAATAAGTAATAAAACAACCAACCTAAACCCTCAAGCAAGCACCCAAAAAATAGAAAAGTGCTTAACCTGGTACTTACGCTGGGAATGAGCATATTGGAATTTTTACCAGAAATTGAACCACTCATCAAAAATTTCATACCTAAACCATAACTAGCAAGAAAGATGATCAGAACGCTTCAATACTTGCTTAACTATTAACCAACAGCTTTGGGATTCATATTGGAGTGAGGTTTGAGCCTCTAACTATTCTTTTGAAAAGGACAGGCAATACCACTCAACTAAGGACTGGTAGTTAATAGTTAAACAAGTATTGAAGAACTAATCACCTTTATTACTGATTGTGATCTGAGTATAAAACTTTGGATGATAGTTGGAGATTTAATCTCAGGTAAAACTTTCCATTGCAATCCCAAAATAGTTCCAGACTATTTGTATATGGTTAATTTAATCTCAAAGTATAATATTTCTTCAACTTAGTATCTTGATTAGACAAAATTGACCCAAAATTATCTCTTGAAGATTACATTATTAATTTTCATCAATTTCTACACCTGAAGAACCATTTGGGACCACTTTGCATAATCGAGCAAATAAATTAGAGAAATATGATACTTAAGACTAAATTAGCTGCATATAAATAGTGAAAAAACTAATTTATTTTTTATTCTCCATATATATAGATATACAAGTTCTCTTAATTCTCCAATGCTATGATGAATAAAGTTATTAAATTTGTTTATGAGAAGAATTTCAATTGGTCTCCCTTCTAAGTGATGATAGTGTGCTTCCCCATTGTTTTGGTGTGTTTCCTGGGTCCAAGTTATGAATACAAAACACTTCCAAACTACGTAGATAGCTTTTAAGGCTATGGCAAAAAGGTGTTAGCTTTTCTCATCTCTCTTCCTAATACATTTGATCAACACTTCTTCCCGCCAATGTCCCCAAAATTTCAGAATTATGAGTATGAAAACTAAGCTAGATTTGAAGATAGCAATACTATTTTTATGTCTTTAACTCAGATCGAGGTTGAATTTGAGCACATAAGCATTGATACTTCCAAGAGGAGAAATTATTTTGAGGTAAAATATTATTTTGAGAATAAATTTAATTAATTAAGTTAACAATTAGAATATAGTTAAAAAAATTATTTATTTTAGAATATTTATAAAATAAAAATTATGAGATGACTGATTTGAGGAAATAAAATATCAGTTAAACAAGATATGTAACCTCTAATTGATAAAACAAATATTCTTTGGTATTATTGCATGGGCATTTAAAGATAATGTTTCTTCATCGTGCAAAATGCATAGTTATCGCTAACTATTCATATTAAAACAACTACACGTAAGCGATTACAATTAAATGTACAATGATTATATAAATATTTTGTCTATTGGTGTAATTAAAAGAATACATTTGATATATGTAAATTGCTCATTTATATATACAAGTAATTGTTTATTTAAATGGTTAATAATAAAAATATATTGAGCTTAAGAAATATCATGTTATGAGAAGATAAGTTGACAACGATATATTTATGATACTTATATATAAGTGGGGGACAAGAATTCCTGATGAGAGAAAAAAATCCCCATGAAGGCAAAATGGTCTTTAATATAGTTCAATAGTGATAATATTGTGTTTCACTTGGACTTTATTGAACTTTATAATGTATGCTACGTGATGTGAGTCTATAGCTCGCCACCTCATGGTGACCAATAAACCTAAATAATCATAGAAGACATATTCTAAGGCTAAAGTAAAGGAAAAATAGTATGATAGAAATAAGCAAGCAAATAAATAAGTTGGTGTAAGTAAATTAATATATAAGCATGAATATCCTTGATTGATATAATACATTGATAAAATTTACAATTCACATTCTACTATCATTGTTTTATATAGACAAATTAATATTAAACTTCATGCACAACGATATATTTATGATACTTATATATAAGTGAGGGACAAGAGTTCCTAATGAGACAAAAAAAATCCCCCATGAAGGCAAAATGGTCTTTAATATAGTTCAATAGTGATAATATTGTGTTTCACTTGGACTTTATTGAACTTTATAATGTATGCTACATGATGTGAGTCTATAGCTCGCCACCTCATGGTGGCCAATAAACCTAAATAATCATAGAAGACATATTCTAAGGCTGAAGTAAAGGAAAAATAGTATGATAGAAATAAGCAAGTAAATAAATAAGTTGGTGTAAGTAAATTAATATATAAGCATGAATATCCTTGATTGATATAATACACTGATAAAATTTACAATTCACATACTACTATCATTGTTTTATGCAAACAAATTAATATTAAACTTCATGCCACTAGATTTTAATATATATGCTTGAAAAACTACTAAATTTTATGATTATATCCAATCATGACTAGCATACAAATTTCTTGCGATTCTTAGACATTTGAATTATGTATTAGACTTGTTTATTTTGCTGAGCCTTATAACTCATAGATTATTATGACTATTTTGACAGAAAAAAAGAAAAGATAAAGTTAAGGCTGAGTAAGAATAATGTTAACTTCTATATCATATTTAATAAAATATTAATGTAAGATATGATCAATACTAAGGTATGTATTAAATGAAATTTAATATTTTATATATGAATCTTGTGGTATTAAAAGCTTTGTAAATATATAAATAAAATATTTTGGTTTGCTTCTACTTATTTTCACTGGTTTAATTTTTTGTTGAATTTGTAAATTTGAAAATAAGGTGTTTTATATAATTTCAGGTACATTTATCACTCTATTTTGGTAGAGAATGTTAGAATAAGTGTTGGAGGTGGATTCAATCAACTAAATCGTATCGACCTCTGTTATGTCCTACACCAATTTTAAAAAGAAGGTCGTTGTGGGACATGACAAAGAAATTGGTATCAAAGCATTTGAATTTTGAGGATTGATAATGAAAGTTTGATTGAATTTAGTGTTATTAGGGGAGAAAAAATAATTAAATTTGATATGATTACTACATGGCATAGGCATGTTTAGTCTTATAAATGATGAAATAAACACAACCATATATAGCACATTTTACATATATAAAATGCATTAATATGAGCATATGGATTCAATTATATAAATTGTAGATTAGATTCGACTTATGTTAAGAAAGGAAGAGGTAGATCTAAAAAGACTTGGTTATGAAGTATAAAAAAATGATCTTATTTTATTAAAATTAAATGAGAATTTACACCTAAGAGGAGACAATGGAGAATAATGATTCATATATTCGACACCACATAGTGGGATAAATACTTGTTGTTATTGATATAATAAATTATGAATAATATGACTAAACGAGTACCTGAAGGAACTAATGGTTAGTCGATACAACATGAAAGAGTGTTGAAATTCTTAGAAATGTTATATCAATGTAGAGTAATACCCTCAGCAGAAAATGCAATAGTTGTTGTAGATCCTATGCTTATGATGTCAGAAAACATGATACAAATATAAATGATGAAAATGATGAAGATGATACAATCTTTCATGGAACTTATATCATCTAGTGTACAACCGACTACAACAACAATGAATTTCATCTGCTACAATAGGATTCCGACTCATTAGAGGATTCTGAGTATTGACACCCTGACAGATAAAAGATTTCATATTCTTTATACTCGATGGTGTAGTATTTAAAAAAAGATTTATCACCACTCTCTAATGTTCTCTACACTTCAAGCTAGGTGATCCAAATGATCATTTTGTATCTCTCTTTTTACTCTAGAATTTTTATTAAATATTCTTGTTATACTTTCTCTTTATCTAGTTAATAAAAATTAATTTTCTTCAAAAAAAAAAAAACACTAACCACACCTACAATTCCAAGTACTAATGATAGTCCTAACATCAATGTGGAGATAGATGAATATCTGAAGTTATTCAAAGTTTAAAGATACCTCTAATTAAGGGAGGAGTAGATGCTAAAGCTACTGAAAATTGGATTATCAAAATTAAAAGATCTTGAATGGGATGAAATGCTTTAATTATAGGCGAGTTTTTCAAGCAATTTTTATGCTGGAAGGTGAAGCAAAACATTGGAGAGGTCAACATTTAGAAAAATTTGAAAGTAGACCTGAAGAATTGATCACATGAAAAAATTTGAATTAGTCTTTAGAGATTAGTTTGTCTCTCCTACAAAACAAACAATGCATGAATGTTTTGTGAATCTAATATAGAGATCAAAGTTGATGATCCAATATGAAGGAGAGTTTACATCGATATCGAAATATTCTCTAAATCTTATTGGTACTCCTAAGAAATGTTACAAATTTTTTAAAGGACCGAGAGATCAATTAAGATAGCCTTTGATACTTTTGTGCACCAAGAAATTTGCTGAGTTAGTAGAAAGTGCTTGACTCCTAGAACATGACATAAAAATAGTGAGACAAAAATGGGAAACTAGTAATAAAATGTTACTCAACAATAAAAGAAAGCAATTTAAAAAAACAAAAATTTATTCAAGGGCAGCAAAAATTAATTTAGACAAAAAAGAAATATTTTGGTTTGCTTCCACTTACTTCCACTGATTTAGATTTTATTGAATTGTGCATTTGAATGTAAAGTGTTATGTAATTTTGGGTGCATTCAGGTGTTTGAGTTTACCACCCACTCAATTCTGATGAGAAGAATGTTGAGATAGGTATTAGAGGTGGATTAAATCGGCTAAATTGTACCCGCCTCTATTATGTTCCACATCGGTTTTAGAAAAGGGGTCGTCATGAGGCATGATAACTAATATTCAAATTTTCAGCTTTCATGCTATCACCCTTTGCTTCGCCACCAAATTGAAATTAGAATGAAGGAACATTAGTCTCATATAACTTCAATGTTAAGAAAAAAAACTATGAAATTTGCTCATAAGAAGAATTTCAATCAAGCCCTACTTCTAATGAGCAAGGTGGTTACCTATGGTTGTGTGCTTTTAAAATAAATTTTGTGAATTTAGATTGCATCCCCATATGAAGACATTTTTTAGACAAGGTGCTAAGTTCTCTCCTCTATCCACCTTGTTCATTCAACTAACATCACTCCCCACAAACTCCCACCAACCTTTTAATCCTTAGCTTTCATACCTCCATCCTTTATCAGCAAAGTTATGACTACATTATGATCAATTGTCCTTCTAGATACTATTATAAATTATGATATTATTATAACTAGTAGGCATTAATTTATGATTGAAAATGATTTATGATAGAATGAGATATCACCTTTACTTGATGTTCTATTTAGAAAACAATTTCTCCCTATTCCTTGTTACAGAGATGTTCTTTCATTCTCTCTATCACCTAATGTAGCGTCAAGCTAGAAATCAGACTATTTGATAGTTGGCCCCACTTCAATTAAATGTAGAAATACGAAAAGTTAGCTTTGAGAGAGATAAAAGTAAGAGAAACAAAATTGTGAAAAGAAGAAATAAAAAACTATAAGGGCTCCATAAATTCGCGCCCACTATAGTACAATTATGATTGGGTGGCTTAGCCCCTCAATCGCCTCACTATATTACGGTCATGATTGTAGTCCATATGTTCCCTAATAGCTTTGTCCCTTGAGTATTAAATCATAGGATATATTCGATAGGGTAAAAGGCCCTCTGTTAGCTAAAATGGACTTAAATTTATCTTCTTAGACAAACATCAACTCAGGTCTACAAGATCTCCTTGGACGAAACAACCCACAGCTGTCGACAAGAATCCTTTAGTCAAATTAGATTACTCCTCTAAGTAGGTAGGACGACGGTCAGGGATGATGAAACCATGAGATCTTGATCGAGCGTGTCATCATTTCCCTCACCATTCGCTTTAAAATAAAGTTGATGAATTTTATAATTTTATATTGAAAACTCCATTTGTTGATACTATCTCTTAGTATTGGGAGGGGTAATTAATTAACTATAGGTGCTTGTGCCTATTAGAAACCTGAAATCAGATCTAAAGTCCACAGAAAGTGATGGTGAAATCTCTGGGTAGTGTCTTATCTACTATTTCATCTGCCTTATGAAAGTTTGAACGACAAATCAAAATTCTCTTCCTCAAGAGGCCCGGCGTGAATTTTTAGAGCCCATAGAGAGAAGCTCAAAATGATAGAGAACAAAAAAGGGGTAAAATCCCATAAGAGGGGCCTATGGAGAAACCTAGGGGAAAACCTTTTCCAATAATCTTCATTGTCCCATCATTAACCTAGGCTCTTGTTAACAAGAGAAAAAACCCTAAGGAGAATAGCAAAGAAATAATTAATTAAACATCATCTCAAAATAAATAATACGAATAAGCTTTAACAAAATTTAAGTACTTCTTGAAACATAAATATGATAATGAAGTAATAAAACATACTAATTAATCACGTTATTGATGTCAAATGCATGTTCTAATTGGACAATTGTCATCATTTACCCCCCAGGCATTCATTTATACTTCTTCTCAACCTCATATCGCCCATCTATTCTCTACACCAAATTAATTCAGTGCCAAAATCTATCACAATCTTTGTTTCCATCATTGGCTCTAAAAAATTGACATGCCCCACTTATCATTATTATGTTTGTCCACATCGTAGTCAATTTGGGAACACCAATGTTGTGTGCTTATGTCTATAAATATCCTTATTGTAGCATACAATTTCATATAAATATCCTTATAAGAACAATCATTGGGATCAAATAGCATAATTTTTATAATAAGAACAAATAAAGCTCCCAGTTTGTAAAACTAAGTTATCAAATAAACTGGTCAGTCCAAGAAAAGTGACAGTTTAACAGCAGAAGGAGAAATACTGGTAGTTGAATTGTAATATCAAGCACTCGTCTATTACCGGTTTATATGGCAAAAGTAATCTACTTTTGAGACAGAACAATAGGTCGGACCTGAAGCCAAATGAGAGTAGATACTATATAATCAGACCTAAAAGAACAGTAATTTACTCACCTGATGCGCATCTTTATTTGACATTATAGCATGAGAATTTGAAGATGGCAACCACTCTGGGCAGCTAACCCAACCATCAGATGGACTGTATTTTTCTGTTTCAAAGATCTCATCCAAATGAACTCTGTCATAATCAGATCCTTCATTTGATTCCTCATTTTCATCACCCAAAACACCCAAGTTCTCAGTAGAACATTCTGATTTGAGACGGAGATCAATGGTAAAATTAGTGTTGTTAATAACAGAAACCAAAGTCCTTATGCTCACATATCTGTTACCATCTTTCACTGATAATTCACTGGCAACAATATCATTGCCTAATCTCCAGCATGCTGCAGGGGAAGCATAATTTAACCTCACAGTTGTCCATGGTCCTTCCCTTGTAGGACTAATCTGTATTGATCCAACTCTTCTCCCAGAATTTTGATCACTGTTTTCTTTATTATCATCTTGAATGGAAAATAGTACAGCACATTTTATTTTTCCTTGCACTTCCCCATGGGCATCATTATGAAAATCCTGACAAATAACATCAATTATAATTCATCAACTAAATGCTCGTGATTATCATGGTGAAGTTAAAAGCTCATAAAATTAATATTTCACCATGCTTTTAACTGAAGACAGATCCCTCCATGTTAAATCAAAGAAAGAGTTGTGCGAACTGGAATTAGGATGAACCTCAAAAGCTATCTGCTTTAAAGGGGCAGAATATATCCCTATGGGCTCACCTGGCAAAAATTACACCAGGAAAAAAGTGCTAAGACAGACAATACAAACAAATGTAAAAGATTGGTGTTTGAATGCACATTATAAATACCTTTTCCCATGTCAATGACAATGAATTCCATCGCATAATTATCCTGTAAAGATTGGATTATGAAGTTACAAAAAGTAATTCAATCAGATAGTTGACATATAACTTTAACATGAGTAGACCAATCCCACAAAATGAAAGTTGCACACTGACAATGAAGAAATGAAGTTTGGAGGAAAATTAGCATTAGTAACAAAAATGGTTCAAGGACAATGCTGCAATTCGTATGAGGCTGCTATATTATCTCACTGCAGATTAAATAGGTAACTATTTTTCATGCTATACTACAGATAAACTTTAACAGAAAGAATTTAAACTGTTTTAAAGATTCTTTAAGTGGTATTTACATACACACCACACAATTCTGATGTATTTACATATCTAACACCTAAAATTCAATATTTGCTTAAATGCTACACAAAATTTTAACATCACATCAATAATATCACTATATTAATTTTTCTAAAGTGAAACACATTTTTTCATGCATATGTTTTGACGTGATTATGCTACTTAAATTTTATATAAATATATATATATTAAAGTTTAGGTGTAAATATGTAAATAAAAAAGAATTATATGGTATGTATATAAATCTCCCTTTAATAAAACAACGTAAGTTCTTAATACTAATATTCATTTATTTAATTCACTGTTCGCAGGATTGAAGTCCTGTAGCACTTAATGGGAATTTCCTCTTAAACAAACATGCATAAATGGAGGCATGGCTGAGATGAGATCTAGAATTAACTTATTTAAGATTTTTTGTTATGACTTACATGTACATACATTATAACACTACCTCATTTACCTATCGCATTCCGTAAGCCATTGCTACTTAATAATAGAAGTGTGAACAGAACCGTGGGATAAGAAAGAAAGAAGAAAGATGAGAGCTTGGATCCGAAGAAAAACTTCCAATATTTGCATTTTCACCAACAAATCGAGTTTAGTTTAAAGTTGATAGACCACAAGGCTTTTCTGAGGAATAATATTTTTGAGAGAAAAAAATATCATTCTAAAGTTATTTTGAGTTAGATTTTAGTTGTTAAAAAATCTGTGTAACTTGCAAACTTTAATAATCACTTGGGATGTGTATAAAAGATCAAAATTTTCAAGATGATAAAAAGAAAAATTCATTTTGAGGGTGATTCATTGTTGGTGCTAGATACTCAATTTTAAATTACGGACAAAACATTCTTAAGTCTAATGCTTGTTAAGTCCTACAATTATATTGAACTTGTATATGCATGTTAGTAGAAATTTCTTCATATTATTTATTTTAATAGTATCTGCTGTTATTAGTAAGTCTAATATATTGCAATATGATTACCTCTTCATGATAATTAATGTTATTTTATATAATAAAAGTCTCATAATTGTGTCATAATCCATCATACAAATTCAAGTGATCAAATATTATATTCACAAGTTATTCATATTGCTTGAATAAATATTGATATAGATGGATGCTAGCATGCTCATAATAATACTAAATATATTTTAAAGACTTACAATATTGATGGATTAAAGGAAGTATATGAAAAGTCATGTCATGTGAGATGAGATGAGTTGACAAATTAAAATGACATCTGTAAATAGAGATAAAAGTATTGATGAAATAAACTTCTATTTAAGAACCAAAAATAGGTTCTCAACACTAAAAATTGTACATTGCAATAGTCAAAATATTATCAAGGGCTTGTTTGCTAACTGCCATGTTATAGCAAGTTCAACTCATAACAACCGTTATTATAGGACAACTGTTTAGGTTACGATCATATGATATTATAAATGTGTCAAAATTTAAATATCATTATATAAGACATCAAAGATTATTAAAAAAAATAGATATAATAAGTAAAACAAGTATTTTAAGACTAAAATTTGATTAGAATAGTGCATTAAATGGTTGGACATTTAACCATTATAATTTAATTCATTACAAACATTTATGCTTATTACTTATGAATGTGTAATATACTTATTCAATTATCAAAGCATGTCTTGATTTAGAGTTTATTGCATTGAGCTAATTATATCTATAATTATTAATACTCATGATAACTTAAAAAATCAGGATGACATTGTATATTAAACTTATTATCCCACTAAGTTTTATAACTCATCATATATTACTCTAACTAATGTTTCAGATAAAAAAATGAGCCAGTTGGGTTAAACTAAAGGGATCATATTAATCCTTCATCTTAGTATTTTAATGTACAGTTTTGGGCGAGTCAAAAAAATATTTATGATATATATTAAAGACATCTAGTACGACTTAATTATCTATGATGTTGATTGATGAACTTAATTAGGTACATGACACATGTGTCAATTAATAGGAGGATTTGTTCAATATTTTTAATTCATCCCATTATTTATTATCTTCTCACATAGGAAGTCTACAAATACCATTTTATCAGGAGTTGGAGGGGGTCTTCGTTGAATTTAGTTTTCAGGATATCCTGAGAGAGTGCTAGGGTGGATTCCTCAGATCTAGGGTGGATTCTCAGGAAAATAGGGGTGACAGACCTAGGAGATCAGAGTGGATCTTAGGGCTTTCCAAATGCCAACTGATCTTCCTATGAACTTCACCATAATTTGCTGTGGTTTTCCTTCCCAGGCAGAAAAATCAGGTCCATCCAGTAAAGAACTGGCATCAAGCAAACCTCCTTAAATCTGAATTGCAAAACCAGGACAGCAGAAATTACTACCCAGAAACAGGAATATTCAGCAGGATTTGTCTTGCCAATACTTTAAGAAAAAGAGACATGTGTTCAGCCTTTAATAAAGGAACCTGCAGCTGTTTACACAAACCAATTCTTGCACCCAAATTCATTTCAGATTCTCTGTTTCCCTTTATTTGAATTATTGGATTTCATTTTAATTTCCATGGTAAATACTGGCTTTCTTTTCAGTAAATTCTCTGCAAGTGTTAGAGCACCTTGCTCGGGAAAGCTGAATTCCAAAAAAACAATAAAAACAGAGAAGATAGAATCCCAAAACTGGACTCAAGAATCAATTCTAACTACTACCTGATTGAAGAAAAATGAGAATTCCACAGGTGGGTGGGACCGAATATCCATTTCATTTGCAAACACACATTTAAGTTTGAAAGTCAATTTAGGAGGAATACGGACTGTCCCGTATGGTTCTTGGTTAGAAGCTGAAGCCAAACCAATGGAAATAATAACTCCATGCTGATTTCTCCTGGGGCTAGAATCCACGGGTGTTGTATTAGAAGAGAGTTTTCGTTGCTATCTAATTAATTCATTAAAGACTTGAAGTGATTGTTTAATTGCTATCTCCGTTGAATTGTAGCTTTATTTTGTTTGAGTTGTCAGCTGTTATAATTCTTTGAATCTAATTCCTTATAATCTCTTTCAAAAAGTTGTATGGAGCCAGTACAAATCCATATTAATAGTTATGATGAATCTATCTGATGATCATAAAGAAAATCATATGATTGTGAGATTCTATGAAGACTCAAATTTTCACTCGCTCAATCTTGTTTTATAAATGATAGGATGGGCAACAAATGGAAAGGTTTTGATTGGGTTGCCCACCTTTGCCATGCTTCATGCATGACCTAGAGCGGCCAAAATAGAGTGTGAAATGATTTTTCTCTCCTTGATATGCCTCTAGACTTATTATAATAGAGTTTGACTCTTAATCTGTTTTGTTGATGTTGTCATTTTTTATTTGTCTTTGCCTTTCTTTATAAATCTATAATTACTAATACCTTTTTTTTCAAAAGAAAATGCCTGCCCAACTTTTCAGTCTGAAAAAAAAATTTCTGCATTGACATTGCACAAAAATCAATACAAATTTCAGTGAACAAATTATTATTTTGATTTTTTTTATCTAATCTGCACAAGTCAATTGGAGAATCTTGTATACCTTATATCTATAAGATAAAACATAATATTTACTAGTATAAACAGAAAAAAGAACTGAAAGGTAGCGTGCAAATTTTAAAGAGTAAGCATACACAGCCTTTACATGGAAAGATGTGATATGATTCATTACCACAGTGTCTACTTTGAAGAAAAGTATTTCACTCCATTTTACATTGGACTTCTCAACACCTAAAGGCTCAGGAATGGCACCACAAGTTCGAGCACTTTGTTGCTGCCTATGAGGCCCAGTAGGAGGAATCAGAAAAAGGCGTACTGCTACTGTATATTGGGCGGACGCCATTCCTTTGCTGGCAAGAAACTGAATGTCAAAAGGCAAACAAAATGTCAAAATACAACCAATAGAAGCAGAATATCAAAATGATACTTCAAAATAAATCATTGCAGATCATTGTGAAAGAAGAAAGAAGAAAAAAATTTCTTAAACAAGTTCACAGCATCAATTTTAAATGGTGTTATCATTGACAGTGAGAATTATATGTAAAAAGGAGAAGAAAAAGTTAGGCATCTCATAAAAAAATTGCAGGACAACTAATAATTTGGCTTCTCAAAAAAAAAAAAAAAAAAAACACCTTAACCTAATTCATCATACTGCAATAAATACGACTAGGCCAAAGTGTTCAAACTTACTTCAGCTTCTGAAATGATAACCGTCAACATTGCCTGAGAGACTCTGTTGGTTCTCCCTTTCAGGTGAGAGTCCAACATATTTTTTGCTACAGGAACTTTTACACGTATGTTGCCTCCTGATGGCATCTTTATTATGTTTGCCAATCTCGTAGTTTCAGCAACTCGGATATATATATCTTGGCCAAGTTTGTTTTGGGGAATAATGAAGTAGTTTCTTCTATGATGAATATCAATTACAAACCCCTCAGCATATTTTGACGGGATGACTTCCTGATAAATGTAGAAAAAACAAATATCAGTCCAACCAAGATAGCATCAAGTTGCAACAACAAAATGAAAAAACTATCCAACACCACTTACATTTTTTACATAAGGTTCATCAACAAGGCTTAGGTTGTTCCAGCTAGCATAAGCTTGAAAAATCATGTTTGCATTAGATACAGAAGAGATTCAAATTGAGATCCTTGGTAGAGGTTATCCGAACCTGGGTAGTAGGGCCTGCTGTATTTTGATCATACTGATACCTGTAACATCAATATTGTAGTTGCCAGACAAGAAATTAACCATCATGGAATAAGTAAGTGAAACATTTGGTGAGATCTTCTTGATATTCTTTGGTAGATTTTTAGAAGGAATAATATGAAACTTTAAAGTAAAATAAAACTTAATGTAAGACTAAATAATTAGTTACATCAAGGTAAACACTTAAGTTCTAGAAGAGCTAGAAATAAATCACAAGAAAAGGTATAATGGGGATGTCAGGAGGCCAAAAATAAAATAACTAAAATAAATAAGTTTTAAAGAATGAAAAAAGAAATACAATTACTAATAAGAAGCAAAAAATTTGCAAAAAATATATAGTAAGCACTGCCAAAGTTATCCATCTCTATGAAGATACATACAAAAGTATACATATCAAGGTGAGAATAAAAGGTCATGTTTGATGAATTAAAAATGAAGATAATAAGATTTTATATTTAAATATCAAAATATTAAGTGAAGATGAAAATGCTATGCTGATATAAGAAAGAATTACCTAGACAGCCCTAAGAACATACCTTTTACATGTTCAAAACCTTAAGCTTCATATTTTCAACACCAAAATAATTTAGACTCCACAAAGTAGCCATGCTATTTAGTTTCCTTCATATACAGTAAGAACATTCATTTTAATTTAAAAGGTTTCAGTGTTGTAATGAACAATCATAGGAAAAATAAAAACATACATAGGATTTGTTTGAGGTAGTTGCAGATACCTGTGAATGCTTTTGTAGAACAATCATAGGAAAAATAATTTTTTGAAAGTTCTGAGTATTATGGGCTTTTACCATTTTTAAAAAGTCGGACAATATTTTTATAATAGCTACCACACTCTTAATAAATTTAGTTATAAAAACTGCTTCCCAGCATAAAATTTCTAAAAATTAGCAAGAAAGTGGTAGCCAAGTATATTTATGGCAACTGCTAGGTAGAAAAGCTATGAAAAAGCAGCCCCAAATGAACTCATAGTATGCTAAAATGCAAAATAGACAATCAACTCTGAAAAAACTGTAAAGATAAAACCAGTCTTATTTAGACTGAACTATGGTCCGACTGAGCCCGACAAACTTTAGGAATCGCTAGTCCCTAACACCCTCAACCTAAACCACATGAAACAGTTGAAGACACCTTCGTTTCACATGAGCTATGTTCATCCCAACATCCTGCAGCCTTGTCTCACGTGAAACGCTCAATGCCACCTCAACTGTGATTGCCTTCGAAAGCTTCCTCGTTTCAGGATTTAAGGGCGAAGACTAAGCTGAGGCATCACAAACTACCCAATCCTCTCTCATTTTTCTTCCTTCTAAAAACCCTAGCTATTGGGCCTTCATCCTTCAACCGACAAGAGTGAGGTTCTTTTTCTATTGCTCTCCATATTTTCTTATTTTTCTCCATTGATTCCTCTTTATTTGTGTTGTCATGGAGGTGTTATTGTATAGTAATTCTCATTCATTAACGTTAAAAAAATTTGTTAAACAAAAATAGATTTTTTTTGTAGTTGTTTGTAATTTTTGATGTTTTCTAATGATAGATTAAGATATTATATTTATTTATTCACTCATATATTTATTTTGTGTACATTTTATTACATACTAGCAATTTCTTAGGAGAAAATCTCTAATTAGTTTAAGGCTGGCTTAATTACTTACATTGATTAATTTAATAGGTTGTTGAGCAGTTTCTAATACCTCTACTTAAAATTAGATATAATTAAGCTTTGGATAAGTTAGGTCTTATGTTATGTTGTATGTAACTCATACAATAGTTGTAGATATTTAGGATGTTTTGCATAAGTCTTTTTAGTTGACATTTCATCTAATATAATTGGGTAAGATTTGAGTTAAGATTAGAGCCTCTTGTTGTACGACTTGAAGTAAATAATTGTTATTAAAGAAAAAATGTACTCGTCATTATTAAAAGCATAATTCTTGTAGTTTGTACTAGATTCTTAGATATTTTGTACAATTGTCAATATTACCATTGATATTTTATTTCATGCTATGTATATGTTGGTAGGATCTCCTTTTTATGTCATAATGAATTAGTGTGCTTCACATATAATTTTACCTTGAATTATTGTTGCATATACCCATGTATATTTTATTTCTATAATTCATGTTTTGAAATTTAAATAGTGTCAATCATATTGATGATTATACTCCTGCTAATCACTAGATGATGTGTAGAATGTACTTTGTTAATATAATAATATTTATGTTAGCATTAAATCCTTTTGTTGTGACTAACCAGACTGATGAGTCCTTAAAAAAATTATTGAATTTTCATGGGATTGGTGTCTACCTTTGATCGTTTCAAAGGGTCGTAGAAAACCGACTATGCGTATGAATACTTATATATGCATGCTTGCATTCAAATGCTAGAAATAATAAATGATTGATAAATCATTAGATATCCATGTAAACCTGATATGAGAGTATAAAATTATAGCATAAAGATATGCATTTTTAAATCTCTCGTTCATATGAACATAAGCATATGGGTAGCATACATTGCATAAGTACGTCATTCTTTTATTGATTCAACACCATTGTAGACTTAATAACTTGACGAGATCAATTTACCTGATACTTATGATCATTTGTACATTTTTATGATTCATGTTGCATGCCATGGTACCCATATCATTTATATTTTAATAAATAGTGATTATTTACTAAGTTTGATTCTTCAAACTCATTTTACCAATGTATTAGGAGGACCTTCACCACAGAAGCCAGCATTTTACCAATAGCAATGATTTGAGTATTTTTTTGTTAATATAATAATTTTATTTATATTTATGATGTTAGGTTTGGGTAATAATTAATTTATTATTAATGTTCCTTCCAATTTTCTATTATTGGAGGTTATCCCCCTGTGTTTTCAAATGTTATTATGTTTTCTTTTTAGATTGATATATAAGCTTTATTACAACAACAACAATAAGCCTTTATCCCACTATGTGGGGTCACCTGCATGAATCCTTATTCTCAATTGTGTCTTATCATGTGCCAAATTCTCATGTAATTCTAATAAACTAAGATCATTTTTATACATCCTTTTTAGGTCTACCTTTAACTTTTCTTCACATAAGGTAAATCTAATACATCTACTCTCTTAATCGGGTCATTAGACGGCCAACACTTTATGTAGTCAAACCATCTAAGGTGACTATCTCTAATCTTATCTGTCACTAGAGCTACTCCAACCTTTTACCCAACATATCAATTTCGCATTTTATCTCTAAGAGTAAAGCCACTCATCCGCCTGAGCATCCTCATCTCTAGAACACTTAACTTAGTCCTATGTTTCTCTTTTACTGGCCAACATTTGGCACTATAAATCATTGTAATTCTTACCACCATCTTATAAAATTTTTCCTTAAATTTAAGCAGTATTTTTCTATCACACAACAACCCAGATGCATTCCTGCACTTCAACCATCCAACTTGAATTCTACTAATAACATCCACATATATTTCACGATCATTTTGAACAATAGAGCCTAGATATCTGAAATGCTCACTCTTTTCAATGACTAGATCACCCAATGTCTCAACACAACCACTAAAACTTCTACAACTAAAATTACACTCCATATATTCAGTTTTACTCAAATGAAAACCTTTAGACTCTAAGGTTGACCTCCATAATTCAAGTTTCTATTAGACTCCCTCTCTAGTCTCATCAACAAGAAGAATGTCATCAGCAAAAAACATACACCAAGGTACATATTCTTTTAAATGCCTAGTAAGAACATCCATAACTAAAGCAAAAAGATAAGGGCTTATAGCCGATCCTTGATGTAATCCAACAGAAATAAGAAAATATTTTGTCAATCCTCCTTGTATTTGTACACAAGTAACAACTCTAGTATCCATATCTTTAATGATCTGAATATAACTAATATTAACTCATTTCTTTTCTAGAACTCTCCAAAGGACTTCTCTTGGAACTTTATCATAAACTTTCTCTAAATCAACAAACATCATATGTAGATCCTCCTTACTTTCTCTATACTTCTCTATCAAACCTCTCAACAAATGTATAACATCCATACTATTACAAGTTTATCACTCTATTATTATGTGTGAATTTTCTCTTGTGAGTACAAAACACAACTTTACATTTCATCATGTCTAGTGTGGTCGTCAGAGTGTATCGCCTTTCGAACCTCGAGTGTGACAAAAACACCCATGCTTTACAAACTTCATTGGCCCATTGAATGAAAATAGCATGACACAAAGTTGTCAACCACCTGTTGAAATTCATAGAAGCTCCGCTATCCCTACATTAAGAATCATCTTTTTTGAGCTACCCATCCCTCAATGTGCAAGCATGCCTAGTTGCTCAATCACCTTGACTTCAACATAGAGCCCAACAATGCATTCAACTAGACATCAAATAGTTTAGTAGTCCAATCAAATTTGATACTTAGCACCACACAACACATAGAACTCACTCCTTTCCATCCAAGAAAACCTCATAGCATTGCACTCACAATTGCCATACCCACAGTCATAAGAAAATCAACTCAATCCTTGTCTATTTTCTTATTCCAACTAGCTTAGTCAATGGGGCTGAAGTTAAGCATTTGGGAAGTTGAACTAGGTTAATTTTCTTCATAATAGTAGTGAAATGTGATACTTCTATTATAATCTCAAAATTTTAGGTGGTAGTATAAAAACTTCGAAGTTTGACACATTGAACAATTAAACAAGTATGATTTTGATGTGATGCATGTAATATTCTAATTATCAATGAGAAAGTTTTAAAGAGAAAACCTAATTAAATTAGTACAAGGTAAGGAAATGAAGTATGCATAATAGATTAATGTGATAAAATGAAATTTAGTTTTGAAAAAGATGCATAAAGGTAAATTTTAGGTCTACAAGGCAAACCAAATAACTTGGAGTGTGGGATCTGCTAGAATAGCTTGGCAAAGAAACAGAAGCATTATAATAGAAGAATCGATTAGTTAAGGAGCAAATCAAATGGATTAGATACAAAGCTCACTTGAACGAAAAACTATGACAAAAAACCATTATAAACCTCCTTATTTAAAAGC
This sequence comes from Cymbidium sinense, assembly GCA_021442155.1. Taxonomy (NCBI): domain Eukaryota; kingdom Viridiplantae; phylum Streptophyta; class Magnoliopsida; order Asparagales; family Orchidaceae; genus Cymbidium; species Cymbidium sinense. The sequence goes on along the minus strand of CM038215.1, from coordinate 140,304,788 downwards.
TAGATGCAAGGACTTTGAATTAAAAAAAGAGTTGCAAATATTTACAACAAAAATAGAAAATAAAATAGAAAGTAATAGAAGAAAATATAAAAAAAAAAAAAGCCAAGCAGAGGCTACACCAACAGAAGATAAAAATCCTTAGAATTCTCAGGAAAGCACAATTCTATTCCAAAAGAGACACATTCCTCAAATTGTCGGCATTGATTCCTTGAAATATTACATGATGAATCTACAAAGAGTAAGATGTAGAATCCTCAAAGCACAAAGGGATGTTAATCCTCAAGCAAACAAGTACGAATAAGGTTAGAACTCAAACATTTCATTCAACACAGTCAAAATTACAAGACAAGATATTGAACCTTACTAATAGTAATAAGTTTCATTTAAAATGACAAAGGATGCCCTTTAAAACTAGGAAAAACTAAATTTCAAAGTAGTCCTCCAACTATTTGCATTGAGCTAACTCATCACAGTTCTCCAATTTAGTCTCTTGACCAAATAAAATTGATCCAAATTGGTCTCTCGAGGACTAAATTGTGATCAATTTTGTATCATCGAGAGACTGAATTGGGATCCATTTTATATCACAATTTCTACCTGAGAAATTATTTTAAATCACTTTTGTATAGTCAAGAACTAAATTAGAAAAATGTAATACTCTAAGACTAAATTAGCCAAATGTGAATAATTGGGGGACCATCTTGAGATTTATTTCGCTAAGCCAATGTCAAACAAATCATAAATTGAGATGACACAATAACCACTAACAATTAACTTAAAGATAACTAAGGATAACCTTGCATAAAACATAATATAAATTTAGCCAATAATTCCCTTGAGTAGAAAATCATCTATTATCAAGGGTTATAGCATTGCTAAAAAAAGAATTGCACATCTTATGTTGTATTGTTGAGCTGATGAAATATATCTCATGAAAAATCCATCTAGTAGGAAATCCATCACTAGAAAGAATAGACGGATGAAAAATTCATCTAAAGAGATATTCATTTGAGATGTGGACAAAAGGAAAAGAACTACTTACCTGCAATAATATGATAAGAAGATTCATCACAGATTTCCTTGAAGACTATCAATCATTTATAAAATATGATATATGAAAGTTTGAAGGTTAACATGCACAAGGACATGCATATCATGAATTGACCATAAGCACTATTTATATTATTTGGCCTTATTTCAAATGAAAAAACAATTGTAACACAAACAAGGAAAGGCCAAACTAGTTATAACTTAATCCAATAAATTAATCACCAACAACTAACTACCTTTTTTATCTAAGTAAAAAAACAAACTAACAAAAACATGAGACATAAAATATAGCATAAAGTTAATCAATTGTAGTTTCATCGACCATCAAGAGTACACATCCTATGCCCATCACAAATTCACCTTATCCTAATAAACCCATCTGTTTTCCGAATTATTCAATCAAAAGCCTAAGGGAAATAAGTGCGTCCAGTGCTGCAGATTGAAAGTAACAAAAAATATATGGAAATTAACAAGACCTAATCCAAGCACAACAAATTTGTCATTAGAAGTCCATTTTATTGATCACAAACAATAACAATGATAAGGAAAAAACCTAGGAGCTGAAGAAAGAGGGGGCGGATTTCACTATCTGAAATGAGAGAGCTAAAAGTGGTGCTTCTTCAACAAAGACATTAGTTTATCGGAGTCTTCTTAAAAGTATACCTTAGAAATGCATCCATCGGTTCAATAAGAGGCTCCCAAGCATCATATTTATCATTGTAAGACCTGGCAGCCAATGAGAAACTCACAGTAGAATTCATATAATCAGGCCTTCCATGCAAATTAAACCCAATGCCACTTAGCGAAACATTGAATAGAGGAACCATCTGCCAAAAAATTGAAGATTATTATACAATAAAACATGAAAAGAACAGAAAATATATCAAATTATATCAAGTACAAACTAGAACATAAATAAAGTACTGATCATGGACTGATGTAAGTTTGAAAAATGCCCAAAATTGTTTAAAATTTCCCAATATGAGAGACCACCTCAGGATGAGACGCATGCAAAAAACTTGAGACCTCACAATGAAAGAGATGTACGCTTGAAGCATGCAATGAGGCATACGCCTCTATTTCATTGCATAAGAGTTTTAGAAGATGATGAAAATCTCTTGGTTATCAATGATGTGCCCTCAAATGATAAATGATTTGTGAAGAATGAAATGGAGTTTCACTTACATAATTATAAGTGAAAGATCTCAATGTTGACAATTTTGATGGAGGAAGAAATAAAAATAACAAAGATCAATTGAAAAACTAATAGAAAATGTTAGTTTGAAATTTTATCAAAAAGAAATTATAAAAGGTCAATATAGTCATTGCATTAATTACTCTTATTGGATTTTAATTGATTAGGGAAGATGAAGATGATTGAAATTGAAGATGATGAAAATTGGAAGGATGCTAATATACGTGAGAAGGGAAATGAGAAAGCAATAAACTACAACAATGATTCTAATGAATACCTTTTAAGTCATAGGAGTGTGAGAGAATTTTTTATATTAAAATCCAAAATTAAAACTAGTTTATTTTAAGACATGTTTACTTGTTAATTTAGACTTCTTTTTTATATTTACCTATTTATGTTAGACTTCTTACTATTAAGTGCTTACATGATTTTTTATCATATATGACTTTGATACTTTTGGATTACTCTCAAATGCTTTATTAAGAAAAAATTGAGACCAAAATTTTGTGATTTTACTTATTATTGGTTCCTATGAAAGATTACTCTCAAAAGTTTTATTTTCATATTTTTCATTAATGTAATGCTTTAATTTTGAGGTTTAGCTTGCATCATAAAAAGAGAATATCTCAATGCTTGATTACTCAAATTTAAACATTGATGACAAGCATCAGTTGAAATGTCCAAAAAAATTCTGTACATGCAAAACAAAAATAGCTGAACAAGAAGTCTCACCAGCCCTCCATAATCATCAAAAACAGCCACAGAAAAAGTCTTAATTTCTGCATCAATCACAGTATCATCTGACCCACTGGATACATTTGGAATAGCCAGCTTCAAAGCAAACCTTTTTGGAGGCTTTTTAAATCCTTTTCGGACGATAAATGTGCCCACTTCATAACCAACACCCCATAAGCTGAACGGTTCAGTTGAAGCCAATATATCAGATGTATCCCATATATTATCTTCAGAAAACTGATCACCCATGAGCATATCACTACGTATGCACCTTAATGAATTGAAGTCATCACTCTTCGGTGGACCTTTAGATGCGATACATCCCAAGGAAACAAATCCCGGAGGAGCAAGAGGAAACCAGAAATATATGCCATCATTTCCTTTATGCTTTCTGATGTGTCCAACAGGGTGAAAGTCTAGAGGGCGTTTAAGAAAACCTTCATCATCAGTATCATAAAGAATGATAGCTGAGTTGGGAGGTTCATACCTGCATTCCAATTTAATGCAAAAAATCAAGTGAATTTAGTAAACATACGTATCACCAAGATCAACATTAATTAAAGATGGTGTGTACCCTTGAACAGCAAGATCACCAAGAAAAACCATCCCATTTGGAACCACAGGACGCCATATAGACAGTTTCTTCTGAGGGTTTGTGCCTTGATTCCACCATATTAATTTAAAACGTGCTACAACTTCGAAAAGCCGCCCCGAGGTCAACACAGGTCTTTCAAATGAAGGATCATGACTAGAGGTCTGTTGATTACTTTGGACGACTGAATTTTTTGAAGTCCTGCTAGGCTTCTCTGACTGCCAAAAGATCATATGATGCAAATCATAACCCCTTCCATCAATGCTTAAGTCAGCAGGGTTTGCAGGTAAAAAGGACCCAAAAGAGTTATCCACTCGCCAGAATGCCCTATTAACAGCACATCTGAAAAAGATTTAAGAAAAACAACATAAATAGTGCTATGGTTGTACAAACACTAAAGAAGGTTGCCAGATAAAAAGAAAGATTGCATACATATCAGCCATTTGAAATGCAATGCAATCTTTCATCGCACATGGAGACACTAAGGAAGACAAAATGCACAAAGCAGAAGATAATGATGGCTGTTCGCTTCCAGGGGAAACCACACAACCAACTGCTACATAGCCTTTAGGTGCAACTGGGAACCAAATGGAGCAGCTTTCACTTGCCGAGCTATTAATCTTGTTTGAAACACGAATCAATAATTCATTGCTGCTGCTAGCAGTATTCTCCGGACTGAAAGACCAAATCAAGCTGTATGACACAGGCTTCTTTACTTTTACCAAGCTTGTGTTTACAGCAAGAACCCCTTTAGAAGGTGGCTCGTTCCTAGCAATCAAAAGGAGGTTCAGAAATCGATAACTTGACAAGTAAAATATAATTCAGTGTGGTGGTAGGAAGATTCTGATCAGAATTACATACAGTGGAGTTAAACAATCCCCAAGTACAGCAAATCCAGATGGTGCACGGGGTCTCCAAAAGGCATACACATCATCGCCCTCTTTACCTGATAGAACAAACAGTGAAATGAGCTCTGATAAATAATTACTAGGAAAATATACAGACAAAAGTAAGTTTTTAAATTTTTATAAGAAAAGAAGCATGCACACGCCCGTACACAAAAATACGCATATGAATGTGCCATGCCATCGGTGATGGTTGTCTCATAATGGAGAGTAAATCTTGCTTACCCTGGATGTTCCAACTTTGTCAAACTGAGAGCACACTACAGACACTTTCCTCGAAGTCATTCTAAGAAAAGACAATATATCTTCCTCAACAGCTAGAAATAGCCTCAGGATGCTGAACGAAAAATTCATAAATATATTTGAAACAGCAAGATGAATATTTGTTTTCCCAGAGGTAATTGAGAAGTTAACAGAGGTGTCAAAAGGCTCCAAAATCCTAATGCCATTGCTCTCCATCTTCAAACCAGTAACATTTCCATTCAACTCCAAGCTGTCACCTTTCACTACAAGCCTGCAGGTGTATACAAGACCTTAAGAATATGCTTCACATGGTCATAGTAACAAAATCACTCTTATTAGCTACAATAAAAATACATTGAAAGACAAACATAAACAAAATCATGCAAAGTAGACATACGTTGTGTGGAATATGAAAGAAGTTAGCATCAATAATATCATATATATAGATCCTTACATAGTAAAAAATTAAAAATACTTAACAAAAGGAAGTAGCCACAAGATATTTATCATTGAAATTCTGTGAACATAAATCCCAAAAGTCACATTATCATATGCCATGATTCACATATGTTATAATGGTTTAAAATTGCGCAAAAAGAGACACCTCTGCACAATTCGGTGCATAGGCCCTATCAGGCGCCAGCCACATAATACCATGAGTGAGGAGTGGCCTCAATACTAGACGTGGCTTAGCGCAATTTAGGTGAGGCGCATGCATTACAAATAAAGATCCATCAAGTGATGAGAGTGATGGAAATTTTTAAACTTACAAATATTTATAATTTTGTATTATTAGTTTATTATGTTCTTTGTCTTAGGAGTGACTTAGAGAGACATTATTGCATTATGATGTTATTTTAAGTTGTTATGCGGTGAACTTATATTTTTATATATTAATTGCTTCATGATTTAATATTATTGATGTTAGTAATTGACTTTTATCTAGCTTCATTTGATGTTTTTATTATGAGGCTTATGACTCGGAATGCTTGAGGCTTAAGCCTCGCCTCACGAATAGAAAATACCTCAATATCCAAAAATGCAATTCCTGATCCAATAGTTCAACTACAAATAAAATCTCAAAAATGACATTTCACCTCAAAATATTTCCTCTTCATTCAAGCCTTTTAATCTCAGAACTCAAATCTAAACTCAGTTCGCAAAAAATTTATAGAACTCTCAAATTTACTTTCAAACCAAGCTTTTCCTTCCCTCTTCTCCTTTTTTTTTTTTGAAATCATTGTCATAACAGTACCAAATTACAACCTATGAATGTATGTGTGTGTGTATTTCTTCCAAAACTTGAATCCTACACTCCAGCAGTAGTATGAATTATAGGGTGAAATTAATGAAATTTAACTGGTAGGATAGATTAATATTACAATATACATATATATACATTTATAATAATATATTATACCTTTATTTCCTCCGAATTTCACTTCCAGCACCCAGCTTCACCTTCAGCTCACCCAGAACCACGTTTCTCACGTCTTAGGGTGGAAAGGCAAAACACAGTGAGGAGAAACGGATTTCTAAGGCATTTAATTCCCGGTTTCAGAGGAATATTGCAACTAATGTGATTAATTTTAACTAAACTAATGAAATTTAATTGAATCCCAGCCGTCCAGCCATCCAAATTCCTACCCATAGGTACATGTGGAGTTAACTGGAACTCCCTGATAATACATTAACATGGCTAAACAGTGAAATCCTAAGTTAAACTGAGGAAAAATCAATTAAATGTTACTTTAATTTATAACTATAAATGTAATCACATTTCATATATACTTCTATATGTTAAAATGATCAAAATAAAGAATAAAATTTTATAAAAATATTTTCGATGATTTTCAGGATGTGTGAAAATTGGGATATAATTTTGTTTTATGTATTACACTTTCCTCCCTTACCCGAGAGTTCACGCTGACCCTTTTCCGTGCTTATCCATTTAAGGGGATAATTTTATAAAGAATATTTTTAAAATATTCTAATGATTAATTAATTAATTAACTATTATATTATACTTAAATACTTATATATTCTTTTATGTATCAAAATGATCAAAATGAAATATAGAATTTTATAAAAAAAATATTTGATCATTTTCGAGATATACAAATAGTAGGGTATAAATTTTAGAAGAAATTGTTTATACTTTCTTATGAAATATTGAGTATTACACACTAGCCAAAGCACCTTATGTGAACACCCATCAAAAATTTAAGTAATGCACACTCAAATCTATTTCTATTTCACCAATATCCAATCATTACTAAGCTTTTATATCATACCATTCCTGAAGCCCACTAAATTCACTGCAAACTGATACAACAAGAAGTCGTCTTTATCCCACTACATGGGGCCAACTGAGATCATTTTTTCTCCATTGTGTACTATTAAATGTCATATTTTCATTTAATTCTAATAAAATAAGGTCATTTTTTATACTTTCTAACAAAATCCTTTTAGGTGGAATCTAATACACACCATACCTTCTTAAATTAAACTTTCCTTTAATCCTAAACATCATAAATTACCAAACCGTAGACTAACCATGCCAAATAATCCAAGTTGAGAAATGATACATAAAGAAAACAAAGAACCAAAAAGCAAAAAAAAAAAAAAAGTAGAAGAATAAAATGAATCAACTAATTGGATAGCTTAGAAATAGTTTATAAAACCAGTCTTATCTGCTCTGCCATATCCTTTTATGTCGGAATTAACAACCAATTTTGCAAGCTACTAGAATCATCTTAAAAACACCAATTTATCCGGCATTTCAACTTCTACAAAAGAGAATTTCTTCACTCAAGAATTTGATAATGTAAAATCAAAAAGAATTTAATAGACTTCCATCATTTATCATATGTTATGATAGTTGTATAACATCATGTGCTAATCATGTTTTAAGTATTTAATTATTTATATGATAATTGTCATTATTTAGAACTTCAATGCCATTTAAGTACTTCTTCCTCAATTCTACTTTAGTATTGCATAGAAACTATTTCCTATAAACAAACTGCTAAAATTATGATAAATCATGCTTCATTATCACAAATAAAAGAAGAGTTCTAAAAGCACTTGATCTTAATCAATTTATTTAGTGCTTCCTCGGAACCAAATTATTTGTCCAAATTGACTCCAAAATTTGCACGAGCACAATGTCATTCCCCAAGTTTTGTGCATGAACATTTATCTGGTTGTATAAAGCTTTTTCTACTATCAAAGTGCTGCATTTACCTCCTAATCCTTTTCTCAACAAAGTAGCTCTTCCTCTCTTTCTCCTTTCAACAAAGTAGCTCCTCTTCATCAATCCATGCTTGCTATTCCACTGTCCAAAGGGAGTGATCTTGTATGCAGTGTTGACCTCCATGCATACCACATAAGTCACAAGACAAATTCGGAGGAGTCTGATATCAGCGCAAATAAAGGTGAAATTCACTAGCGTCCAGCGTCAACGACTTTAGATTGAGAACGACTGCCATTTGAGCGTCGAAATTGGCGAAATTCCGTCAGCGCAATCAAACGGAACAACAAGGCGAGTCGTCAACCGCTTTACGCATGCTCGAGAGGAGGTTGCAACAATGCCCAAACGACATCCATTCGCAAAATTAGCAGCGTTGTTAACGTCAAAATGTCGAAATCTTTTAAATAAGTTTGTCTGCTCGATTTGGGCGAGTATAAGCGAATGTCGAGCGATCAAAAGCGACGACGCACATTTTTGAACTAAAATTGATCGATTCGGCGAGCCGTCAAGCGGAGATCGCATGTTGTTCGTCTAAAATATCAAAATTACTTAGAATAGATTTTAACTAAAATTGTCACGCTTAAAATCTAATCAAAATTAGCATGTATTTCGAGATAAATCCACCTAATTATGCCCTAATTACGCCCAGTCAACGCTTCGGAACTTGTAGCCACTCATCCCCATATCTCCACTTCCCATTCGACGAATAATAGGTGCCACATCATTCCTCTCATACCATCCCACGTGATTAAGACCCCTATTTCCCTCTCTTCCAGTCCGTCTCTCGCTGACAAGCATTTTTGAACTAGCTCTCTATCCCGTCCGTCTCACACGCAAGGCCGAACGCTTCGACCTCCCAAGTGGCAAGATCGCTCCCTCATTTCCTTCTCTCGTTTGACTCCTTCCCTTGGTTCGAAGTCCAAGCAAGCAACCGAGACTCTCCAATCTCCCGATTTCTCCCTGTCGATCGCATGAGCTCGTCCGTCCCTGCTACAAGCTAAACGAGTTCTTGTCCCTCCCGCCTCTACTACAACCAAACGAACTCTTCCCCTCTCTCCTGTCTGTCTCTGTTTCTCACAGAGATCGCACAAGCTTACTGCCGCTTGTCGACATAGAGCAAAGATTTCCTCCGTTCATTCCCCGGCTCCTCCTAAATCACACACAACAAGGCTAGTCGAGACCATCCCGTAGCCTCCTTTCTACCCAAGCCGAGCTGGAACCCCAAGCCAAACTCGTGCCAGCATCTCCCGTCGCTGACAACCCTATTCCTCAACCGATCTCCATCTTTCCTTACTGGATCTCCTGCACTCCTCCGTGAGATTGCCCTAGCCGACTCTCCTTTTTGTGAGATATAAAAACCCGATTCCCCATAACACCCCTCCTCTCTAAGCCCTGGATAGGAGCCATCAAGAGCAATTTCGTCCATATCGAATGAAAATATTTTCTAAAATGCTGAATTTAGGTAATTTTTCAAAATAAAATTTTTATATAATTAATTGCTCGTCTCTTCAAGTCAAATCGAAGACCTCTGTCGTTGAACTTAGTTCTTATGCGAGCTGAAAATCCTCCCTCCGTCGATCTTGGATCCAAAACAAGGGAGAAGAGTGTGATTGCGCTAATCATAAAATAATCAACATTGTCAAGACAAAATTCTGCCAAAATTAAAATTAATTCAAAATTTAAATTATTTTATTTGAATTTAATAAATCTATGAAGATCAACGCCATTAATCTTGGATCTGGTGCGAGACCTCTCTTTATGATCTTGGATCCAAAGCAAGAGAAAAAAGTACACATCAAACTAAAAATTTATGAAATATAGCATTGTTAAGCCGTCATGCTACCAAAATTTATAAAAAAATATTTGAACTTAAAAATCTTAATAAACTGCACAAAAAACAGCCTAAAATAAAATTTTCCAACTTGCGGCGCCGCTAGCCCTAAATCCTTTTGCACAGGCTCGAGCGTCAGGACGTTTAGCCCTCAACTTTTCTGCCTATGGGTGCTCCATTTCCAACGTTGTGACATTGTCCTGCAACACCTTGGTGCTACCTCCTTTGATATTTGAAGTCCTATTTCCACCTTCAGTGCTGTGACACTGTGACCAGCGTCGTGGAGCTGCCTCCTAACGTTGAGGCGCTACATCCTCTGATCTTAAAGTCCAATTTTCACTTTCAATGCTACGGCATTGTCTTGTAGTCGAGGCACTATGACTAGTGTCATGGCACTGTGACCAGCGACGTGGAGCTGCCTCTCCGACGTCGAGGTGCTACCTCTTGACATAAAAATCAAATTCCATATATAAGATCTAGCATTACAGCCACTAATGCACAATGCAAACTCATTCCATTCGGCATTCTAATAGATGTAAGTCCAACCTTTGTTTACAATGCAAACGTCAACATAGATTGGCATTTCAATGAATGTAAGCCCAATCAATCAGTGGTTCACAATACTGACCTAACCCTACCTGGCATTCCAAAGGTATGTAAGTCCAATCCATATGTTTGTCATGAGAATTATAAACCCTATCTGATATTCCAAAGGGATGTAAAGTCCAATCCATCCATATGTTCGTCATAGGAACTCTAAACCCTACCTGACATTCCAAAGAGATGTAAGTCTAATCCATATGTTCGTCATACAAATTATAAATCCTATCTGACATTCCAAAGGAATGTAAGTCCAAACCATCCATATGCTCGCCATGCGAACTCTAAATCCTATCTAGCATTCCAAAGAGATGTAAGTCTAATTCATATATTCACTATGCGAACTCTAAACTCTATCTGGCATTCCAAGATATGTAAGTCTAATCACTCATTCGTAATGCAAACTTCTCTAAAATATGACATTCAAATGGATATAAGCTCTACAAACATCTGTAATGCATACTTTATTAAATTGAATTATTGGGTAGACTTATAAATTAAGTCTAGCTTAAATAATTCAATAAACACTTGCACGTAAAACCTACACTAGAACTCTGGTCTACATGGGATATCTGAGACGAGGCAACCCATGGCTGTCAATTAGACTCTCTGGACATTAGCTAATAGCCCTCTAATGTTGGTAATAAGAATAACGGGAGTCTCGGGATGACGGAACCGTGGGATCTTGATCGGGACTATCCTTCTTTTTCCTTTTAGACAGTCATTCACACCACGTCATTAGACGCCAATTTATATCAGAAATATATGCTTATTTTTTAATCTTAATCGAGAGTGCTCTCCTACTACAGTAAGAGGAGTAATTAACTATGAATGCTTGTGTTCATAGAAAGTAGAACTCAAATCTAAATAAACTTTAACATAATATTAGAAAATTCTGGTTGATTATAAATTTGTCTCATGAAGAACAAACTCCCTAATCATCCTATAAAAATGACATATTTTAAAATGGGTTTCCTGAACTATCAGGTACCAATTTTCTCACACAACTTGCCAGAGCATCAAAGAGTGCATCACAGAATCCAACCAAAGGGATTAATGAAGTCCAAGAGTTCAATCAAATAAAATCATATTTCATTAAGATTAAATCAGAAAATAGTCACTTGCCAATTTAGTCCTGGAATATTGCATTTTTCCAACAGTCTCTTGACTAAAAAATTGATCCCAAATAATCATTGAGGTAGACATTGATGGAATTTGGAATGCTAAATTGGGATCAATTTAGTTCCTGAGGAATCATTAAGATCAATATTTTATAGTTAAGAAACTAAAATTGTAGAAATGTAATTCTCTGGAACTAAATTAGGCACATACAAATAGTTAAGGAGTCATTGTGGGATTTAATCCTATTTTATTATTTCTAATCCTCAATAACTCCTAGTCTTTAAATAAAAAATCCCACATACAAAAACTAAGTATCAAATCAGAGCAATTAACCTTTAAAACTTAGATAACAAAATGAATGACTTCAAAGTCAAAGCTCAATGAAATAACTCATACCATAAAATAAAAGAAAAAAAAAATCAAATGAGCTATAATGCTAGTTGTCATATTGAGAAAAAAAATAGAAAATGCTCGAGATGGCTACTATTGATCAACAATAACATCCATGTTTTACAACATAATCAAAAATAATATTTCCATGCAATATAAAAAAATTAAAAATAGTGAAGTCAATAGCACAAATACTAATAATAAATTACAAAATAAAGTAATCACAAAATTTAAAGTATGCTCAATGCACAATTTAGGTATTATTTCGACTAGAGTGACTTCTTATACTCCAAAATACAAAAATCATCAAAAACTCCCTTGCTTCAACAAAATACCAAATCTCAATTTCAAGGCTAATAAAAACTTAGGTGTGTTAATATAAAACGTAATTCAAAATTTACAATCAAGTCATTTTAAGTTTTACATAACTGAGATATCAGCATTTTATGGAAAAAAAGAACTCTTATTGCACGAGTGGAAAAACTTCTATAGAATTAGCTAGTCAATAGCTTGAAATAGAAAGTAATTGCAAGCTTCAAGATTTTCGGTTTTTTTTTTTTTTTTTTTTGAATGGTGTAACTAACTGTTTCCCTGAGTTGCATTTCAAGAGCTTGAGGGATTATTTCGTTCTCTAGTAACTTGTTTTAAAAATTTCAGAGTTCACAGTGTAGCAAGTTGCTGTATGACTATATGAAGAAATTAAATTAGCCATAATATTATCTACAAAAATAATGTTAATATTTACAATATTACGAAAAAACTGATTCATATACTAACAAAAAATAGATGTAAGCGAATGTTGCAAGATAATCATTTTGTAAACAAAATAGAGACTACGAAAAATAGCAAATAAGAAAGGGATTTGTGCATTATCCCTAAAAATGTTAAAATAGATGATGCATAAAAATAAAAGGCCATAAACATTTAAAAATCAAGCCAAATAAGAAGTAACAGGATCTAAATGATAACAAAGCCATCACCTGCAAAATGCATCAAGATAGGCATGTATAGCCTTTCTGGCTGGTGCAAAGGCTCCGCCAAGTTCCTCGGAAGAATTGTAAAATGTGAGTTCAGGACCAACAGCCTGGAAAATACAAAAAACTAATGCGTGTGAGTATTGAGGTATCAAATAGTAGTGAAGGAAGAGACAAGGACGATCTATATATATGGTCAGGCTTAGATTGCAAACTTCAAAGAATGATCAATACAAGGACTTTAAAGCTCGCACAAGGGCTTCTATAAAAGAAACTTCAAGCTTTTTAAAATCTCAGGGTTACCTTTCATAGAACCAGTTGACTTTTCAGCACAGAAATATTCTAGGCCCAGTTTGGAATCAATTTTTGCTTTCTGTTTTCTGTTTTTATTTAAAAAAAAAAAAAGAAAAAAAAAGTTTGTTTATCTGTTTTATTATTTTTGTTTTTCTATTTTTAAACAAATTTGTTTTTTGTTTTCAAAAATTCTGAAAACATATAAAACCTATTTTTTCTTCATTTGCAAAACAGTCATATTTTTCAAATTTTTAAGGATTTGGGTTTTTTTTAAAAAAAATTATATTATATAATATTATTAATTTTAATTAATTTAATCTAACAAGATTTATCTTGAATGTAGGATAATAATAGATTAATTTTAATATATCATATGTGTTTATATATATAATATAAATTTGAATTTAGATATTAATTTTTGATTAATTCTAATTAAATTTAACTTGATTATATAATAATAATACTAATAATTTAACTTACTTCATCAATAATTACTATTTAAAATATATTTATATCTTTTCATAAATTTTATTTTTATCATAGAATTTGTTACATTTCATGTTTATGCATCAACTCCTATAAATGGGTATCTTTCTTTTGTATTTTCAACGTCTTAAATGCATTGGTTTAGCTTATCTTATAAACAGATATTTTTTAAGTAGCATCGGCGATGATCAAAATAATATTGTTCAAATCGCATGATATTAGCGTTTATACTTTGTCGATTTAATTATGTCGATTGAATCAATTATAAAATTTTTGATAGATTTTTACATTTTAATTTTTTAAGTGATGATTAACTGAGCGTCTTATTGGTTATTTAGGATGATTAATCTAATTTGTGTCATTCGATTTAAATTCGTTTGATTCGATTGATATATACAATATGTAGGTTAACATTCATCATCGTCATTTATGTCCCCAAATATTTTTTTGTTTTATGTTAAAATAAGAAAATATCACAAACATATTTTTATTTTATTTTAAAGTTTTAAAAATAAAAAACACAAAGTGGTGCCAAGCGGCCCCTTAAAGTAATAATTAATTTCATTACTTTATTTTTCCATTAAAAATTTTTAAAAATAACAACTAAACATGTTTTTTAATTTTTTATTTTTTAAAACAAAAAATTCATAAAAATACCAAACATGTTTTCATTTTCACATAAAACAAAAAATAAAAAATAAAAACAAAAATAAAAAACAAAAAATAGAAAGTGATCCCCAACAGCCCCTTAGGGAATATAAATTCACAAATAGAATTATAACTTTATATATTTTCAGAATCATCTTTCCTCATTGTTACTTTTCAGCTTAACCAAAAAAAAATGTAGAAAGTACAAAACTTTAGAAAATAGAAGAACCGTAAAATAACACAAAAGAACAACGAAAAAACTGCACTTTGCAGGCATTAAAACTAATTCCAGTAACACATAACAAGTAACATAATTCTCAAAAACAATATTTTGTCTCAAGATGATAGATAGAGATCCACCAACAAATCACTCGCATGTTAATATCAGAAGAATATTCCATATTGTTTAAAAAACATAGAAATGGACAAATATAATAAAGTAAAAAATATTATTGCTGACTTTTCAGCACAGAAATGTTTAAAGGAATATAAATTCACAAATAGAATTATAACTTTATATATTTTTCAGGATCATCTTTTCTCAGTGTTACTTTTCAGCTGGAAAAAAAAAAGTAGAAAGTACAGAACTTTAGAAAATAAAAGAATTGTAAAATAACACAAAAGAACAACGAAATAACTGCACTTTGCAGGCATTAAAACTAATTTCAGTAACACATAACAAGTAAAATAATTCTCAAAAACAATATTTTGTCTGAAGATGATAGATAGAGATCCACCAACAAATCAGTCGCATTGAATATCAGAAGCATATTCCATATTGTTTAAAAAACATAGAAATGGACAAATATAATAAAGATAACTTAAGGAAAGTAAGAATTATGTAAAGGGATACGTTAACTGAGCAAGATCAGTAATGGTTAATTAGAAAATAATTCTTGAAATCATAATCCGACAAAGAAAATTGCAAAAAGTTGCAGGCCAAGATAGAGAAGCATGCTGCATGATGGACTCTGTTGATGCATGAGAGTTAGCATCCAATCAATTTTGCAAAATCCATTTATATGGATAAAGATATTCTAGCTTATTTTTTAGATCATTCAAGTGAAAAATCTAGACCTTCACCTTAACCTTCAACATGAAAAACAGTATAATGACGGATTTTGTTAAATGCCATTACATTGTGACATGAAAATACAGTATACAAACGTGAATAAAATGATACATTAAAATTTATGGTGTAGGAGAGTTAAAATCAAATGAAAATTTATAACATGTATGGTATGCTATGCTAAGTACACACTTTCGGCTCTATAACAATCCTATGTCCTGTCTGTAAATGCGGCTGGTCCCAAAAGGGGATCCAAATGATTGTTGATTGACTGTCACCACTAGTGCCAAAAGCCACTGCGTAACACAAAAATCCTAAGAAAAACATACAAATAGTTGTTGCATTATTTTGCAAGAAAGCAAACCGACAAGGCATGAACAGCTATGCAACAAGACCAGCTGCTATTGCAAGTCTCATCTAATCTAGGTCAAGTAGGTTGAGACATGGGTTCTTTTAAATATGATCTGCTGTCCCCACTGACTCCATAAAAGAATCCAATCTTCCTTTATTTCCCTCTCACCATTTACACCCACAACACCAAAATTACAACCCCACCCTGCATCCTGTTTGATAAAAGCAACCAGGAGGCTGGTCATGAGAAGTGGATAGAGATAAAAAGAGAAAGAGCACAGAAAGGTAAGAAAGCCCTACCTAGGGGTGTGCATTATTTGGTTTTAACCAAAAAATCAAACCGAACCAAAGTTTTTGAGTAATTTGGTTTGGCTTTGAACTTAGTAATTTGGATTTTGGTTTTAATTATTGAAAACTTTGGTTTTTGGATCGGTTTGTTAAATAAAATTTTGGATGGAACCAAACAAAAAAAGTAATTATCGTATTATTAATTTATGTATAATGACTTATCTATTATACTTATTTTATTATTTTTTGAATACTTGGTAGGTCTTTTTTGGAGGCATAATCCAATTTTCTAAAATATTTTGGTCTCATAATATGATAATATGGTTCCATCAACTTCTAAGTTCAAAACATCATTAAGGTAAGTAAAAATTAGTTTTAAATATTTATTTTAGCGCATGAAATAATTAATTGCATTTTTATTATATTTATGTTATTTTGCTTATTACTTGTTCATTATATAATAAAAAATTATGCAAATAATTTTTAAATGTAGCAAACTTCGGTTTATCCAAAACCAAACCAAAATAACCGAACCAAATTATTATTCGGTTTGTTTGGTTTTGCATTTTATTTGGTTGGTTTGGTTCAATATTTTTAGGAATCCAAAATCAATCGGTTTTAAAAATTTATCACCAATCCATCCAAATCAACCAAACGCACACCCCTAGCCCTACCGAAATCTTGTCACACACGTCAATAACAAAGAACCTGCTCAAACCTTACAATTTTTTGTGAAAACTAGGGCAATAAGGGAACCAATACTCTCAGTGAACAATTTGATCACAGCTCGAGCAATTCACTTTCAAGTTTGTTCAAGTTAGCAATTAAACAAGTTTAAACTCATTTAAATAACATAAAGGCTAAATGTACATAACTTAAACACGATTCATTTCATTTACTTATGCTCATAAACAAGGTCGTTTTTAATTTGTTGCTCAACAAATAACTTGTTAAAGACTTGGCATTAAACTCAATGATAGGTTGCATGTTAATTTAAATTTGGATAACTATAACTTGTTTAATTACTTCGTAATAATAATATATTATATATTTACTTCATATTCAATGGTAATTTCCCAATTTTCATATATTATTACCATAATCTCACATCTTTAAAAAACTATAACAAAGTCTAAAAGGTGATGGCAGGTCATCAAGTCTACTGTGGATAGCAGAAGGCCATTGCCTTACTTTTGGTTCCACCAAAAGGGAAGATGAAGTTGTTATGAAACATTTCAATATGGATTGAAAGGTCTGATGGTGCTCTAATGCAAACATCAAGATGTTTTCAAGGAGCAGACAATGCAGATCTCTAAATGATGTCAATGAATGCTATTGAATTTTCACAGGGTCAACAAGATGTTATCAATAATCAAGAGCGTAACAACAATAAAAAAGAGAGAGGCAGCTTAGCAAGCCACTGTGAGTTGTGGTGTATAATAGTAGCAATGACAAAGCAATCTCAAAAAAGCAGTGACCAACAATGGAGATCACAAAGCAATGATTATTTATTGAAGCATTTTGAAGAAGGTGATTAAGAAGGAACATAAGCGTTGCTTGTAAACAAGAGATGTTTGCAAAACATGTGTGAGTGAAAGAGGTGGTATGGGAAAGCAAGAGCCAAGAAGTGCGAGGTGGAGCAAAGTGGAAAGGAAAAATGTGTGGCGTGAATGTTACGACTCACAAGGGAAAACAAAAAGTTGTAATGTTCAAAAGTTTGCACATAAGTGGTTGCAATGATCCAAAATCATAACTACATATTCTTGCAAATGCATGTGCTAATCTGTTAAGGCATGATCAAGATGGCACACATTAGATCTCGCAAAAGAGTGCCCTAGCGGATGCATGTGATAAACAGCAGAGTAGAGATTCAGATAGAGAATAGATTGTGTCTCATGGATGAATGCTTATAAAAATTGCACTTAAGGTCGAGACCAAAATAGGACTTTTTTTTGTACACTCGATATCATACTAAGAGGAGAAAAAAAGACATAAGATGAAGGCCTTGAATAGTTCAATCAATAATGATTTCAATCATGCGGTAAAGTCCTTGGTACAGGGTGCTCTCATGCCTGGGGACAACTTCCAGTAGAACCTAAGTCATGGACTGGGTCAAAGAGACTTTGAACTAGCTAGTCAGGTGCTATATAAGCAGTTCAAACTTTCTTTAGGTTTAGGTTTTGATTTATTAATATAAAAAAGTTTTTAAGAACATTAGTGTTCAATTTTTGTTGTTGTGTTGAGATTAGAAAGTTTTTTAGGAGCTATTTGGTTGCCTAAAAAAATGCAGTATAAATGAAATGCAATGTATTCTAAATATTTTACAGTTTAGTTGAAAACCCTATAAATATAGGGATCTGTTTTTCTTGTTTGATAAAGTGAATGTAATGTAATGTCTTTGGCACAACCGACAGGGTGGTAGTAAACGGTCGGCCGCGGCAATTGCCAATGGTGGTGGTTGGTGGCCGGTCGTGGTGATCGTTGAAGCGTGCGATGGCGGTGGTGATGTTGGTGGTGGTGGTGGTAATTGGTGGTGTGGTGGTGGTGGTGGATGATGGTAGAGTGGTCAATGGTGGTCACAGCGATGGTTGGCGGTGAGTGGAGTGGTGAGGTGGCCAAGCGAGTGAGGTGAGTGTGGTATCGATGATGGTGGCGGTAGATGTTAAGCGGCTACAATGGGTGGTAACCAGCGGCAAATAATCCACGGTGGCCGGGTGATGGTACTGCGGTGGTCAGCGGCGATGGCAATTGGTCATTGCGGTTGGTGGTGGCCGACATCTGATGGTGGTGCTAGCGGGGTAGCTAGTAAGCTATGGCGATGGCCGGTGACTGGCGACCGACAATCGGTGGTGTATGGTTGGCAATTGGTAGCCAGCATTCAATAATGGCATACGCGGCAGCGCGCTTGCTTTATCTTGGCGGTGTATTTGAAATTCACCCAAATTGAGCAAATTTCAAACACATTGAATTTGAACTAAATGATTAATTTTAAATGCAATGAAGTTTTATATTTCAATTCAAATTCAACAAACCAAACACCATAATTACATTCAAAATACACTTCGTAGCAAACCAAATAGCCCCTTAGTTGTTTCTTCCCTCCATGAAGTTGTATCATATTCTTCGTCAAGTAGTGTGGTTGTAACATAGAGATTAGGTGGAGTCAAATTTCAACTCAGGAATTCATCTAGCTGGTTCAGAGTTCGTTGTCCAACAAGTTGCTTGCACAACCTATTCCTACCGTAGATTTGCTATTCTAGACACTATCCAACAGCAATTCTACTGTCCTGTTGTAGTACAGACTCCATCCAGCCACAACACTGTGTTGTCCAACCCTCTAAGTCACCGTCCAACAGTCAAATCTAGTATTTTGGGTCTCCTATAGCAATCAGCCAGAGAATTTTTTTCTTTATTCTCAAGTTCTTCCACCCAAACCCTTATGTTCACCATTACACCATCTTGTTTTATTCAAGAATGGTGACAATTTATTTATAATAAAAACAACATAAATTTACAAACAAATAAAATAACAAAAGATATTGTTGACCTCCTCATAAGTTACACAAGTCAAATCGACCAAACATAACGAATTCGACAGACTACAAACGTGATGTGCAAATCGAAGCTAAAATAACTCAATTATTAGCGAAACGACTTACGATCGACAAACGGGTTTCGTTGTTGCGTCCAAAACACCTAAATTGACTAAAATATACATCTCTTCCTATATAACGGTCAATCAATCGGGAAGATGAACCGTCCATGCGAATTTGTGCATGTCGAGATCGTGAGGCCTCAACATCATCCAAATAATCCATTCGAGAAATTGACTGTGTCGTCATTATCGAAACGTCAACCTATCAAACGAGATTGTTCGTGATTAATTCAGACAAATCTGTATGAGCGTCAAGAGGATCGATGCGACGTTACACAATGTGAACAAAAATTGACTTGATTCGAAATCGACCAAACAACGTCCAATCGCGAAACAGATAACGTCATTGCGTCTGGAAGGTCGAATTACCTAGAATCAAAACCCACATTGCCCGAGGTCGTCGTATGAGGAACTTAGATTAAATTAGCACAAATTTCGACGAAACCTGCTTAATCCCTACTTAATCTCACTCCAATCTTGTTGCCACGAGCCAACTCACACCGTCTATGTTTCATCCAATCAAATGACAAACCTGCTCTCTCATTGCGCAGTGTTCCCCATACCTCTCATCAAAACATTCACGAACTCCACTCATTTACAGAGTCTCTCTCTCTCTCTCTCTCTCTCTCTCTCTCTCGCGAGTCTCTCTCCCTCAACTCTCATCCCGCTCAACGCGACTCCACCACACCGACCTAAGCCTCTTCCGCTCTGTTCCTGTTCGCTTCTCAAAACCACACAACACTCACTCTCCCTCTCTGCAGCATCACATTGACCTACTCCACCTCCTTAGTCTCTATTTCTGGGTCTGGCGTGTGAGCACTAGCAAAACATCTGTGCACCTCTCAGCTCGGATCTCTTCCCTCTGTTTGGCTCATGGACAGCTCTAGCTCTCCAAACAGCCCACTAAACTCACCATTACAAAGCCCGAGTTCCACCCTCTCTCTATAAACCCAATCGGCCACCACCTCCCAACCCAACCCCATCTCTCTCTCTCTCCAACCACTCCTATCCCTCCAGCCAACTTTCTCAATCTCCCTCTCTTTCACTCTCTAGCCCTACCTCTTTCTCGCTCCTACTTTCTCTCCCTAAAACCACACCAGCCAAAAAAAAAGACAGAGAGAGAGAGAGAGGAAAAGTTCTTCCCCCTCCCACCTCGCATTTGTTGTGCACGCGCCTCAACATTCATGTTGTATCACTCTAATTTGCATGCCAAAGCTATAAATAAAAAAAAATGTCGAATTCATTTAAGAACCCACGCACGTTATTTCAACATAGCAGGAAAATTTTAAAATTAAGTACTCGCGTGAGTTGTTCCAACGTGAAGGGAAATATGTGTTCTCATGCAGGTGAAAACCCTCATACGCGCCTTTCTTGGCGCGATGAGGAAGAGGATTGTCAACGCCAAAATAAGTACTCATGAGTGTTGTTCAAATGTGGCGAAAAAATTTTGTTTGCTTGGTGTATCCGTACACGTCTTTCTTAACGTGGCAGAAAAATTCGTGATTTTTATATAGGTACAAAGACTCATACACACCTTTCTTGGCATAGTGAAAACGTTACATTGTAGTGTTTACACCATCCATACACGTCTTTCCTAATATGGTGGGCAAGCCCAGCATACCCAACACAACCCCATAAGTAGGGACGACCCTAGAATGCTGTCAAAATATTATTAAACTTCACACTGGCATATGACTTAAAATAAACTAAAGAAAACAGAATCTACACCTCAAACTTAAATTCAAAATTGAAAATTAAGTTGTACAGGAACACTTGAAGGTCAATGCGTCATTTTTTATAAATGCACAGGGTTTGAAGACTTTAGGCCACAATGTTGCAAGACACCAACCATGCATGCTTCCTATAAGCAGGTGGGAAAGCTCAGTATTCCCAAAGCAGCCTCCTAAGCGGGGACGGCGTCGGGATGTTGCACATATTTTGTCAAAATCTGGACTTAAGCAAAACTCAATCAAAGACTAAATAGAGCCTTTCTAAATGAAAATTTAACTTAAATATTGACCTCAAATTGAACTTAAATCAAGCATTAAACCAAAACTAAATTCAAACTTAGAAAAACTTAAAAGATCTTTAAATCAAATTTTTTTCAAAATAAGACTTCCAGGGGACTTAATAGTTCATTTATGAGTAAGAATGTCATCCTTCAGTTGATGTCTTGATCCATAAGTTGAGCTCCAAACATACTAAAAAATTTTGCATAAGACAAGCAGACGAACCTAGCGATTGCTTTATAAGCAAAGGCATCACTCAGTAATTTGCTTGTAAGAAAAAATAAAATGACTCATTGATGATCATGAGTGGGACTATTTATTAAACACTTAGGCCATGTTAAATGCTACACCGAATGAATTAGAGATAATCAAAATAATCTATGGCAAACTTACAGTGAGCTTATAAGCTGTTATAAATAAGACTTTACAAGAATCACTTGAATTGCGTCATATGTCTTGTTGAATGGATTAAAATATTTCAAACGAAATATGAACAAATTTCAAAATGAATCATTGCTTGCATTAGAAGAAACCATCCCTCCAACTCAAATCCTTTGAAACATGTGCAAGCACTTGAAAGATAAGGTTTTATTGCATACATTTTGAAATGATTATATATCCTATTCAAGTGCTTCGAAATCTATATAAGCTTTCAAATAAATTAGTAAGATGTATTTTGCACATACTTCAAGGTAACTTTACATTTAAACTCAATGCCTCAAGGAGAGTGCAAGCAATCTAAATTAAAACATGCATCGTAAGGCAGATTTATATGTAAGCCAATTGCATTAAAATGCAAGAAAAGAGACTTAGGTGATGTAATCTTACACACATTTTGAGGCAACTTCGTACTCATATTTAACACCTCAAGATCCGTGTAAATGATTCAAGTCAAGGTAGCATGTATTTCAAAATGAATTCAGATTTAATTTGGTACTTAGAAATTCATGAAAGTTGTCTAAAAAAATGTGAAAATGTTACAAACTGCAAGAAAATCAATCAACCAGCATGGGGCCCGACACAATACTGAATGCTTAAATTTAATGTTTGAGAATGCTACGTGGATTAGAATTGAATCAACTCAAAGTCCACCTTACCTCTAAAAGTTTGCAAACATTTTACAAAGTGATAATTACTTCAAAAATATACATAACTTTCATAAGTTTAGTTATAAAGATTGATGTGGTGCACACTGCTAATGAGCCACTTCACTTATATGGTAAAGTCGTAAGTCTCACCTAACCAATATGATCCTCCTCTAAATAAAGACTATAGTTAACAGGATTTGTTGTAAGTTAAGCCCTAAATCACTAATAGCAAAATTTAATTCTTATGTTTGCATACGACCATCAATGATGCTAATAATAAAATTTCATTTTCAAAAAAGTAAAATCTTAGCATCAAGTTCAAAAGAATGATTACAGGTTTTAACTGTAGACTCGATCCTTTGTGCCTAAGTTATAGTCGACAAGGTCTACGAAATGGCTAATCTTCAAGTTAATCATAGACTTGATGTTATGTTAGTAGGCTATCAAAGTTGACAAACTCTACCCCAAAGATGATCATGTTGAATAAACATCTTAACCAGAGAGGATAACACCATCAAGTAATTTTTGAAATTTAATGTTCAATGAAAATGCAAGGAGTATTAAACTTCAATTATTTAAATGAAATACATCATTTAATACTTGAAGCTAAAATTCATCCACTCTTCCGCAATCATTTATTGAATGTGATAAATTAAGAAAATTTAAGCTCATGAGAATTGATGTTCAAGTGGAATACTTATGTTCTCTCTCTAAGTATCTTTGCGTGATTTGGCCAAGTGGCTCCATATACATGCACCAAAATCCTTTGATAGGGTGACTTGGCCCCTCAATGGCCCCCATTATATTACAATTATAACTATAGCCCATATATTCCCCAATGACTCTACTCCTTGAGTTGTGAATCATAGAATGCACCTGATAGAGCATAAAGCTATTTGTTAGCTAAGGTGGACTTAAAATTGCCTCATTGGACAAACATCAACTTTAATTTACAAGGTCTCCTTAGACGAAGCAATCCATGGCTGTCGACAAAGATCATTCGTCAGTTAATTCATTCATAACTAAGTAGGTAGACCGTCTGCCCAGATGTGACCATAGAATCTTGATGACGCTTTAAAACTCCATTTGTTGTTACTATATCTAGCGATTAGCGATCAATATTTAATCAAAAATTCTCTAGCATTGAGAGAATAATTAACTATATCTGCTTTTACCATAAGAAACTTAGAACTAGATATAAAGTCCTTACAAAATGAGGGCGAAATCTTTGGGTAGTGTCTTATTTACTATTTTATCTGCCTTTTAAAAATTTGACCGATGTTAATCAAACTCTCTTCATCGAACAATTTTTGGTGCCCATAGATATAAGAGAATATGCCCTAATTAAAAAAAATTGGGCATGTGAAAATAAACCTTAATGAAATAAATCAAAATATTCAATAAATACAAATCTTTAAATAAAGTGATAAATATTAGTCAATTACACTAGTCAATATCAAACGTAATTTCAAATCTGATAGAGATCATTAAGCCTTCCTTACTATTCAAGATATCATGAGACCTAGAGTAGTCTATTTATGTTTTAATATATATCTTGAGACTTCATATACACAAAAGTGAATGTTTTGAAATAATTCATAGTATTTAGAGTCATTCGGGTGGTTTGGCCGATTCGTTATTATATTACGATCGCGTAGCATATGCTCGATATTTCTGCTTTGTGAATCACTGACATTGTCATATCTTCATAGTTATAAAACATCACATGTGCGCATGTGCCTGTGTATAATCTTCAACAACAATAACAAGCTTTTATCCCACTAAGTGGGGTCAGCTACATGAATCCTTCGTCTCCATTGTGTCCTATTATGTGTCAAATTCACATTTAATTCAAGTATACTAAGGTCATTTTTTATACATCTTAACCATATCTTTTTATACATCTCCATTGTGCCTGTGTATAATCTTCAAACCAAAATAATATTAAAACCTCATAAATAATAGAAAATTAATGTAATAAATTAACACATTAAAAGTTTATGTCAAAGGATGCGTATTTGGATAATATCTTAGGAATTTGACACATGCTAACCAATAAGCAGCAAGCCCTATACGCATGATGAAATCTTAATGCAAAAGGATATGATAGAAAGCCATATTTGTCACCTGTAGCTCAATAACAAACTCAGTTGAACCAACAGCAGGAGTCACGGCATCCTCCCTCCTATCCTCTCGAGTATCCACGGGGTGACTTTCTTCATCTATTTCCAAGTACACGTTATCAACTTCTGAAACTGAATAACTGCTATTTGACCCAAGGAAAACACAAGAATCCAAATAATGCCCATTCTGCAGCACAATGCACTCCATTTAATCATTTTTCATAATTCACCATCTAAAAAAAATATATAGAAGATCAAAAAAAGACAATCGGAATGTACCACAATGGTGACATTTTTAAATTGCAGTCTCTTTCCATTCCCCACATGAATGATAATTCCAGTGGTATTATCGGAGACATTTTTACCACCCCAACTCTGTAAAATTAGTTTTCCACCTTTCCCATCATATATGAAATGTTCAAACTTTTCATCATCAACAATTAGAGGCTTCTGTGGTGATAATGAGAATGCTGAGCTAGACTGCACATAAATTTGTTGATCAAGGATGATAGCATTAATTAAAGGTAGAGGGGTCCTTTCTTCTTCATCTGATAATATGCTTTGAAGTGACGGAACAAAGAACTCAGCAATGGCCATCAGAAAATCAAGGGCTACAAGCAACTTTGGCCTCTGCACAAACAAGGAAATATTTGTCGAGGAGTTCCTAAATGTAGCATCAAGAATTAGCATTGACGGAATGGGTTGATGACCATGATCATCCCTTGTTTTCCTCAACAGAACAGGTAGGTTTTGGAATATCACCACTGTTAAACAAAGTACACCCAGTGCTCCAAGATTTTCCTATTGCAAGCCGGAATTCATCTTTAATTCCTTCTCGAGCATCAATGACCGAGAAACCCTTAAGTGTGGCAAATAGAAAGCCCTCACCAAATGAGTTAGACTTGTAAAGAAGCCAAGCTCCCCTGGCCTGCCAAAACCAAATGATATTAAGCTTCAATGGTCATTCTGCACAAAGAAAAACTGATGGTAGGGGAACAGTTACCAAGTTAAAAAGAATACAGTCTACTAATTGCAATATTAAAAAATAAGATGCCCATTTAGCCGCCACCAAACAAAACGATGAATTAAAACATAAAGTAATAAGTATAACATGAATGATAGCAAATTGCAAAGAAACAAGTAGGCACAATAAGCATGGCCAAATAAACAAATGCAAAAGTTGACTGCAAAAGAGAAAACAAAAGTCTATTCAACAAACAAGTTTATTTGGCCACCACCAAGCAAAAGAATGACTTAAAACAAAAAGCAAAAAGTCTTAAATGAAAGCAAATTGTTCATTCGGCCACCACCAGTAAAAGGATGATATAAAGCAATAAATCTATCATAAGAGATAGAAAATTGTAAAGAAACAAATAGGCAACAAAAGCAAAATCAAATAAACATATGCAAAATGTTAACTACAAAAGAAAATTCCAATTGCAGTGATTACTCCAGATAAGATCCTAATCGAGGATGTTTCAGAAGCATAGATGAGATGAAGTAGTTTAGGATGTTCCAGATAAGTTCCTAATCAATTAGCAAATTGCAAATAAACAAGTAGACAAAGCAAGCGACCAAAAAATAAATGCACCATAAAAAATTCTATCAGAAGGAAGAAAAATAAAATTCTCTTGTAATTGCAATGATACTCAAGATAACGTAATAATCAATAAGGTTTCACAAACAAAATGAGCTGACGTTGTTCAAACAGATCCTGCCTCGTCTATAATAGCACCATGATAAATGACAAGAAATGGGAATACATATCTAATGAGCCAGAATTAACACATAAAAATACTTTAGCCTTGCCTCCACGACATATAAATATCAAGATGCAACATTAACAAGCAAAAAAATGGAAATACTAACGGAAATGGAAAAAGGTTAATACCTGCACACTAGCGAGAGGAGAATCTCTTGTGATTCCTGAATGGAGAGAAAGTTCAACGAAATCCATGGACACAGAAACTTTCATGGTTATCCATCTTTCCTTCTCAAAGGGCTCAGAAACCATTGCAGTGGAGGGAACTGAAATATGATTTTCCATTTTTTTCTCAGAGGTTTTATCCAAAGTACCAACCATAGAAGGAGTCTCAGAGATATTAGATGTTGCACATTCCGTAATTATTTCATATTCTTTATTGGATAAAGCTGCTTTTAAAACTCCTATCTGTTTGCAAATAAATAAATAAATTCATTACCCACAAAACCATAGGATAATCCTAAAAGATTAACCAGTGATTACAGTATAATGCAGACACGTCATCAAGAAACAATTAAGAGGAAGGAGCTTGATTACTTGAATGGTTGCTTCTATTTCTGGAATTTGATGCAACCAATCACGTAGCGACCTTTGAATAACAACAGAGAGCCCATT
This sequence comes from Cymbidium sinense, assembly GCA_021442155.1. NCBI lineage: Eukaryota > Viridiplantae > Streptophyta > Magnoliopsida > Asparagales > Orchidaceae > Cymbidium > Cymbidium sinense. Next base: position 140,277,510 of record CM038215.1, on the reverse strand, counting down.
AACATCTTGTATAATGCTTTCACCGAATGTTGTACCAGTGCCAACAATCAAATTAACATCTTCAACCTAAATTAAAATTTAGAATTGTATCAAAAAAACAAATCACAATGCCAGAAAGAACTTTCTCGTATTACTTGCATTATGAATTTTACAGATTACCAAGACATCAAAACCTACAAAAATATATATTAATGGCACGGCATAGATAGATATCTATGAAATATGGAAAGAAGGATGTTAATATGTATGTAAGAAACTACAGCTAGAATTCAAACATCCAAAAGCAAAAGGGTGGTGGTGTTCATTGTGATTGTTGCCGTAAGCACAAGGGCTTTTCTCTTCTTCAGTACGCTCAAGTTAAGGGAAGCTGGGTTAGTGGTTTTGCTAAAAGCAGGAAGGAATGACAAATGTGAAAGACAAGGATAAGCAGTGAGATAAAGCCTCACAAGTTCTCAGACGGTGCATTAAGCTCCTTGCACAATTTTTCATTCAAGTATCAAATGCTCAACGTATATGTTTTGCATGTTTTGCCTGGCCAAATAGCTCCTGTTTTCTATATGGAGTCCTGCAAAGTATGGAAAAAGATGTTCTCTATATCTATTCAGATGCTGTATAATCTGACCCACAACTACAACAACAAGTCTTTATCCCACTACATAGGGTCGGCTACATGAATCATTCTTCTCCATTATATCTTATTAAGTGTCAAATTCTCATTTAATTTTAATAAAATAATGTCATTTTTTACACCACCTAACCAAGTCTTTTAGGTCTACCTCTAACTTTCTTAACATAGGTTGAATTTAATATATCTAATCTCCTAACTAGGTCATCAAAAAGTCAATATTTTATATGAACGAACCATCTAAGGTGAATCTCTCTAATCTTATATGCCACCAGAGCTACTCCAACCTTTCCACATATATATTCATTTTGCATTTTATCTCTAAGTGTAAAGCCACTAATCCACCTGAGCATCCTCATCTCTACAACAGTTAACTTAATATTATGCTTCTTTTTTACTGGCTAACATTCAACACCATAAAGAATTTCAAGCCTCACCACCATCTTATAAAATTTTCCCTTAAGTCTAAGCAGTATTTTTCTATCATATAAAAAAACTTTATGCATTCCTCTACTTCAACCCTCCAACTTGAATTCTACTAATAACATACCCATCTATTTCACCATCACTCCGAACAATAGACCCAAGATATCAAAAATGCTCACTCTTTTTATGACTTGATCATCCATTGTCACAACCCCACCACTATATCTTCTACAACTAAAATTATACTCTATGTATTAGGTTTTTGATATACTCAAACGAAAGCATTTAGACTCTAAGATTGACAATTCATAATTCAAGTTCCTTTTGAACTCCCTCTTTAGTCTTATCAACAAAAAGAATATCATTAGCAAAAAAGCATATCCCAAGGTACATCCTCCAACAAATGTCTAGTAAGAACATCCATAACGAAAGAAAAAAGATATGGGCTTAAAGCCAATCCTCGATGTAATCCAATTGAAATAAAATAATACTTGGTCAATCCACCTTGTATTTGAACACAAGTAACAACTCTAGTATGCATATCCTTAATGACTTGAATATAAGCAATCTTTCTTTTCTAGAACTCTCCAAAGCACTTCTCTTGAAACTTTATTATATCCTTTTCTCTAAATCAACAAAAATTATATATAGATCATCCTTACTCTCTATATACTCTCCATCAAATCTCTCAACAAATGTATAGCATCAATAATAGACCTACCCAGCATGAAATAAAATTTGTTTTGAAAAATTTTAGTAACGTTGTGACCTAAATCTAACCCACAATTAAATTTTACAAAATCAAACTACAATAAACATGTGTATCTCATTGTAAAATACTCTATGAATAATCTAGAAGTCAAAAGTTTCAAAAATTCAAAATATTAAAAAATGATTCACATTAGTATGATGTAACTAAACAGCATTAACTGAATAAATTTTTAACCAGTTAAATCTTTGAGAGCATATAGATGCAGGCCTGATGGAAGTTTTGGGTTACAATTTGTTGATAGTAAAGAATTAAAAAACACAAGTCATGATAAATTTATTATTCAACAAAATTCAATACAACAATTCTTGCACCTTTGACATCACAATACTTCTAGTATTGAGAAGAAAATATGTGCATACCAACATTAACCAAATGAGTTGGACTGTTTAGGTGATGCAATAGTCTGCATACATTTCAAAATACAAAATCAACCACCTTATACAATGTCCGATTGACATCCAAAATCACACCCACTAGCAGCTTCAAACAATTTGCCCTCACTTTTGGGCATCTTCCTAGGGTAGAGGCAATGTTTAAGATGACAAATTCACTAATGCATAGTCCGTTTACCACTGAACAATGCCTCCACTCAATGTCGACATCATCAATTCCCAAAGTGGCTTGCCTTCTAACCACATCACCAAGCAGAATTTACCCTATACTTGGTTGATAATTTCTTTTATGTCATACTACTAATTGGCTTCTTTGTTCATCAAGTCATCTTGGAGGTTATCAGTACCCTCTCTCCCAACGGAATTATTTAGGTTAGTCTAAATTATCTCAATCAGTCTCCTAACACTTCATCTTGTACCTCCAAACTAATCAAATTAGTTCAACCCAATGCTAACAAGTAGCATGTCCTTCATTCAAAACTGCTCACTGTTGAAGAATTAAAAAAATCGCATGTCATTCACACACAGTTATGATGTTTCATTACTATAGGTAATAAGAATCTTTTATCCTCCCTTCTATTAATCATAGCTTAGGACCTTGTAAGGTGTTTGAAGTTGTTGGACTAGCCTCATGTAAAGGAGGATGGCTACTCTTCCCTCTCCACTCCTATGCTCCTTAATTGTTTGAATTTGCTTGGCAAAGATGAGGCGTGCATTCCCAATATTATGTATTATTTATATTATTGTAGTGGACCTCCACATCCCCCAAAAAAATAGTAGATGCAGGCTACAATCAAATCATGCAAGTTGACATCTTAATATACTTCCTCCTCTCTTCATGTCAACTTCAACCTTTAGAGACAATGGATCTTCCCACCTCTTGGGCCCTTGATTCCTCTATTGAAAACAAAATGGTAGATTTCATGCTCATCTTCATCGTCTTCTCGTAAGCTAAAAAGTATCCTTGGATCAACAACTCTCCATTATCTCTTGGGGTGTCATCTTCCCCTCTAACGTGCTACATTACACCTCCCTAGTGCTAGATTAGTCCATTGTTTACATTTTGCTGAGACTTTAGCTTTTAAAAAAATACAACTCGAGAAAATTTACCGACACCATTAATTGTTGCAATAGAGAAAATCATATCTCCAATAACATCATGACCTCTCATGTTATCACTTATATGACACCCTTGATCACTCAAGCTCATATAATCAGCAAAGCTTCATAGATTGACTTCCACTAAAGACTTCGAGAAAGATGCTTCGCCTTCTATCACTAATAAAAAGAAGGAATTGAGCCGACCTCACCATTTTATCATTCACAAGAAATGACTATTGGTTGCTTGACTTGAGTAGGGTTTGAAAACCAACTTGAATGGGAAAAATCAATCAAAACAAGAAGTTGGCAAAGATCAAACTTAACCTTAACAAGCTAAAGTCAATATTCACAACAAAAAAAAAAAAAAAAAGAATCATGTTTGTTATGAGGATAGTCAACCAATGATGTACAAGGAGGTAAATTTAATCTCACAAAAAATACATCTTTACAACAAAGCTTATGTTTGCAACCAAAAAATAATACAAATGAACATCCCGACTCTAGCATCTGACACAAACACACTCCGCTAAGTTTAAATTGTCTGGAAAACACCAACCACTCCAGGCAACAGCCATCCCCGTCAACAATAATCGCTTGAGTGAAAAGCGGGAGTGGTTGATAGGAGAGTGGGAGCGATTAAAAACTCACATAAAAAAAGAATGGCTGACCCTTCTTCTTCTTCTTTACTTTCTAGACACACTCTCTTCCTCTCTCTGTTGCGAACTTCGTTGCAAGTTTCTTTCTGTTGCACGCTCTCCTTCTTGCGGTAAGATTCTAGGTAAGACTCCAAATGAAAAGTCTCTTTTATATGATTCCTCGTTCAACAGAAAAATCTTGAAGAATTTCACCGTCCATCTTAGATCTGGTGCGAAATGAAGATCATCACTTCGTTAATCTTAGACCCGGAGCAAGGAGAAGAACGTGATCACGTTAAATTCAAAATTTTAGGCATTGCCAAGACAAAATGCTGCCGAAATCAATATTAAATCAGGTGCGAGATGAAAAATCCTCCCTCTGTCGATCTTCAATCCAAGGAAGAAAAGTGCATTTTTGCACTAAAATATTTCGAAACCTAGCATTGCTAATTTGTTATGCTGCCAAAATTTTTTAAATTTGTCAAATCACATAAAAAATCACCTTATAATAGAGTCTTCCAACTCGTAGCATCACTAATACCCAGGATCACTGAGCTCTTGGGATTTTGAACTTTGGCGCTCCACTTCGTAGTGTCACAGTACTATTGTATGGCACCGAAGTGATGTAACCAACACCACCTTCTCGAGTTGTAAAGTCAAAATGTTTACTCTCCAGCATCGTGCCGCTGCAATGCCACCATCTCGAGTCATAAGGCCAATGTGTCCACCTGTTGTCTTCTCTAATTTTAAGCCTAAGTCCCACCATCTAGTGAAAAGACGCTAATATTATAGCGCCGAGGCGCTAGCCTTTAATCTAGCTTTCTTTCTTTAAGTTATAATAAAATTTCTAACTTATAATAAATATCTAAATTATAATTAAGTTTAGGAGATAACCAACTAGTACACAAATAATGTGAAATAAAATTTTATTATTAAAATTGGCTGAATAAAATTATAATGGTTTAAAAAAAGAAGAGATACGAATACAAATAAAAAAAGAGAGAGATAGTAGTCAAGTCATCATCCTCCTGTTCTTCTTTTGGCTCTGTTGGGGTGCTAACATAGGGGTGAAAGAGGCACTGCAGGAAAAAGAACTCTACTCGGACTAGCATTAAAGTTGTAATTTTCAAATATTTTGAGTGTTGAGTTGAGCTCATTCATGTAAGAAAATTACTACTGTTGATCCATATGATAATCAAATTTCTTCTCCAATTTTTACTGTCGCTAGCTGCTTTTGATCTCCCTTTTTCTTAATTCTGAAATTTCTACTCTAATATCTTGGAGTTGCTCAATTAACATCTTGAAGGATTTGTATCTGGATGAGGAGCGTGTGAGCTTTCTCCTACTTCATTTTTGATCTAAACCCTTCAATCATTCTTTAGTCATGATAGCCCTTTGTATAAGCACATCTTCATTCGGGTCCCCTGATGCACCGTAACAATAAAGAATGAATGAGAGAACATTGACTATATCCTAGGGTAGTACTATCCTAAAGTATATTACAAAGTGAATTATAAATAATCTTTTTGACATCTATAATAAAGCCCTTTTGAATCGCATAGTTCAAAACGACTCAATCAATAGTTACCTCATTGATGTTATCGGTGGGCATCAACTTGACGAAAATAAAATAATGTCAACCTCTAGCCTCGATAGTTAGGTCGGCGACAAAAAAATTGATAATATTTTCCTCTCGCCGTTTCCACTGGACATTTGAATTTTTAGCAGTGCGGAAACTAAGGATTTCATCAAAATCAGGGTGATTATTATAGTAGAAAATATATTGATCATATGCAAAATTTTACAAATTATAATATGCATTAATGGAAGTAATATCGAAATATACTCATTCCCCCTGTACAAAAACTTAGTTGTCTTGGTGATCCTTCACGTTGTCGAAGAACTCCCGCACCACAGGAACGTCACAAGTGACGTTGCCGTAGGCAAGACGCTCCCAACCTCGCACATTAATAACCCTCTCTACACTCTTATGGATTGTGAAGCTCCTCTCCGGAATGAGGTGCTTGCTGATAAGCACGTGTTAGTACCTCCTCTCAACATCCATGTTGACAAATCTGCCAGCGTCACTCAACAACGCCCTCTTCCTATCCTCTTGGATGATCTTGAGCATGTTTGCTGTTCTAAGAGGAAAAGCTAAGATACAAGAACTCTTGAAAGGACAAAGGCTTTAGGATGAAAATTTTAGTAACCTAGAGATTCTATTTATAGGTTGTACCCAACACTGTGATGCTACTTCTGCAGTGCCAAGACACTGGCCTCTTGATTTCTGAGATATCGGACCAGCGCCATGGCACTCCACATGTAGCGCGTCAGTCGGCCAATCAAGATAATTAATGTTTTAGTCAAAAGAAGCATTTATGAATATTTATTGTCATTAATTTCGTAACCGATCAAATTCGAAAAAAATCCCGACAATGATGGGCGTCGACTCGGCAAGCGATCTTAGTCAAAAGTTCTATCATTTTTTGTTAAATGTGTTTTGCAAGCCTATCGGCCCTTTGAACAACTTTTTGATGGACATCACAGAGTCACTTTGACGGTGCCACTTTAGTCAACCTACTTTCTATTATTTTGCATAAAGCCTCAACGTCACGGCGCTTGGTTTACTTGCCGAAGCACCATGGCGCTAACCCATTAAAAAAATCAAAATCAAACGTCATTATGTTCGCCATGTGAACTTTCAAACCCTATGGCATTCCCAAGGAATGTAAGCCCAATTTATATGCTCTTCATGAGAATTTCCAAACCCAATGATATTCCCAAAAGATGAGAGCTCAATCTATATGTTCGTCATGTGAACTTCCAAACCCTATAGCATTCCCAAGGGATGTAAGCCCAATCCATATGTTCACCATGCGAATTTCCAAACCATATGACATTCCCAAGGGATGTAAGCCAAATCTATATATTCGTCATGTCGAACTTCCAAACCTTTTGCATTCCCAAGGAATGTAAGCACAATCTATATGTTCGTCATACTAATTTTCAAACCCTAAAGCATTCTCAAGGGTTGTAAGCCCAATTTATATGATCGTTATATGAACTTCCAAACCCTAATGGCATTCCAAAAGAATATAAGCTCAATCTTTATGTTCATCATGTGAACACACTAATGGTATTCCAAAGGGATGTAAGTCTAATCTTTATGTTTGCCATGCAAACACTCTAATGGCATTCCCAAGGGATATAAACCTAATCTATTGGTTCGTCATGCGAGCACTTCTAATATTGGCATTCAAAACAAATGTAAGCCCAATCTATCTGTTCATCATACGAACACCTAAATTCTAACTAGCTTTCCAATATATGTAAGCCAAATCATTTATTCGTCATGAGAACTTCCCTACCTATTTTGGCATTCCAAAGGGAATGTAAGTCCAATCTTTATGTTTTCCATGCGAACACCCTAATGGCATTCCAAAGGGATGTAAGTCCGATCTCTTTGTTCGTCACGCGAACACCCTAATGGCATTCCAAAGGGATGTAAGTTCAATCTTTTTGTTCATCATATGAATACTCTAATGGCATTTTCAAGGGATGTAAGTCTAATCTATTCGTTCGTCATGTGAACACTTCTAATTCTGGCATTCCAAAGAGAAGTAAGCCAAATCTATCTATTCGTCATTCAAACACATAAATTCTAACTGGCTTTCTCATGAATATAAGCCGTATCATTTATTCTTCATGCGAACTTTCCTACCTATTTTGGCATTCCAAAGGAATGTAAGTCCAATCTTTATGTTCGTCATGTGAACACCTAATGGCATTCTAAATGGATGTAAGTCCAATCTTTTTGTTCGCCATGCGAACACCTGAACGGCACTCCAAAGGGATGTAAGTCCAATCTAATGGCTTTTTAATAGATGTAAATCCACCCTGTGTTTGCAATGCAAACAAAACTAAACCAACCTGCACCATAACACCTATATTAAAACTCTGGTTTACTCGGGATATCTGAGATGAGATAACCCATGGCTGCTAATCAGACTCCTTGGATATTACGGCTAATAGCCCTCTGATGTTAATATATTGGAAGAATGATAGTCTCGGGATGACGAAACCATAGGATCTTAATTGAGACTACCCTCTTATTTCACTTAGATAGTCATCCACAGCACACCACTAGACACCGATTCATATTAAAGAGATATGTCAATTTTCAACCTTAATCGAGAGTGCTCTCTTATTATGGTAAGAGAGGTAATTAACTATGAATGCTTGCATTCATAGGAAATAGAACTCAGATCTAAATAAACCCTAACATAATATTAGGAAAAATCTGATTGAATATATATATATATATCAATCTGCCCCAAGAGGAACGAATCCCCGAATATCCTAAAAAGATGATGCGGAGATTTGCAAAGGTGCTTTTTCTTAGTAGTCAGCTTAGTACCAAGTAATTTCTTGAAAATATCATAAGTGTACCAATAATAAATCTTTATCCCACCACATGGGGTCAGCTACATGAATCATTTTTCTCCATTGTGTCATATTAAGTGTCACTCTCATTTATGTCTAATAACATAATGTCATTTTTTATACTTCTTAACCAAGTCTTTTTAAGTCTACCTCTACCTTTATTAACATGTCCTACCATAAGTGTATGCAAATATCCAAACTCCTTATATGTAAAATGGTCTAACCAATGCAGAACATCATTAACAAAATTACAATTTACAACTAAATTACAACATGACATGTTAATGAAAAATATAGACACAATGGTTGAGTTTAATGCAACAATTTAAGATGCTTGAATGAGTGTTCATAAAAATGATTTAAATTGAACGAATAACATACAAGTTGTCACCTCGTTGTCAACTACAAACACAATAGGGAGTCTTACCTAAAAACTCAACCCGTAAATTCACCACTCCCACCTTGTGTGAAATGCACAATGTGAAAAGAGATATAGTTTGAACTTGCATAATAAGTCATCTCCTCACCATCAAATACTTCACAAGTTGAGAATTTAAGCTAAAATCTTGGCATGAGAACTCACCAATATATCATCTTGTGTGCAATGCATATGTGAAAAAAAAAAAAAACTAGGTTGAATTTACAACACTCAAGTCATTTCATCACCATCAAATATGCGACTTGAAACTGAAACTAGGTAAAATTTTAGTATGCAAATTCAATATTACTATTGAGGCATCATTGGCAAGCGAAATAACATTCACACAAATGCTAGAACAGACACACGCAAAGATCCCCATATATGAGTGGGATTATCCTACATTGATTTGATCTCCATGATATCTCCTATGAGGTGTGCATCATATCTATCTTTTTGTGCGAACAAAGCCCATCAAGATTCACTTATGTGGGGTGAGCACTTACACAAGAACCCCTATAATGACATTCCTATACACAAATCCATCCATGCAAACCCAAAGGGTCGCAATGCAGAAATGCATGAACCGAAGGACCTAAGACACCATGACTCAAATCAGTGTCCAAAGATTTGCTAAGAAGACAAATGATCAATTTTTGAAAATATTCTAAATTATTTAAAAGAGAGTCAAAAACCCTACTTCCATAATCACTATATAGCAATAGCAAAATAAGATAATGGCCATTCTAAATTGGTGCCATCAAATTATATCAACAACCATAGTAGCCTTTCAATTAAGTCAAGTAACGCTATCCCCAAAGCCTCAATTGGAATTTGACAATCTAACTTTGACCATCTACATAACAACCTCAAAGACAATCCAACAGATCAATTAAAGTCACTAGCAACACTAATATTAAAGCCCAAGGTTTCGTCCAATACACCAAAGGAAAGAGTCTTAATCCTCCAATTAAACAATTACAAATAACCCATTGGGGAAACGTTAAAATCCCAAAACCCCTTCATCATAAGGAGAAGGCTCTATTGAGCCATTTTTACCTTAGAACGTAATAACTAACGCAAGTATCATCATGTCATACTAGGGGAGCACTTTTTAGTAGAGCTCTAAGCAAACTAATGTACTAGAAGAATAATTCAATGCATGGTCACATAAGGCTCATTTATATTTGTTTATTTATATAACTAAACAAGCTTGAATAAAATTTTAAATGCTAATCATATAAATGAACCAACTTGAGCAATGACCTACTTGTTCATTTATGTTTAGATTAAATCCCAAAATAGCAACCCTGATTATTTGTGTGTGATTAATTTAATTTCAAAGTATCACATTTCTCTAATTCAATCCCTCAACTATAGAAAATTGATCCAAAATACTCCATAATGTAGAAATTGTAATACAAAATTGATCCAACTTTAGTCACTAAGGAAACATTTTGGATTAATTTAATATAGTAGAGAGATTAAATTGGAAAAATGTGTTACTTTGGGACAAAATTGGCCTCACTCAAATAACTGAGGGACAAATTTGGATTTTAACTTCGAGTTTATAAGCATGCTTTTTTTTCATTGAACAACTATCCCGCTAATAACTTGCTAAAATGCTCACCTAATGATTGGCATAATTGTTTATGAGATGACTTACCTGATGTTGTTGTATCAATTTTCCAATATCTTACACATTTTTTAAATTATATATGCTATTAAAAGTAGAAGCAAATATCAAATAAATAAATAAACATATAGAATAAAAAACTTTTTCTTATTAAGATTTACAATAGCAATTTATGCCAATTTTAATTAAAACATATACATTTAAATATGACTCATGATAAAATTATGTTTAAATTATTAGTATAAACTATGTAACCAAGGACTTGATTATAACTTGAACTAGATAAGAAACTGATAAAAGATCTTGATCAAGATTTTAAAAGATAGATCATGTTCAAGTTCAGCTCAAACTTAATAAGAAAATAAATCAATAAGCTTGAACAAGGTATTACTCAACTCAATTTATTTACATCCCTGCTCTTTACAATACAAAATCATGAAACACTTGAATTTAGTAATAAGCATCATTTAAATGGTTTATTTTGTCTAAAGCTTACCTTGATAGTCATAATATCTAGATGTACAGCACTTATATCATTCTTATCACCACCAATCCACTGAAACGTATTTTGAACTGTAATGTGAAGTGCATCCAATTTTAAGTAGCTGCATTTAAATGGTTAAAATTAATCCAACACTAAAAACTATCATTTAGAAAAAAAACAATCATATCAATAGGAATGTAACTTACTCAGCACTATCTGTTCTCCTGGGCATCAAAATTATAGGCCTACTTAGCAACAAATCCAACTTTAGAGCAGGTGATCCTGCAATTTCTCTTGTTGGGACCTTCTTCTCGGCATTAGTGGCATGGTCTTCCAGCTTAACAAAACTTTCAGCATCACTAGGCACAAGGCCCATGAAGTAACTTAAAACCTGCATACAGTGGCATTTTGAGCACTAGATTGACTAATCAAACCAAGTACAATTCTTGCATATAAGAAGCTTGCCTCCTGCACAAAGCGATTCAAGAACACTATCCTAACTTCTGAAAGCTGCCCAGTAAGGCTATAGTCATAGCCAACATAGTCTTCATCATGTTCGCTATATGAACAAAAATCAAGCTGCATATACAAAAGATGTCAATTATTAGAATCAGTTTCCTAATAAAAAAATATCAACCTAGATATAATTATTAAAAACAATGCAATAAATATCTATAGAGCATGAGTGATTTCAATATGGGAAGCTAATATTTTCAGCTTTTTGGTTATCAACACAGAATTTCACCGCCGCAATCAGAGGGCCTTAAATTTCATCATATTACTTTCTCATGTTTTTATGAAACAAACATTTAATTGCATTTTAGTGTTTTTTTTAGTTATAAAAAAAAAATCCTAGAATAGACCTGTCACAATCATAAACCTTAGTTCGAAGCAACCAAGATCTCGCGAGTGGTAGGCACATTACATAGCTAGCGGCTTTGCACAAGTTGCAGTTTGTAACCTGGACATTTGATGGGATGAAAGCATGCCAACACATTTTCAAGAAACAAAAACAATTTATTGGAATATGTACAGGCGCCTGCATTTATGAGTGGGATGAGAAATTTACTGCATTTTGACAGTTTGAGAAGTCTGCCAAGCCCCCATTTCAGATTTTGAGACAGTAATTGATAAAACAAGGAATCATACAGACAGAACAAGATAGCAAGTAATAAATTTCCCAAGAAAATATTAACAGGCTAACATAGCAAAAGGAATGAGAACAAATTTAGGTGGAAGGCAATATTAGGAGAAAATTTGCGCTGTACCTCAACAAATGATCTTCCTCCTGGATTCCTCATGTCGCACACCCAAAAATATGAATGACTCTCAGGTAGAGTGTCGTCACTTATTTTCAGGTTTCCAAGGGCAGCTTTTATACTAAAGGAAGATGAAAATACCTTGAGCACCAATAACCTCAAATCAATCTAAAAGCAAACAAAAAATGATGGAAGAAACAGCAGGTGCAAGTAATTTCTACAAACCTTAATATCAGCGAGCAAATTATTTTGTGACAAAGTAGCAAGAGAGATCCCATCCTCATTCATCAAAAATATCTGTGCTGTGGCCATATTAAGAGACAGGTAAAATATGATTCGGGTTTTTCCTTTTCCTAGAAAACCTTTAGCAACTGGTTCCTGGATGATGTTGCTATAGGGATCATCAACTGAATCCATCCTCAAAGTGCTACTAACGATCTCGGGAGACTTGTTAGCATCCCTGGTAGGATCATAAATCTTTTCCTCGGTATTAATAGCATTAACAAATCCCAATATCGCAAGAATAGTTGGGCGATGACAAAAGAAGGACAATGTAGCCAGAGTAATTACAACCTGATTGTAAATTCAAATCTTGCAAATCTCAATGTTAAAGAATTAAATCAACAAAAAAAAATTAGGGAAAAAAGTACAATCTTACTCTATTATCCAAGTTATTGTAATGAGGAGAATCGTGGCCATACAACACCATTTGGGCTTTCACAAAACTATCCATAATATCAATAGTTTCCAAATTTGAACTTCTAGTCGTAATATCAGTATTGGGTATTAAACCAGGAATTCTTCTGAAACTAGGAGGCTTCATGGAAGATTTTAAAGATGGAGAGGCTACAGAAGCAAAATACTCTGACATACTACCAGTTCGTTGTGCAGGATACAAAGCGACATCATCCAGTTCATCAGCTGCTTCAAAAAAGTTATCTTCATTGTCAACTTGATTGGGTTGATCATCATCCCGTATGACTTCATTTGTAGTCTTCAAAAAAGATCTTGCAAGATATCTGGGTAAAGCTACTCCAGCAAGTTGATATTGATCTAATATCTCAAGTGATTTCAATAGGGTACCTATATAAATTATATCTTCCCTAACTGAAAGCTCAACCTGTTTACAGACAAGTAAAAGTTTAGAGTTATGAAAGGAAAACCTTAGAATGTGACATGAATAGAGCTCAATTAAGATACCTGACCACCCAATGCACGGAATTCAAACAATTGGTTCTCATTACCAAGCAGCACCTTCTTAAAATTTAAATTGTTCTGTTAATAGAAAAAAATCATTTTATAAACATTCAAAACTTTATTTAGAACTTTTGCAGTCTAGAACTACAAGATTGCGATGCTACCTCATAATTACAGCTAAAAGAAGCCCGTAGCTCATCAAGGACACCAGTAACAAACATTTTCTCTATATTCCAAATATCAGAAAATATCTTGCTATCAGAGGATTTGGGGGATGTACCATCAGTGCTAGATGACATCTCAGAGAAGCCAGTGATGGAAGCTGAACCCTACAACAATAGTATATAAAAGTTCTTTAAAGCAACGTGGAAATTATATGAGACTTTGACTCAATAAGATAAATGCAAACGCCAACATTGAATTATCAAAAAGAGACAAAAAATCAGCTTTATCTAAATGTGGTCTTGAAACTTCGTTGAATCCATATGAATTAATAATGCTGCCTAGCTCTCAAAAAGTGAATCCCTCGTTACATCCCTGAAGAGCATCTACAGCCAGGACCTCAACATCTTGGAAAATTCCCCCAATCACGGATCCATAAAAGGCTCTGAAATCTGGTTTGTCTTCTATCTTTTAACGCATTTTTTTTCTTTATTTTTTGTGTTTTCAACTGTTTTTGCTTCTATTTTCATGCAACTGTATTGTTTAAGCACTTTTGGAAACTACCTACAACTGAAGCTACCTACAGTCACCTTTCCAAATCTCTGAAACCAATTGCAGCCTCTTATTCAATTTCTAAATTTAAATCCTATGCCTCCATAATCACCTTGGAAAAAAAAAAAAACATAGCGATCCACTAAATCAAAATCATTAGCAACCATTGTTTTCTCTTTGCCGCCAGCCTCTTCCAAGCTGAACAACAGTAAATTTTCATAGACATTGACTCTAATTGATCGTCTTGGAGAAGAATACAAACCCAAACTTTGCTTGATATATATATCTAGCAGTGAACTAGGAGTAGTCTTTTTTTCCCCCTTTCTATTCATAATCAAGTCAGATGTTGTTCTGAGCCACATGAATATCAAATTCTTTTCTAATTGAGCACTTCAGGTAAAAATTAATAGATTAGTAACATACAAACGAAGGCAAATGAATGCGAGGAGCTTCAAATACAGCTAAACTTTCTCAATCTCTCTTCAATATATCCAAAGATCCTGACATTCACTTAGGCGTCCTAAACAGACCCCTGCAACCTCGTAATTCTTACACAACCCTGCATTTCATCAGAATGAAACCAACCATAAATCCAAAACCAATCCTGACTGTTGAACTAAGATGGTAAAAAACCCTTCCCTAACTCTCTGTGTCGCCTAAATTACACCTTCAATGAACCAAAATGGTGGGAATAAAGCTCTGGCACAATTAGTCACATGAGTGGTAATCATGAACAGTATCCATCCCCCTCATTTATTCAGCTAACTGTACCATTGGATTCCAAACCTAAGTATCTATTCAAGTCTACAGAGCATTTATCCTTACTTCCTGAACCAACCAGCAGTATGCCCAAAAGCAATAATATGTCCTCTTCATCTCCAGAAACCACAAAGACATTGTTTCTTATTCCAATCCATTCAAAAAAGGTATCAACAAAAAGTTGGAGGTTAGATTTTGTATCATGAAGCAGGCAATAATTTCCCTTGAATGTTTGAAGCCTAGATGCATGATGCAACAGAATTGTTGTATCATGGAGTTGAGAAGATTCGTTGAATTGACCTATTTTACTACCTTATCAAGACAACTTTGTGTCACTAATACTTCCTCTAGATGCCCTCCAACAAAAATACTTATTATCAAGGCAACTTAGAAATTGTGTTTTCCAAAAAAATTCTCACCTCTCATCTCTATAAGAAAGAACAAGTTGATACATACATACATACATGCATCATGCATGCATATATAAACACACACACATATATGTATGTATCTATATGTATGCATGTATGTACTATATGTAGAGATGGTGCCTGTTAATTTCATTGTACTTTAAACATTATACTTATTCATTTATCTATAATAGAGCCGTGTCTCTCTTATAAATACTAAATATGCATGTAATAACCACAACGTACACATGTTCATGCATCTGTGCATAGATTCATACGAACTTAAAAAAATATGATGCAGTTGTCTACAGGTATATCAATTTTCACAAATTTAAAGTATAGAACAAGCAAATCATAAACAATAGAAAAGTATTCAATAAGAACACATTCAGAAAATTATAATGGAAGAAATATTAAGACAAATATGCATATAATCAACAGTACCGATGCACGATAAATTGCCCCTTGAAGACGACTTTGCCATGTTTTTCGTGATTCATCAGAATCACATAGTAATATCAACGCGCTACCATCTTCCACCTTTGTAAGAAAATAACCACATTGTTATAAGTAATCAATTAAGAAAAATAGCTAATAGAATTTCTCTAGGGTGCTAATAACAGCTTACCTTAAGGTTGGATTGGGCAGCATCATATAATGCAATCAAATTTTGTGAATTTTCAGTGAACTCTTTGGGAACCTGATGCACTTGTTTACTGCGTAAACTGTTAAAGAAAATAATTTATTAATGTACATAAGATTAAAGCAAAGAATAAAAAAATGATGTCACAGGATAAGATTAATTGCCCTTTTGACATGTTAACACTTCATACATGTAAGTGAATTTCTAACCATCAAGGTAAGGACATCCGCACTAAAAAAAAAAATATAACAATATTTTATAGTAGTGCCTAAATAAAATGACAAATTATGAATGCAGAGGGAAGCAAGGGAGAATAAAAGTGTGGAACAGGGCACCAAAAGCATGCTCAAATATCAGGACTCCTAAAAAGATGTCAAAGATCTATGTCTGCCTCTGCACAAGCCTATGCCTCATAAGTGGGGACAAGAGGTGAAGGGTAAAACACAAAGCAAATGCTTTAGGTTAGCTAATGATGAAGAGATGAAGAGTTAAGAAAAAACCTTGAACATACACCGTAGTGAAACATTTGATCAAATCATTGAAAAACTAAAAGGAATTTTCCAACCAACCCCCTATCACATAGCCCTTTACAAATTGTTTTTAGTCAAGAAGACCTCATTTTTTTTTTTTTTTTTTTTTTTTTTTTTTTTTTGTAAGCATGACACTAAACAACTCTCATAATTAATTCAATGATGAACTAATCTTGTTCCCAAAAACTCATTTTGTATATCCTTCAATGTAAATGATAACACTGTAATCTCCATGACCTCATCAACACCAATGTAGGATCCCAAAGATGGAATATCTTATGATGCCCTCTTTTCTTTACAAACTTTGGATGGTCTACGATCCTAAAGTGACAAAAAAATGCTCTTACTTGACTAAGGTCACTCGTTGACCATCTCAACCCAAGCACAAACCCAATCATTCTAAGATTTAGTTTAACCCTCGTAACATTCTACCATAGTTAAACTTAAAGCGTAAACGAGTCGAGCTTGAGCGAGAATATTGTGTGTTTAGTTGGTCTAAATTTTCGTTTCTTCAAAGTTAGTTTGGTTCGACAATGTTTCTAAAAATTTCATTTTTTTATTCATTTTAATCCCAAAAACTTGTTTGAACAAGTGTTTTTCTTGAATAACAAGTTTTTTTAACAATCCTAAATAGTACTCAGTAGTAGATATATTCAATAGAAATAACTTGGAGCGGCAATTGTTGGAATGAGTCGTAGCCCATGATTCTATGACTGTGGCCTCTAAAATTTTGCATCTGACCTCTCGATGAAGAGAATCTAGATTATTGTTGGTCAAATTTTCAAAAAGCAGATGAATATTAGATAAGACACTACTCAGAGATTTCACACTTATTTTGTGAAGACTTCAGATTTTGTTCCAAATTTCCTATAGGTGAAAGCACCTATAGTTGATAACCCCTCCTAATGCTGAGAGTGAATTTTCGATTAAGACTAGTCATCAAGTCACTAAGTGCTTAATGTATAGTAGTAGTAAGTGAATTTTAAATTTATGAGATTCACCATCATTAACTTAAAACAAATGTGGGAAAATGATGAAGCGCCCAATCAAGAACCCATAGTTCTATTGTCCGTGCTATCATCTTACTTAGCCAACTAGGGATCCTTTGTTGATGATGATGTCAAAAGAGACCTTGTAAACCCAAGTTGATATTTGACTAAGGAGATAACTTTAAGTCCACATTAACTAACAAAAGGCGTGCTCGCTCGGGTGTGTTGTCTGATTTACAACTCAAGAGGCAGAATCGTTGGGAAACATATAGGCTACAGCCGTGATAATAATATAATAGTGTCATATGACAGCAAATCACTCAGTTAAACGGCTATGGTTGTAATCACTTCATATATGGATCTTATTAACCAAACCACGCCGACAAAGACAGGTCCTACAAGATGAGATTATTTGAGGTAATTATATATTAACATTACTTATGAGAATTTTCTTGATTTGTCTCATTCGACAAACGGTTGTGCGGAAGATGGATTGAGTGGATTTTGCTTTAAGCCTTACATTTGAATATCATTTAATCATTTAGAATTTAGTAATTTATCAAATTTTGCATTTATATTGATACTTGATTTATATTAATTTAATTTGAAATTATAAATATATTTTGAAGATAATATCTTCCAGTTGATCGAGCCAGACCTTATCATCTCTACTTATCTGCCTGTAGAGGATTGAATCTATGGTTTGTATTTTAAGAGTTTAGACATGAGACAATTTAATAACCCCTCCGGTTGAAATGTTTAATCAAAATGGTCATTATCGATGTGATCTAGAACTTATCAACTCTATCTCTTTACCAACAAAGAATTGAGATATGGCTAGCATTTTAAGATTTAGATTTGATATGATTTGACATTAACACTTCAAAAGTTTAAAATTAATATCCATTTATTGAAATTTACAACCAACATGACCATCATAGGGGTATTAATTATTTGATCAATTCACACTATAATTTGATAATTTTGTTTGAAATTGAACCCTTGAAAAATTTTGATTCAACATAGTCATCATCGATATAGACCCTGTCAACTCTGTTTGCTTGCTTGCAGAGGATTGGATCTAGGATTTGTATTTTAAGAGCTTACATTTGAGATGATTTAACATTAGGACTTAAAAAATTTTGATATATAACCCCTCCGATTGAAATCTTCAGTTAACACGACCATCATCGAAATGATCTAGACATTCTCAACTCTATCTCTTTATTAGCAGTGGAGTGAGTCTAGAGATAGTATTTTAAGATTTAGATTTAATATGATTTGACATTGACATTTTAAAATTTTGAAATTAATACCCATCTTATTAAAATTTACAATCAACACGGCCATCATCAGGATAAACCTTATCAACTCTGCTTGCTTGTGGAGAATCGGGTCTAAATTTGCATTTCAAGAGTTTAAATTTGAGTTGACTTAACATTAGGACTATAAACAATTTTGATTGATAACATCTCCGAATGAAATCTTCAACCAACATGACTATCATCGGAGTGATATAAACCCTGTCAACTCTATCTTTTTGCTAGGAAATAGGGTTGCAAATGAACCGAGTGTTTGGCAAGCTACTTGCGGCTCGGCTCAATTTGAACTCATTCATGATCATTTGATTAATTAATCGAACAAACTTGGAACACTTTTGAAAATACTAGACAAGAACAATTTTGAACATCTCATTAAATGTTAATTATCGTTAAAGTTTAACAAGCTTGTTAAGAAGCTTGATTACAACTTGATTAAGACTTGTTTGTGACAATATTCTTTAAATTTTTATTTTTTTAGGCTTAATAAGCTTTAATTGATACAACTCATGTACATTTCCCAACAAGATACTCGTGAACAGGCACGATTAAGGCTTGATTAAAGCTCATTTATTTCATTAAATGAGTACTCGTTAACAGGCATGAGAATCTAATTTGAATCAAACTCGTGAACAACTCGAATCAAGCTCGAGCTCGATAATAGTAAAAAAGCTCGACCTTGACCACCATCCTTAAAAGCTCGAATCAAGCTTGAGCTTGATAATGGTAAACAAGCTTGAACTCGAACACGCACATGCTCGGCTCAGTTCGGTTCACCATACTAACAAAAGATTGTGTATAGGGATAGCATTTTAAGATTTAGATTACATATGATTTAACACTGACAATTTAAAACTTTAAAACTAATATCCCTCTGATACAAAATTTATAATTAACACGACTATCATAGAAGTATTTAATTGATGAACAGCTTATTATTTAGATCTTGTTAATTTTGTCAATCTATTAACAAAAAATCGAGTATAAGGTTAGTATTTTAACAGTTTAGATCTGATATAATTTAATATCGACATTTAAGATTTTTGAAATTAATACCCCTCTAGTTGAAATTTACAATCAATATGATCATCATCAGGGCAAACTTTGGCAACTTTGCTTGCTTGTTTATAAAGAATTGGGTCTAAGATTTGCATTGCAAGAATTTAAATTTGAGATGATTTAATATTAGAACTTTGAAAAATTTTGATAATGATAGCCTCTTTGGTTAAAATCTTCAGTCAACATGGTCATCATCAGGATGATTTAGACTTTATTAACTATATCTCTTTGCTAACAGAGGATTGAGCCTAGGGCTAGCATTTTAAGATATAGATTTGATATAATTTGACATTAATACTTGGGAATTTTGAAATTACTACACCTCAAGTTGAAATTTACAATCAACATGGCCATCATCAAGATCGACTTTGTCAACTCTACCTACCTGCTAGCAGAAGATCGGATCTATAGTTATAATTTATAATCATATCCATTATTTTGAAAATATAGAGTTTTTAGATTTAAAATATGAATTTTTCTGATTAAGACTTTTGATGGTCGTATATAAATATAAAATCAAAACCTCTATTTAAAGAGTGAATGCTTGATTTGCCATCAATCTTTTTTAACTCATGTTCTCATGAGAAAGAGGACTAGTTAAGTAGGATTTACAACTTTGTCGTATAGGTGAAGCTACCTAATCAAGAAAACTTGTGAACAATAAATTTAAATTTGACTTTGAAAATAGATGTTTATTGATCGGTCAAATACACATGTAGCTCTTAAAGTAAAATTGAATTTAGATTTATTCAAATTTTAGGCTGCACAGCATTCTCTAATCGTGTAGTCAAGCATTTAGCAAATGAGTCAGAGCATATGTAAGCTATTTATATTTATTTTAAGTTAATCTGTGCAGTATCCTCAAACACTAGGTTTTAACATTTAACACTATGTTGGGGCCTATGCAGATGTTTAAGCTTTCATACATGATTTGCAGTGCACTTGCATTGTATAATTGCACAAATTCTAGTACAATGATGTTACAAATTCACATAATATTTGTTGTATCTATATATCACTTATACAAATTTTACTGCAATTGTATCGTACATTAGCACATCTTTCGATGTACCCATACAATGAACTTCCATAATTTACAATGCACTCATGTGACATATTTGTATATGTTTCAATGTATCTACATCATATATTTGAGCATTTCTTAATATAACTAGCATGACTTCCAATATATAATATTTGAATTACATAATTATCTTGTGAAACTCGTGCAAGTTTTAAAATTACTTGAATTATATTATTTGTATGAAGACTTTATCATTGAAGTACAAACAAAATCTCTTTTTCAAAGTTTCAAAATAAACGTCTTATGTCTGCTTGTATGATAAGTTGCAAATTCGGTGCATTAGACGTTTTGGCTTATATTTGATCAGTTATAGTAAAATTGTTTTGCTCATACTTAATTTATGGCTCATCAAAGTTTTAAGTTTCCAATGATATTTGATTCATGCTCGTTAACAAGCATGTAAGTTCATCACAAATTCCATTTAGATTTTTTGAGCTGCTTTTGATTCATCCAATGTCATGTCTGCAACTCAAGTGATTATTGAATGGCTTTATAAGTGCTTGTTAGCAAGCTTTCAAGTCTCAATAAACTCATCATGTTCAATATATATTTTAGTTCATAGATGAGCTAACAAGATCATTCAAACTTCTTTTGATTCACTCAGAGATTTGATTAGTGTGTCAAGTAGTGCAATCCAAATGTTCAATAGAACATCTTGTTTAAGCCCATTCATATAACAACAACAACAACAACAACAACAAGCCTTAATCCCACTAGGGTCGCTACATGAATCCTTCGTCCATTGGTCCTATTATGTGTCAAATTCTCATTTAATTCGAGTATACTAAGATCATTTTTTATACATCTTAACCAAGTCTTTTAGGTCTACCTCTACCTTTCTTAACATAAGGAAAATCTAATGCATCTACTCTCCTAATCGTCATCTGACCGACGCTTTATGTGGCCAAACCATCTAAGGCGACTCTCCCTAATCTTATCTATCCTGAGCTACTCCAACTTTTTCCGAACATACTCATTTTGCATTCTATCTCATGGTAAAGCCACTCATCCACCTGAGCATCCTCATCTCTCGTAATACTTAACTTACTCTTATGCTTTCTTTTATTGGCCAACATTCGCACTATAAGTCATCGTGGTCTTACCACCATCTTATAAAATTTTCCTTAAGTTTAAACTTTTCTATCACATAATAAAGCCGATGCATTCCTCCACTTCAACCATCCAACTTGAATTCTACTAATAATATCTCCATCTATTTCACCATCATTTTGAACAATGAGCCTAAATATCTCAATCGCCACTCTTATTAATGACTTGATCACCTAAAGTCACAACACTACCACTAAAATTTCTACAACTAAAATTACACTCCATATATTCGAGTTTTAGATCGCTTAAACGAAAACCTTTAGACTCTAAAGTTGACCTCCATAATTCAAGTTTCGTTGGACTCCTCTAGTCTTATCAACAAGAAGAATGTCAAGAAAAAAGCATACACCGTGGTACATCTTCTTGTAAATGCCTCGTAAGAACATCCATAACTAAAGTAAAAAAGATAAGGGCTTAATGTTGATCCTTGATGTAATCCAATAAATAGGAAAATAGTTTGTCAATCCTCCTTTGTGTTTGGACACAGTGGCTTGACTCCAATACATATCATTAATATTTGAATATATACCAATTAACTTCTTTTTGTTCTACAGAACTCTCCAAGAACATCTCTTGAGACTTTATCATAAGCTTTCTCTAAATCGATAAATATCATATGTAGATCCTTTTTATTTTCTCTATGCTTCTCCATCAAACCTCTTAACAAATGTATAGCATCCATAGTAGATCTACGGCATGAAACCAAGCGATTGTGAGAAACTTACGTATCACATCGTAATATGCTCAATTACTCTCTCCCATAATTTTAATGTATGGCACATTAACTTAATTCCTCATAATTTGCATCTTGTGCATCACCTTTATTCTTAAATATAGGAACAACAAACTCTTTCTCCACTCATCGGCATCTTTTTAGTCTTTAAAATAACATTAAAAGATTTGTAAGCGTAGAAATTCCTTGATCTCTAAACATTTCCACACTTATTGGAATATTATCAGGTCCTCTTGCTTTTCCACATTTCATTTTCTTTAAAGCTTAACCAGTTCTTATCTGACGATAAAATGAAATTCTCTATTTTTTGTTTAGGGGTATTAAGGTTCTTTAAAATCAATCGTACTTTCAGATCCTTCATTGAAAAGTTTATTAAAATACCTCATCCACCTATTTTGATATCTTTTCTAAGAAAAGCACTTTATTATTTTCATCCATACTCACTCACTTGGTATGTCTTTACTTCTCTATCTCTTTGGTTGGCTAACTTATACATGTCTTTCACCTTGCTTTGGTATCTAATATTGTATAAATCACTAAAAGCTAAATTTTTGCGTCATATATTGCTTTCTTAGAATCTCAGACCATTTATATCTTTCCCAATTCTCAGGTTTTACATCTAAAGTTTTATAATGATCTTATTTATCTTATCTTTTCTTGCACGCTCGACACATTATCTTATTAAAGAACTTTTCCTTTTGATTAAGCGTTTTGCAACTTGTTTAATAGCTTGATATCTTTTCACATAGCGTTAGCTTCGCTATGAACATCCAAACTTTAATTTCTTGTAGCTTGCTCTTAAAATATTTTTTATTTGTGTTCTTTAAGTGTCCATCTAATCACAGAATGATAATTAAGTTTATTTTTCTCTTCTGACCTTTCATCTTAAAATCTAAAACTAATATTCGATGTTGGGTACTTAAAATTTCACTTGGAATGACCTTCTGATCTTTCAATCTAAGCGATCTATTTTCTTATCAAAATAATCAATCTCGTGTTTTCTTAGATCCATTTTTATAAGTAATAATATGTTCATCTCTTTTCTTAAATAAAGTATTATTACAAAATCGTAAAAAAAGGCAAAATCCCAATATAGTCATAGCCGTTAGTCGCTCCAAATCATATAGCTTGTGAATCTTTAAAATCTTACCATTCTGATGTCAGTTTAAATCTCCCAATAAATACTTTTTTCTGTATTAATCAGCCATTGACTTACCTCCAAACCACTTGAGCATAAACATTTTGTGAAATATCTTGTCAATAATCTTTAAAGCATAAAATAAAAATTTCGCTTACTTGAATATCTCACACTTCTCCAACCCATTTAGTTTCAACATCTTATCTTTATGAACCATCTGTATAATTAATTCACGCAGCAAATACACTATTAATTGATCTACATTAGTTTAATGGTTCGCTTCGCATCCATCCATAAGAACCGCACTTTGTGCTTCTTGCGCAGAGGCGTAGATCGCAGCACATTTTCAACGTATTCAAACCATCTGTAGATTAAACTAGGGGCCTACAGCGTCTTTGTGATGATTTAAAGGATTAAATAATGTAATTATTTAGACAAATTTTTTTGACATTTTTACTAGCAACCCTCCACTTTTGCATCGGGACTTGGGGATAGGCAATGGTAGTGTTTAAGCCCATTCATAAGTTATTTAAATCGCTATGAATTTCTTATGAATTATATTACAATTTTATTTTATCTGAAGACAAATGTTCAAATATACTACAAGTCCCATGTATTTCAATTCTACACTTAGATAACAAATCCTAATATTCTTTGAAAGATTGTATATGTGCTCATTGGCAAGTTTTCAAATTCAATGTAGGTCATATATATGTTCTTTAACTTGCTTCACTTTGTTTGAAATGAGTAATAATTCATTCCAGTATTTGTTAAAAGGTCTTGTCTACACTCATGGATGAGATTTCATCCATGTCTGAAGGTTGGCTTTCAAGCATACTATGAGTCTTTTGCAATTCATTATATATTTCAGTACAAGATGCAATTGTCAAAGTGTCTTTCGAAAAATACATTTTTCCCCGTAGGCAATCCTCAAGTTCATAAAAAGATCCATAAAAGCTGCCTAGGCATTTGTTCTCTTTAAAAAAATAGACTTTCAACTCCACTATATATTTTGTTTTGCTTGTTGAAGTCCTCCATTGATGTCATTTGAATTCAATTTCTGTAAGTTCATTTTTTACTATAAAGACTTTTAAATCTCCAATTTTGAATTCAATTTTGATTTAGTATTAGACAAAAGTTGCTCTTGAGTTAATTTTAAGCTCCAATTATATTTGAGAGTGCCCTCATTTAGTCTTTGTTGAAGTCTTATTTAAGTCCAGATTTTGACAAAATTTTAGAACCTCCATGTCTCCCAAAAACTGCGTGAGACTAGATTACATCACCCGTACATAATCGGTGTCTTAAAATAATAAGACCAAAATTCCCAAAATCTCACTATTCCAAGAAAGACATGCATGAAGTACATACATAAAATTTGACAATTTTTTTTCCAGCATGCATAGAGCTTACCCGTTGTATCGCGAGCATTACATATGAGTTCTCTCGTCGCACTAAATAAAGCATGCTAAGTTCAACTCGTTACGCCAAATGCATCGAGATTTTAGGCTTTGGGTTGAGTTTGGGTTGAGCGTTTATACCTTTGCATGTGAATCGAGGCGATGGGTTGAACGAATATCAAGGAAGATGTAAAGAGAGCTCTCTCTCTCTCTCTCTCTCTCTCTTTATATATATATATTATCACTGATTTTTCTAGAGAGAAAAAGAGAGGGATTGAGTGAGATTGGGTGAGAGATAGGGAGGCATGTAAAGTTGGCACAAATAAATTGTGGGTCGGAGAGGTTAAGGAGAGTGGTCAGTTTGGCATGTGTTCTAGAGTAGCAAACATTGGAGCTGTATGTGAGTGGCAGTAAGAAGAATACTAAAATCAAGTATAAGTAGGCTGCTACTGGAAAAGGATGAGATTCCTGTAATGGGGAAAGACTAGTGAGAGGAAGGAGTGCAGTCCAGGTGGGCTTCGTACTGAACTGTGGATTTTGGTTAGGAGAGGGAGGAGTGCTGACGTGGGGTTTAGGGAGAAGCGAGAGAGAGTGGGGATTCACCTCTTGTTTCACCTCCTGCTATCAAGGCACCTATGATTGTTGTTTCTTCTATTGTCAATGATCATCAGTCCTTCACTAAAATTATTGAGGGGTTGATGGCTCTATGATTTGATTATTTAGTACCCTTTATTCTACCATCATGGATAGAAACCCCCTAAATACATATCCCTTCAAATTCTAAGGTAAACAAAATCTTATTTTCACTCATTCAAAATTTTCATAGCTAGCTACTCTATCTTTCTCCATAGTAGGCAAGTTCTCTATGGAACATTATAACCTTTATATATACATATATTTATGTCTTGCATTTAGTAAGAGAATATCCTATTGAGCTTCTTATTCCTCATCATATTATTATCAAATTATTTATTGAAGCAAATTATTATTAACTTTTTTTAAAGCAATCCTATTATGCTTGTAGCTTTCCGACACACATGCAAAAGTTGTTTCCTCACTTGGACTCTTCCACAGAGCCTCCTACCACTCTGATTTAGAATTATTTTTCCATGGCTTCAGCTATAATATTTCAATCAGTCTTATATTCTCAGTACATCTACCTTTGATGAACCCCTGCAAGTATATCCTGCTACTACTCATCTTTCTAAACCATATGTGGATAGAGTTTTAGTTGTAATGAATATTAATATGACGTTGGATGAGGAAGATTTGATCAGCTCCTACTCTTATGGTTAATGGAAAAGATTTATAGTTCTTGCAAAATCTTTGAGCATAACTCCTCAAAATACCTCAAAGTTCACAAAAAATTGAGGAAATAATCAATTAGTAATCTTAGCAATCGGGAACAAAAAAAGCATGCAAATGATCAAAATCTACCTTCACGTATAATGAAGGAAGATCTAACTTCGCAATCAAGACATGCACACAAAATTGAGAATGAGCTCTAGATGGTGTTATAAAATCAAAGCATTTAGAGCCTCACATTACAACCTATGGAGGATTTGCATCCAAGAATATTCTTACAAATCATCCAGATGAGTTAGCCCTTCATTCCTTCCATATTATTAAAAATGTTGATGCTACAGATTCTACGGTTTTCAGATTTTGATGGTCCTTTATTGAGTGTTGAAGCCTAGAGGGATTTAGAGGTTTCAAATCCTTTTTTTTTAATACAAGCAAAACAAAACAAAATTATATTATCATTCTTATTCACTAGGCTATAAGTTACGCACCACAAATAAGTTCTTTCCAATAATACACCTCACCTATAAAATGAATATTTTCAACAATATTTTCTTAAATTGTGTTGTTTTGGTTTTTACATTTCCTTGTAATTGTCTGATGTATCCTCATTTTATAATCTAATTGTAAATTTATGTTATAATAAAAAAATGCCAATAAGATACTCATCGCTCTTCCCATAGATCATTATGCTAAATCACCACAGTCAACATGATCAGTACATCTTATCTCATTCATCTAACAACTCTGCTCACCTAAACCCAAAATGGTTCCCTCAACTCATTGGTATCTTCATCATGCTTGTTGGGCTCGCATATGCTCACAACACCTCTTTTCACCCCCACCCAAAGTCATGCCTCAACCCATAGATCATCACCGAGTTGTACAGCAACTCACTCTTGCATGATTTGTTTGTGCATGCTCTGCCTCTTCACACAGTCCTACTACCTATAATAGATTATTAATGTTGCACCTCTTGAAGATTCCACAAATCTTCTTGATCAATGGCATCATTCTTTTTTCCCTCCTAAGGATTCCCATTTAGTCATCGATGTGTCCTAGCCTCAACATCTTGACCTTCCTAATCTAGGTCCCCCACTTATGGATGGTGTCCACATTATTTCCATTATTACTTCTTCATATGCAACTCGCATTCTCTCATTTATGATCACTCCTAGCAACATCCTTGTTATCATTAACTCTCTCAAGTTGATCCTATGAGCAATTAAACTCTCTTTCTCCACATCCAACTTAATCCTCACCTCTATTTGTATTAGCTACCCCTAGAGTTGTAGCTCAATTTGTTCCTCCTATTCTAATCGATCCTTCATTACCATCTATTTTGGTGGCCACCATTTCTCATGTGATTCATCTTAGTTACAAAGCATATGTAGCTACTTCTACTACTTGCAATCCTCAATTCTTCCCTAAAGTTGAGTAATTATCAACTTATGAAATTCAACGTCTTCATCCAATCATTTCCCTTCCACCTTTTTTCAACAAGACTTAGACTACCTCAATAGAAGCAGCCTTTCAGCTTCATGAAAAACTCGTATTTATTTTCAATGAAACTATGATATTCAAGCCAGCAAGTCCACTCTCCTTTTCTATTATGGGTAAGTTTCCTTTGGGCCATCCCAGAATAGAGATCATAAGCACTTTCCTATTTGACTTATTGATTGTCATCATATAATCACAAGGTTATTTTTAGAAATAGATTATATTGGACTCTTCTCACAACAAACTTACAATATGAGCACCAACCCCATGCATATATTAAGGCAGTCTCCTTGTTATGATTCATCCAATAAACCACCTCTCATTCATGTTTGTGTTACTTTGCATTAACTTTGTTTAGTCTTCTTCAACCAATCCACCTAATATTCCATATAATCAAAATTTAGCAAATATTTAACTCATCTCGAGATATGTGAAATGGTTTTCCTTCATGTGGCTATAGGCATAAAGTAAAATTTGAAGACATAACTTCATGTTATTCTTCCTGTAAAATTTTTTGGATAAAACTACTTTGAATTACTTCTGGCTCACCTTTGAGAAAATCAAGCATCTAAATATGGAGCGAACATACATATGATCAAATTCCACCTTCAAATGTCATGATTGCAACTCACCTTACTTCAAATCCAATTTGTACACAAAACGTGAAACCAATGCTTGATCTTATTATAAAATTAGAGGCCTTCAAAGCCTACCCATGTTGGCTCTAAGGATGTGATCACCTACTCAACTTCATGTAGAATCACTAATCATGATCCTCCTATTATGTTAGCTTATAATCTTCTAATTATTGACGACATCAAAGATCATATTTTGAAGCAATCTTATAATTTTGATGGGAGTCTTCAATGTATCGATGCTTAGATGGATAAGTGGTTTCGAATCATTTTTATTAAGCTTGATAAAAATAAGAAAAAAAAAATCGACCATCACTCCCCAAAGTTCATCAGGCCTCAAGCAAGGTGATGCAAATTGGTGTATGTGATTTTCCTATCCTATTGAAGGACATCTATGTCATCATGTTATCTTTTATTTTGGCATTTTGTCATGTAACATTTACTTCAACTGACAATTCATCATGACTATCTCGTGTTTTACTCATTTCATCCAAAGGTTATAAAATTATGTTTTTCAAAATATCCTTGTAGAATGCTATGGTTATACTCAAACCCTTGTAGGCCCAAACCTTAAAATTTAGAAAGATACTCACTTCTTGATGGTCGTGTGCTTATCAAACCATGCATATGTCAAAATAGTTTTCATATTTTAATACCTATAAAGAACCTCTTCCAACCCAAATTTGAGTTGCTTTCCCTCATATTCGTGTGGAAATTATTAAGATTGCTAAATAAGAAATGAAAAAAGAAAAAGTGATGAATTCAAGGGTGGAATCATGAAATTTTTTTATTGTAGGCACAAAATAATAGTTTCAAAAATAATTTCATCCTCTTTTATCCAGCTTTGGGATCGACATTGACAATTTAAAATATTTTGTTTGTTAGAGCTTTAATATAAAAATAATAAATAAATGCAAATAAAAAATTATAAAAATAGTGTTACCTATAATGTTTTTACTTGTATCATAAAAAATTATCAAAAATAAAAACGTTATCATTTTAAGTATAAAAATTTGAGAATAAAAAGTCTCAAAAATTAGATTAACATGATCTGAAGTCAATTAAAATAATATGGGCAAAGAATACACATGAAGAGAAAACTAAAAAAATAACCAAAAATTCAAAAAAGATGCAAATAAAACTTGACAAAAAGTGTAATATATATAGAATAATTAGCCCCAAACTTATAGTGTTGTCATATCTAAAAAACACACATATTTTATAAATAAAAGTCAATTAATTCATAAAATATTTTATTAACATTTTTTAGTTTAGATATACTTCATGGCCCATTCTAGATACACTTTATTATGCTTCAAAGAAGAGACCGGATCACATATGTCTTATTAATTACTCCGTATAATAATCCATAAGCCTAGATTCATCCATTAATACTACAATTTATAAACTGTTACATCTTAGTGTGTCATAATACATCTCTTTGATTTGTACAATAATGCATCTCTTTGATTTGTACAATAAAAAATAATGATGGAGAAGAAGACATACTTGATACAGTATCCATTGGTGATAGTGGTTCTCACTTTTCACAAGAAGATAATACCTAAGAGAAATACTCAAGCGGCTTGGATATAATCAGTGATACCTCTCGACAAACAATGTCGAGAAGCAAGTTGTGGGTGATCTATGCAATTTTGTGAGAGGGAAAGATTTTGCAAAGGTCCATAATAGAAACAGGAAGACAAGGTTATAGAAATAAATAATTTGATATAAAAAACAAATAACTTACCAAGCCAGTGGAAGAACGGCCCCCTAATGCCCCAACTATAGCTCTGCCCTTGCAAGAATTTATATGTTAAATAAAGGAAAACATGCAACATGGAATCATAAGCTTAACAAGAAAAGAGAAGTGCCATAGATTTCATCCTCGTTATTCCATCTGAACCGGTTCAAATTGAACAAGAGAA
Source organism: Cymbidium sinense (assembly GCA_021442155.1). Lineage (NCBI taxonomy): Eukaryota > Viridiplantae > Streptophyta > Magnoliopsida > Asparagales > Orchidaceae > Cymbidium > Cymbidium sinense. The sequence continues at coordinate 140,246,872 of CM038215.1, read as the reverse complement.
GGGCCGATTTAGGTTTCTAATAAACATGGTTCAATTGTCTTAGCTAGGTGATGTGCTAGGGTGATGGAAGAGGGTTTGAATAGGGCTGATTTTTCCTATCCTAGGCTAATAGTATTTGATAGACTTCTATTTTATTTCTAGGGTTCGATTTTTCTGTCATTTGTATAAGAGACAATTTTATTCTGGTTTTTCTATATTTTAACCATATACAAACCTCGAAAGTGGTGCCTAGGATTGTATCTTATGTAGATTTTGTGGTGAATCCTTCCCGAGTCCTCTATTCTCATTCTAAAGCCGTTGAACAACTGTCCAACTGCACTTCACGAGTTTTTTCAGCAGCAAAACTATTGTCCCAGTGTTCTTCAGCTGCCAAACTGGGGGAGCTATAGGAGAATATAGTTGTCAGATACTTTGGAGGATTAAACCCTACTATCAGAAATGTGGTACAATTATAGCCATATCGGACCTTGACTAATATGCAGGCAATAGCTCTAAATGTGGAAAGATAGCACAAGAGCATCTGGAGCGCTATACCCTTCAGACATAACCCAACCCCTAGATCTAACAGCAAGAATATACATTATTGTAGATGCAAAACCTATTCTAATTGAAGATAAGTTAACCAAGGAATGTGAAGAAGGGTGAGAAGGCCAATGCACCCAACACCTTCCCAGCTAGGAAGTGCTTCAATTTCTATGGCTATGGGCACATTGCATCCAATTTCCCAAACAAAATAGTGAAACGGTTGAGGTGGATGGAGATGAGTCAGCTGAGGATGTACCTGATGATGAGTATCAACTTATCGTTGATGATAAGGAGATGCTTGTGGTTTGAAGGGTTCCCAATCTAAACCCAAGAGAGAACAACCGAGGTTGAAGCATAACATTTTCCGTATTCGATGTACTGTGAAAGGGAATGTATGCAGCCTTATCATTAATAGAGGCAATTGCGAGAATGTGGTGTATACAGATGTTGGACAAGTTGAGCCTCTCAACTCAAAAGCACACCAAGCTATATTCCCTTAACTGAAGAAGGGAAATGAGATTTGTGTTGACAAGAGGTGTCTAGTGGAATTATCTATTGGGGACAAGCTCTAAGAGAAAATTTGGTGTGATGTAGTGCCTATAGATACTTGTCATATTCTCCTAAGCAAGTTGTGGCAATATGACAAGGGAATTATTCATGATGTCTACAAGAACACATATTCATTCACCAAAAATAGGAAGCGCATTGTACTCTTACCTTAGAAGGAGTCTAAGGTGATAGATGCTCAGATCGAGATGGAAGCTATAGTCTCTCATGCTATCTTTATGCTAGTAGTACTTGAAGTAGAGAGATTGAGACACTAGTACCTATTGAGGTGTAACTTATGCTAGCAAAATTTCAGGATGTTCTATCAGACACTTTACCAGCTAGACTACCACCACTATGTGACATTCGCATGCCAGACCGCATTCCAGGATCAGTTCTCCCCAACCGACCTGCTTAACACATGCGACCAGCTAAGTACGATAAGTTATAGAGATAGGTGGAAGATTTGATTTCTAGAGGATTGGTGTGTGAAAGTACCAATCATTGTGTTGTATCAACTCTTATTGCACCCAAGAAGGATGATTCTTGCGCATGTGCATTGACTCTAGGGTGGTGAACAATATTATTATTAAGTATCGATTTACAATTCCTCACTTAGATGACTTATTAGATTAACTGCATGGCGTGACCACCTTCTCTAAGATTGATTTGCATAGTATAGTGGCTACCATCAAATCAAGATAAGACCTGAGGATGAATGAAAAAGCACTTTTGACAGATGAACTAAATGAGTTCCTTAAATATACATGAGCACTTTCATGCGGTTGATGAACCAAGTTTTCAGACCATTCATTGAAAAATTTGTAGCTGTCTTCTTTGATGATATATTAGTGCACAGTCGCTTTATTGATAAACCAAGTTTTTCAACCATTCATGAAAAGTTTGTAGTTGTCTACTTTGATGATATATTAATGTACAACCGCTCCATTGATGATCACCTAGAGTATTTACATCAAGTCATTGGAGTTCTGAGAGCAAAAAAAGCCATCTGCCAACCCAAAGAAGTGTCACTTTTTGAACGCCACAAACATGTTTTCTAGAGTCATAGTTTCAGCTCGACATTGAGATAAATCCCTCAAAAGGAGAGACCATGAGGCCATGTTGATCTAGCCTAGGCCACAATCATCTAATCAAGTATGCCAATTTCTTGAATTAACTTCTTTTTACACGTGATTCATCCAAAACTTTAGTTCTATAGCAACAACTCTAACAGAGCTATTGAAGAAATAAAAGTTTGCATGGTCCAAGAAACACAAGTCAACTTTGAGGCACTAAAACAACAGGTCACTCAAATGTTTGTTCTAGATTTGCCTAATTTCAACCAGGTGTTTGAAGTAGAGTGTGATCCCTCCAACGTTGAGATTGGAGCTGTATTGAGCCAGAGTAGACATCTCATTGCCAACTTCAATGAAAAGTTGAATGATTCCAGGCGAAAGTGCTCTATATATGACAAAAACATTTATGCTATAGTGAGAGCCCTCAACCATTAGAGACATTATCTACTAGCTAGTGAATTCACTCTTTACACCGATCAAGAGGCGTTGAGATTTTTGAATAGTCAAAACAAATTGAAAGGTAGACACACATCTTGGGTGGAGTTCATATAATCCTTTCATTTTTTCTTAAGACTAAGTTAGGAAGTCAAACTAAAGTAGCAAATATTCTGAGTCGGCAACATGCAGTTCAAGATCGTGGGTTTGAAATATTGAAGGATGCGATTACTGAAGATGAGGATTTTCAAGAGATTTGGACACATAGTCAAGATAGATCATATGAGCAATTCCACAGATAAGATGGTTACTTATTCTTCCAAAATAGATTATGCATCCCAAGGAGCTCACTCAGAGAAACCATCCAACAAGAGTGTCATAATGGAGGAATGACTAGAAATTTTGGCAAACATAAAACACTTTATTTGGCGAAAGATAATTTTTATTAGCCCAGGATGGTTCGAGATGTGGAGAGCATGTTCGACAGTATAGAGTATGCCACCTAGCTAAAACATGAAGTTAGAATATAGGTATCGACACTCTGCTTCCTATTCGAGAGACACCGTGGGTGGATGTGAGCATGGACATTGTGGTTGGCCTTTCTCGAACCCAACAAGGTAAGGATTTTGTTATGATGGTAGTAAATCGTTTCTCAAAGATGTCACATTTTATACCTATTGACCTCCACATATGATTCACAAGTTAAATGAACCATAAAAGTTAAAATAAATATTAACAAGAGGGAAATCACATGAATCGGGTTTAAAACCCCCCCTAATCGTGATTGGAATCAATCAAACTCTTGTTTGAAAATTATACTTCGTATGTGAAAATATTAAAATTAATTAAATGAAAAAATATCAATCATTAATTGATCAAATAATCAAATTCAATTTTTAATGAAATTACATATCGAAGTCGGAAGTCCGATGTGAACGACCTCATAGCGAATTGATTCATTGTCAGCCGAAACATCAATCTATCAAACAACGCGTCTTATTGATTCGGCAAAATACGTGAGCGATCAGTCGACGACGCGCAATTTAAGCTCAATTCATTTCTTAGATGCCAATATTGTCCAACGACCTCCGTCATTGAAATCGATCGTCGTTTGTTCATAACAAAACACCTTACATCGACATCCATATTGCTATGATTTATCGCACGAAGTAATTCATAAAATATTGACACGAAATGACATTAATTTGCAATTAAAATGATTAATATCTGCTTAATCCTTTAATCCCTCTATTCCCTATCGTGATTCAAGCTGCCCAAGCCCATTAATCAAGTCAGCCGCCCATTTAACTCTATTGGCTATCGTTTGAGTAGCCAATCAAATATCTTGTAATCTAAATCCGCCGAGCGATCCCATCCTTCCTCCTCTCGTTTTTTCTTGCTCTCGACTAAGGCTTCTCTCTCCCTCTCACGATCCCCTCACTCGCACGTCTCAGCCAAACGGAGGATCCCGAGCTCCTACAGACGCGACTTCCCCTCTCGCGTGACTATCAATCGAAGCTCTCCCTTCCTCTCTTGTCTCAACAATAGGCAAGCCGAGCGGGATATTGTTCGAACGGTTTGTCTGTTCTATCCCTTCCCTTTAGTGATTTCTGCGGAGCGGTAGTAGAACAACCCTAAGGAGCTTTTCTTCCTCTTTTCAGCAACTGAAACCTCCAGTTGTTTCCATTCAACCCTAAGCTTTACACTACTATTTCGGTTCTTTCTTGGATGAAATGGGTTCGATAAACTCTTATTGTGCATATCTTCTAAAATTGGGTTGTTCTTTCTCTATGAAATTGAAATGAGGAGATGTGATATTTGATGTGTGGAATGAGTTGAATCTTTGCTTTGTTATCATCACACATGTTTTATCATTGCATACTACTTTTTTTTTTTTACGAAAAGCAAAGAAAGAAATTGGTAGGGGACTACTTGTATGGAGTTACCCTAGTTTTATTTTGACTCTTTCTAACATCGATTTGTGGTGATGATTACTATTATCATGCAAATAGCTATTTAGTTAAATCTGAAAATTTTCAGATTTGTGGTGACAATTTATGATATGATTGCTCGCCTTGCCTTGTCCTCATCCCGTTCTATCATTTGGTTACTTATAATTATGCAAATAAATGTTTAGCTAAAGTAAAATTTCAGATTATTGCATTTGTTAAAACCTAATATGATTGTTTGTCCTATGGGAGTTGAAGTCTGCTTAAATATTTTACAAGCAATTGTTTTAACTCAATCTGAAATTTCAAGTTATATATATAAGCTTAGCATGTTGCTTACTTCCTTACACTAGTTGCTAATGGTGGGCCTTGTTCTCACTTAGTTTCATTGACATAAGGAGAGGATGAAGAGAATGATTGGCTTTTGAGCTTAGTCCTTACTTGCATAATTGCCTCTTTCTATCACCTGACATCTTATTATCATGCAAATGATCACCTAATCAAATAGAAAATTTAAGATTAACGCATATTAAGCTTAACATGATTGCTTGCCTTATGGGGGGGGTGAAGATTAAAGCCATAAAAGAAATGAAGCTTTTAATGAAGCTTTTTTTTTATTATTATCCAACAAAAAGAAAGTTGAAATTTGTTTGAGTTTGAACATCTTTATGATACGATGTGGATGTCTTTATTATTTTACATGATGTGAATTCAGTTCAAATATATGGCAAGTAAAATTGGTAAAGTTTTAATATTTGAAGGATTTAATGTTACATTCTTCCTATTGTTGAAGGTGTAAACTTGCTTATGTATGGCCACTGCCACATTTTTTTTTTTTTACTTGCATATTTCTAAGAGCGAGGTTCCCTTTATGTTTGGGTTTCTTTCTTGTGCAAGTGAGATGAAGAGAGAATATGGAGCTCCTCAAGTAAATGGATTTGATGTGTTGCTTTAATATCAAGTATTTGCATGATTTATTCATTACAGATTGAAAGGGGTAATATTATACAATGAGATGTTTTAAATCCTTATACATATTCATTCATTGCATGTCCCCTTTGGATTGCTAAGCAAAAGAGAATGAAATATCTGAAGATTGTTGCTCACTTCATTGTACTAGTTGCGTATAATGTTTCCTCTTTTATATTCAAAATGAGAAGAATGAAATACTCACATGTGATCTAAAGTTTATGTTACTTTTCTATTTGAATATTCCAAATACAACATTCGTGAAATGGATCTATAGCGAGGTATCAATTATATTTTAATTTCACGTACGTGTGCAAATTTGTTAAATTGCTGTTTATAAGATTCGCGTTCGCGCGGAAACTTGTGATAATGCGTTCGTTGTTTCGTGGCGATCTAACGATAAATTACGTCCGGCGTGGCGGAAATATCGTGATAAGTCGATTGGCGTTGTTCACGTTGATTGGAAAAATTTGCTGATAATATGTTCACGCGTTATTCCACGTCGCGGGAAATATGTTCTATAAGTACGTGTTGCGTTGTTCCGGCGTGCGAAACTGTTATGATAAGTCTGCTCGTTGTTCCGGAAATCTCTATCTTATGTGTAACCCATGCGCGCTTTCTTGGCGTGGTGGATCAATAAACTTTTTGTGCTCCGACACTACCATGCGCCTTTGGCGTGGTGGGAAGATCTCTCAAAAGCTCATATGCGGGGATGATGCCGGGAGGTTGCCGAAAATTTTGATAAACAAAAAAAAAAGAGTAGATGCAAATGCTTAAGTTATTACTTGGATTTTCATACCATACATATGTGTATTATCCTACTATGTGGCAATTATGATGTGTTGATTAATGTTTATCTCAATCTCTATTTTGACATGTTATGAGGCAAATATTTGATTAGAATTTTAATTTCCTTTTGTCTAAATGGTAATTATATGTCATATGACCTAAACATTGTCTTACTACTAAGCATACATTTATAACATAATTGCCTCTCTTTTGCCTAACCATGAGTGTATGGATATCTATCATATCTTACTTGTTCATTTTGCAACAATCCTTACATACTTATGCATAGTTGAACATAGAAAGATGATATATTTTATTAGCACATGCTTATGCATGGTTGAACATAGAAAAAGGATATATTTTATTGGCTTTTATTAGCAAATGTTCATTTATATGAAATGATGTTGGATATATCTAAAACATTAAGTTAGATAGGACTTACAAGTTAAGATGATACAAATTGGTTTCTCCTTTGCAAGTTGGGTAGACTCCCTTAGAGGATTTAGGCTTGCAATTTGTCTTGTGAGAAAAAAAAGAGGAGTGAGAAAGTAAAATCTCTTAAGAGGGGGATCCTCTCTTATTTATAAACCTCTTAGCATAAGGCCAAAATAAAAAATAAATAAAAAAAACAAAAAAAAGGTTGGACTTATGTTATCCCATTAATTTCCTTTCCTTTATGTTTTGTCATAAGTTTGCATATAAGGGGTTAATTATTTTTGCCATTTGTCCCTAATGATACATGACATTGACTTATATCTTTGTCTTTCCTTTGATGTCACATGACAAAATGTGGATTTAATAACTTAGTTTGAAAAAGGATTATACTTCTTGAGACAATGAATTTAATCATCCTCCTGTAAAAAAAAAGAGTAGCGTCCTATTAATCGATATTACCCATGATCGGTAAGGTGATTATTATTAAAATTAATGATAAATGATCATATATTCAAATCTAAATCAATCATAAAATGATCAAAATTCAAATAAAATAATAAAATATAAATGTAATGAAATTAATTATTTAAATTAAAACTTAAAAAATGAATCCACCCCTCCGCAAATGTTTGTCTGAGGATAACAAATTAAGAAAAATTTTGCTCACAAAGAGCTCATGTCAAATCAAATGCATAACTAACTTCACAATCAAATATTCCTAAGCCCGTAAGGACGTGGCCTGTGTCCTCTATCCGCGTGATTTTTCCGCGAAATGACACCACATAAATGGCGATTACACCGTGAGCCTTCTAACCGTGGTTCGCGATGATATGGCACTAATTACATTACACGCACTCGTATGCCCAACGGCTTTTCTCTTTTGAGTGAAATATATATATATTTGAAAGAAAACTCTATGTTAAAGGTTGACTTATATTTATCCCCTGGACAAACTCCACCCTGTGTCTACAAGGACACCTTGGACAACGTAACGAATGTGTTGCTGACAGGATCCTTCTGGGTCATCGACTACCTCCTCTAACTGACCAGAACCGGATGACGGGATGACTAAACCAGGGATCTAGACGAAGGCCATCGTTCCGAACCAAAGTTTTAAATTAAATAATAAATTCCATAAATCTCAAACTCCACTCACTGCTATTATATACTCGTTATTTAACGATTCATTCTCTAGCCTTAATCGAAAGTCTATTCGAGGGCCATACATAGAAACCTAACCGATATAAAGTCCTCAACAAAATGAGGATAAAATCTCTGGGTAGTGTCTTATCTACTATTCATCTACCTTCTGAAATTTTCACCGACACTAAAACAACTCTTTTCATTCCAAAAAAGGTCGATGGTGAATTTTCGGATCCCACAATACCGTGTCATAAGACGATGATGTGTCACATGTCGTTGATCTATAATTTAAATAGAGTTCATCTTCATGGTGTGCCCATGACCATCAGTTCAGACAGGAATGTAAAATTTCTTAGTCACATCTGAAGGATTTTATGGAGCAAGCTAGGTACAAAGCTTCACTTCAATTCAGTAACGCACCATTAGCCTGATAGACAAACAGAAGTGATGAATCACAATTCAGGAAATCTCCTCAAATATTTTATAGGAAAAAATATAAGGTTGTGGGATTTAATTCTTCCCCGTGTAAAATTTGCTTAAAATAGGCCCACTAGTCAATCAATAGGCCATAATCCTTTTGAGTTACTTCATGGGAGGAATCCTCTCACCCCATTGAACTTGGTTCTATACTTCCAACCATTAAGCCTAGTGTCAATGTCGAGGTCAAGGTGAAGGAAATTCAGTCTTGCATGAACAGGTCAAACGGAAAATTGCTAAGAAAAATGCTTAAGTATCAGAAGCAAACAAATAAGTCTCAGAAGGCCCAAGATTTTGACTTAGTATGGATCAAATTGAAGTAGATTTTCCCACGGGTTCATTCAAAAAGCTTAAACCTAGAGCAGATGGTCCATTCAAAATCACCAAGAAGATTAATGATAATGCTTATAAGATTGATCTACCAGGTGATTAGAACATCTCCACCACCTTCAATGTAGCAAACTTACCTCCATATTATGAGGATGTCGGGACTCCAATTGGTGAAGATGACACCTCCCCAACCCAGGGAGAATTATGTGGGACGCTGTTGTAGTGACGGGTATTTTCCCATGACGACCCATGTCTGGTTTATTTTTGAACTGGATTGATTCCCTTGGTTTATGATCTTAGTATACTCGAATTAAATGAGAATTTGTATGGGGGATTCATGTAGCCAACTGGGATTAAGGCTTGTTGTTGTTGTTGTTGTTGTTGTATTGATTCCCTTGGTTCTGAATGGAGAAGATTTTTGCTATCGTAGGCTAGGATTAATAGTATTTTATATCAAATAGACTTCTATTTTATTTCTAGAGTTTGGTATTTTTGTCGTTTATATTGAAGACAATTTCATTCTAGTTTTTTTGTATTTTAACTGTATCCAAACCTCGCAAGTGGTGCCTAGGCTATGTCTTGTATAGATTTGGTGGTATTCCTTCTCAAGTCATCTATTCCCATTCTAAAGCCACCAAACAATTGTCCAATTGCTATCCGAGAGTTTTTTAAGCCACAAAACTGATGTCCCAATGTTCTTTAGTCGCCGAATTATTGTCAGTGTTCTTTAGCCACCAAACTGCTGTTTTGGCAAACAAAATTCCATGAACAGCAGGTAATGACCTTTTGCAACCTCACTACAACCTTTTTTTTCTTAATCCCTTTTGATCCTAATTACCCTCGTGGTCATCCGAGAGTAGTATCATAGGGTTTCTAATAAACCAGCTTTCTTTATAGTGGAAAATTTTGAAGTGCATGCGTCAGCAGGAGGGGGAGAGCAAAATCACCATTTTGACAAACATGAAGAGAGAGTTGCAGCGCAAGTATTTACCGGCACACAAAAGACATGATGTATTCTAGAAGCTTCATAATTTGCATCAGGAAGACATATTAGTGGAAGACTATACAACAAAATTTAAACAACTCATGCTAAAGTGTAAGCTAATGGATATTGAGGAGGACACCATCGCTAGTAATATGGAAGGATTAAAACCCTCCATCAGTAATGTGGTCCATTGCAGCCTCACTAGATGTTGTTGGACATATAAACATTAGCCCTGAAGCTGAAAAAGTAACACTAGAACATCAAGACTACTCCCCCATTCAAATAAGAAGCCACTTTGGGATCCAATAACAAGAGCTCACCTTCTAAGGGTGTTAAATTAACCCCGCAAAAGAAGTCCAGATGGGTGTGACAAAACTAGTTATCCAAGCAATCTCCTTGCCAAGAAGTGTTTCAAGTGTCATGGGTATGCTCACATTGCCTCCAACTGCCCAAATTATAGAGAGATTTCCTTCACTAACCAGGATCCAATTGAGAGTAGACATTAAGAATTTTGAAGATAATAGACCTAAAGATGAATATCAGCTTCCAGTAGATGAGGCAGAGATGCTAGTAATATGACGCATCTTATAGATCAAACCCAAAAGGAAGTGGCTCAGACACAATATCTTTCGCACTAGATGTACAATGAAGAGGAAGGTCTATACTCTTATGATTGATGGAGGTAGTTTTAACAATATTATTTCTATATAGGTGGTGAAGAAACTGAACCTCTCCATACAGAGACACTCCCAACCTGTCACACCCCGATGACCCCTTATGCTGTATCACTGGCGGAATCAGAATAGGACGACTGACGGACACGATTCACCGACACGCCAAACTTCTAGCGAACGAAGCAGAAAGGTGTATCTAATCAAATCATCACAAAACTATTTACAATTCATATACTACTTAACTTAATTCATATCACAAATACCTAAGATGAAATCTTTAAATAAATACAGTGCTAAAGACATTTAATTAGACGCACAAAAAATCCTTTAAGCTTCAAAACTATACATAACAAAACAGACAAATTTCTACCCACTGCCTTTTCCGAAAATTTCAACCAGAAGATCATAAGCTAAAAGTTTTGCGAGACAAGAGTGCTAAAACAAGTTTACAAGTAAAACGCGGTAATATAAAATTTGGTAAACTCAGTAAACTATACCGCAAGAATGCATATCAGAATCGAACAATACGCCAGAGAATGTAATAACGTGAAATAATACGTCAGAGTTCATAATCAGATCAATCAATGAATGATTTTCATTTCGCCAATTCTATATCAAATCATTTTCATTTTCTAAATGTCATTCATAATCGCTGGTTTGACTTTCATTCATATTGCCACCTACCACGCCTTTAAAACAGTCAGGTAAGCGCAGGCGAACCATACTACTTCTGACCTAATACTGACACTCTGGACAAATTTAACGACACCAACCTCAAAATGCCGAAGTGGGGATACTAAGATCCCTAATCAAGCCATCTCGTCAACTTTGCCTATCTCAAGCAGATCGTCAGATAGCCCTTCCTATCACAATTTTCCGACATTTCGCTTATCACATTATCGATTTAACATGAAAACATTTCTATACGCCAATGAAATCATACGCTACAAACTAACTGCTTGTAATCATCAGAATCATTAATAATCTACGCAGCCAAATCAAACATTTGATTTACATTCATACAATAATACATTCAATACAGAAATCATGTCATTCATACAATTTATAATGAGTAAGCATAAACAATGCATACATAGTAGAAACTGAATTTACATTAAGATAATGTCTCACCTCGCTGTCAAGTCAATTGGATGCGCACTCGATCCTCCTCGATACAACCTATAATAAAATAACTCTTCTAAGACTTCTAATACAAAACTCATAACTTAACAAATTCGAATCTTACCAATGATGTCTCCTCATGTTTAAACACCGAGCATTTACTCCAAAGAATCTCCAAAGAAATCTCCTAACGCCACTATTAATTCTGCTAATCAATAAACTAAAATTAAGAACACCGCCAATCTAAATCCCCTCAATAATTCTACCACTCACCCAAGAACAAAGCGGTTAACTCCTCAATCACGATTTCAACGCCGGGAAGGTACACCGAAAGAAAAAAAGGATAGAAGAAATTAAGAATCACGATACTTCCTAAGTTTCCGACGGCCAGAACAGAATTCACCGCCGACGGCTCACTAATTTCCAAACCGAAGCACGGACTTTCCAACCCGCTGGCTCACGGATTTACAAACCGCGACACGGGTTTGGACGGACTTACTTTGGCGGCGGCGCATGCCAGAAGGCGAAAATCGCACCGAAAGTGCGGACGGGAAGTCGTTCCGAACGGCAGCGCCACGGATCGCTCTCAGCCGACGTCGGCGGGAAGGACGCTGCTCGCCGTCACGGAGCTGGCCGTCGCCGGCGGTGGAAGGAGGAGGAACCGTCGATGCCGTCACTGAGCGCCGATCTCATGCGTCAAGGAAATGAAGTCGCGGAAGGAAGGTAGAATTACCTTCGACGATCCCTACCAACACGCCGAGTAAACCCGACGCGGGCGAAAGTGATGAGTGCTACAAGAAACAAATTAACTTAAAAAAACTTAATTAGAATTAATTAAATGGGATATTACAATTTCCTCTTAACAAAATTTCGTCCCTCAAATTTCTTCAATCATTCAAACAGAAGGGAAATTTCGCCATCTCTTGTTCAACCTCCCAAGTAGCTTCTTTAATTGGTCTGTGCTTCCATTTAATTTTAACATAGGAAATTTGTCTATTTCAGTAATCTCGACATCAAATTCTAAAATCTTTTCCGCTCCAATGCATAAGTCATCTGTATTTCAAACTGTATATGGAATCTTCGCTCAGATCTGGATCCATTTTCTCAACATTGAAATGTGAAACACGCTGAATGTCGCTAATGGTAAGTGTTGTAAGCCATATTGCATCCTTTCAATGATTTCAAAAGGTCCTACATGTGGCTCAATTTACCTCCGCGACCAAATCTACTAATTCCTTTCATAGTTTGACTTTCAAAATACAAATTCTCCAACTTGAAATTCTACTGGTGCTTTAAATCGTAATATTTCCGACGATCCGAGCATTTTCAATCTATCTCTCGACACTGATTTTCTCTCAGTTGATCAACCAACTCCTAACCAGTGCCTTTCTCCCACTTCACCCAACTTAATGGAGTTCTACACTTTCACCATACAATGCTTCATACATTTGAATACTACGGTATTTATTAAAGAAACTCGATATGATCTTCCCAGCCTACCTCCAAAATCTAAAACACATAACCTCAACAAATCTTCTAGACTTGAATTGTTTCTTTCGATTGTCCATCTGTGGGATGAAAAGTACTTAAGTGTAATCAGGCCCAAGCTCTCTCAATTCTCTTCCATAATCCTAAGTAAATCTACCATCTCGCTGAGACAATCACTTTGCATACACCATGAAGTTTTACAATTTCTTAACATATAATCTGACAATTTATCAACTGAATTGCTCTGTTTAATGGGTAAGAAATGAAATGATTTTGGTCAATCTATCCACAACAACCTGATACTATCACGACTCTTAGATCTAGAAATCCCATAACAAAATCCATTGTACTTTTTCCCATTTTCCACTCGTATGTGTAAGGATCAGAATAATCCAATGTCTTTGATGCTCGCTTTAACAATTGGACAAATTGACATTTAGAGACATATTCGCTATGTCTTTCTTCTTCATACCACCACCAAAATGTTGCTTTTAAATCTTTATACATTTTGAACTACGGATGAATAAGATATCCGCCTTGATGATTTCAGAAATTTCATGTCGCACTCGCATCACTGTATCCATAATTGTGAATTCTTCCAATAATACCTCTCGATCTACAATCGCTTCACCAACTGATTTGTTCAATGAATTGACATATCCACGATCCGCCAGCTTTGATTAAATAAAGTGACAGACCGCCAATCGAGATAAATGCCCAAGATCACCGAATTTCTAACTTCCAAATAGAGCTCAAATTCGATCAACTCGACTAGTAATAACCCAACCGATTTCCATGACTATGGACTTAATGATCACCACCACATTAGCTTTGCGACAATCAATCTAAATCATAATCTTAATAAACTCAAGCCACCTTTGTCTTAGATTCGCTTTGTAAAAAGATATACTTTAAGACTGATGGTCGAAAAATTTCGATTTCACCCATACAAGTAATGCCTCCAAATTTTAAGAGCAAAAACCACAAAGCTAATTCTAAATCATGCACGGATAATTTCTTTCGAGGCTTTTAATTGTCTCAAGATAAGCAATTACTCTCGTTTCTGATAAGACACACCCCAAACCTTTAAAGAGGCATCACTAAATATTTGAATCCTCACCCCTCGATGGAATAGCTAAACCGGCAATGGTCAACACTTTTTCAATTCTTGAAAACTCGCCGCATTCACCGCCCATTGAATTTGATATCCTTTCTCAATAAATTGGGATAGCATCATAATACGAGAAAATCTCGACAAACTTCAGAATAACCAAGTTCGTAAAGCGAACTTCAGAACATTCTTTTGTGACCATTCTAAAATTGCTTTTACTTTTTGAGGATCAACAGAAACTCCTTCACCACTGATAATGTGACCTAAAAATGCGACACTATGCATCCAAAATTCACATTTTGAAAATTTGGCATATAATTGATTTTGTCTTAACAATTCTAAAACAATCCGATGAATTTATCTCATCGCTTTAGAATAAATCAATATATCGTGATAAAGATGATATGGCCCGGTCGAGCTTGAAAACCACGGTTCATTAAATCCAAAAGGCTGCGGTAGCATTAGTTAAACCAAATGGCATAACGAAATTCATAGTGTCATTACACGGTTCCAAAATTTGTTTTAAAATATCGTCTTTAACTCTAACGATGATATCAGGATCTCAAATCAATTGGAAAATCTGTGGCTCCTCCGTGATCAAATAAATCATCGATCCTCGGTAGTGGATACTTGTTCTTGATTGTCACTTTATTTAACTCCACAATCACATGTCGCATAGACCCGTCCTTTTCTTAACAAATATCTTGGTGCACTCAGGTGAGTTCTTTGGGCGTAAATCCTTTGTGCAGATTCACGGTGGCACTTCAACTGCAATTCTTTAGGGCCATCACGTAAGGAGATTTATGTATAGAAGTTGTCGGGTTGTACGTCGATCACTTCTTACCGAGTTGGTGGCAACCACAGTAATTCCGGAAACACATCGGAAAATTCAAGCAGAAATTTTTGGTTCAAACACCTCCTTATTAACACGTCAATTTGGTAGAAATATCGATTTCTTAAATATTTTCAAGCTGCCTTGTCGAAGAAGAAAGCGGCATTCTTATCCGAGAAATAAAATGATTTTTCACCAGGCATGCCAAATGTCACTCTCCTCTTCCAACATTCAATTGTTGCAAAATATTTGATCGCCAATCCATACAGTATAGCGTCAAAATGTCGATTGGTAAGATAGTAGTTACGTAGGAAAGTGTTTATCTTGAATGTTAATGTCAATGACACATTTCTTTGTATTATCTTGTCGTAGGAAGGCATTCTGTCTGGTATGAAATAAATAGCATCAGTGGTAGCTGGCGAAAAAGGATCGAAATGAGCGAATCGGGAATCAACGAGCGGGCGAATGATGCGAAATTTTAAGCATACGACCACTTCATTTGATTCGCCCGGCTTCTTGAGGGAGTGATAGCAAAACTCTTGCTTTTCTGGGGAGGGTTGGTTTTTTACGTTAAAGTTTCTCCTTTTCTTGAATTGAAGGTCTTCCAAAATTGTGTGTTCACGCTGCGGCTTCAAAATTTTCTTTGTTGACCGCGTCACGATAATTGTATGGCTTTACATTATCTTCTCCGTTAGGCGTCAGTGCCGCGATGTCGATCGACCACATCGAAGCATCTCCGATCCGGTATCATTGACAAAATGTCTTTTCACTTGTCCAAATAGGTTCTAGAATTTGTTTATGCGTCATCACTTAACTTCTTCTTCGACTGTTAAATCGGCCTTCTTTCAAAGCTTTTCGTTTGCCTTTGTGAATCCATTCTTTGGAAAAATTCAACTCATTCTCAATTCTTAGCCTTTCTTGGCGAGAATTCGCGATATCGAAAGGGTCTTAGTCGATCGATTGATCTCGGGAGAAATCATGACATTTCTCTTCACGATCTTGACATAATGTGGGCGTGTCGAGAAAGAAGTGAATTGACCTCATCTTGCATTATCGTTTTTGAGCGAGTTAAATTGAAAAATTTATCTTGTAAAGCCGGTCACGGCGGATGGAGGAATGAACCATTCTTTGAATCTTTGACAAATTCATCCCATTTGATCGAGTAATGGGTATCGGGTCAAATCTTTCCTGTCTTTGAGACACCACCTTCGCCTCCCCCACACAAAAGCGATCTACTCTTATTTTGGGCAAATCATTCCATCAAAATTTTTTCTTAGCGACCATCATCTTATAGGGTCAGGCTCCGCGAATCTTTGGTGGTTTGAATGTTTGAAAGATCCGAATGTTGGTCCCGAGACCATACTTAGATCGTGCCCGGTCGTAGATTTTTCCATGTAGCTTATCAACAACACGGAATTAAGCGAACTACACTGCGATTCATCGGATCTACCTTCACTTTCAGGTTGTATTTCTCTGTTGAATTATCTTGTGACGAGTGCGCATTTAGTCAGAAGGTGACCTCAACGCTACGGCATTTCTTGAGCAAATTAATCGAAATTAACAAAAAAATATTTATATGATCTAATTTATTCAATATATACATGCATGAAATTAACATATAAATTCTAACCCGTTAAGCGTCCATAGCTGTATTGATCAATTTAACTTATCATCCTCATCATCTTGATGTATCGATCTTTTCTTTATGTTATCGGCCTTGCTCGATCTGACTTTTCATCACAGGATGACCGCATGCTTATCTTGGGGTCGACTGAAGTGGATGGATATTTCGATTGGACCGCAGATTCCGCAGCGTTAGGCGTCTTCTGCGGAGCAATGAGTGTCTAATCAATCATCACATATTCTGATCATTATCTTCTTAAGCTTAATTCGTATCAATCTTTGGGCGTGAAATCTTTAAATAAATCTGAGGCTAAAGGCGTTTAATTTATGCGTCTAAAAATCCTTTAAGAACTGGCTCTGATTAAAAACCGGTAACCTGCCGTCTTTTCGCGAAAATTTCAGGAGCGTCGTAAAAATTTAAAAACAGTGAGAAAGTCTTAAAACAATTTCGATCTGAGCGGTAGAATGCGTGCATGTATATGTAAATTTGCAATTTGGTAAAGCGTAGGTAAAGCTATCTTTGCGGTAATAATGCGTTTATATGGCGAACGATATCAGTAAGTCTTTGTAGAAATGTAACAATCTGTTGAATAATATCTTTGTAAGTTAAATCTTGTATCGATCGATGTCGAAGAAGGATTGATTTTCGTTTGATTCATTATGTCAATCGTTTTCATTTTAGAAATGTCGTTCGTAATTCTTGGGTTTTGACTTTCATTCATAAAATTAGTCAACGGTCATTTCATGTAGGTAAAGGCGGCTCGTCACTTTCTGACTGCTTTTAGACAGGTTAGACTAGCGACACCAACCTCAAATGCGGGGGGATCTTAGATCGATCTCGTCACCATTCGAACTTTTTTCTTTATCTGCCTCGCATCATTATACTATCGATTTTCGACATTTCACTTGTTTATCAGCATTCCTTAACGTGTGTAAAACATTTATATCTTCGATGAAATCGTATCTTCTATTAGCTGTCGTTGTGTCGTTAATCATCTGATCATCGAGGTCGAATCTTAACATTTGTATTTCATTCAATATGACAATACATTGATATGGATCATGTCGTTCATACTGATTTATCTGAGCGGTCGAGCGGTAGAAGCGATTGGCATACATAGGCGTGGCGAATTTCGTTAGCGATAATGTCTCGATTAAAATTCGTTATTGATGTGCGCTCGATCCTCCGCCAGTCTGTGGCATAATAAAATAACTCTTAGCGCTTGTCATTGAAACTCATAAGTAACTTAACGAAATCTTTGATCTTACACTGTCTCTCTCGTAAACTTTGGAAAGCGGTCGACTCAAGTAATCTCGAAGAAATCTCTAGCGTCGTTATTAATTATCTGTTGTCGATAAACTAAAATTAGCAAACCGCCAATCTAAATCCCGATAATTCTACCACTCTTTAGCGACCAGCGGTTTAGAACTCCTCAATCCGCATTTCAGCAGGAAGGCTTAGAAAGAAAAAGGATAGGGAAAGAAATTAGACGATCTTACTCCCGTCGGCCGAGAGCGAATTCCCTGGCGCCGTTCGGAATTTCCCAAGCCGCTACGGGACTTTCAACCGTCGGTTCAGGATTTACAAAACCGAGCGATTACGGGTTTTGGAGCGGTTACGGGACTTACTTTGTGCGGTGCGGCGTTTCCACGCGGCAACGAAGGGAAAATCGGCTTCCACCGAGTGCGGCGAGACCAGGGGAAGTCGTTACGGTTCGAACGGCGCAGTCGGCGCCACGGGATCGGTCCGTCGAAGATCTTGAGGAAGGGCGGTTCTGCTCTGCGTCACGGGGCGTCGTCGAAGCCGAGGAAGGAGGAGAAATCCGTCGATCTTTGGTCAGGAAGCGGTCGTCGATCTCGCGGCGTCTTAGAAGGAAATGAATTAAGCGGCTTAGGAAGGAAATAGAATTACCTTGATTGATCCGTAGAACACGCGTCGAGTGGCTAAATCCGGTAGATCATCGAAGGAAAGTGGATCTACGATAAGTTCTGATAAGCAGGTTAATTAACTTAAAAAACTTAATTAGAATTAATTAAATGGGATATTACAACACCTCAGGGCCGACTTGAAAAAAAGTAAAATTTGTGCGAACAAAAGGTGCTTGGTGGAATTCTCTATTAGAGACAAATTGCAATAATATGTGTGGTTTGACGTCATGCCCATGGATTCTTGCCAAATCCCTTTGAACATACCATGGTAGTATGACAAAAAAATAGTTCATGATAGATTCAAAAAATAACGACATTTTCAAGAAGGATGGGAAGCGTATTGTACTCCTACCATGGAAGGAGACTTAGGTGGCTATTGATAAGTCAAAACTAGAGTTGGTTTCTCAAGCTATCTTCCTGTAGTCAATGAGGGAGAAACATAAAGCACTAGCACTTATACAACTAGAGGAGATTGAGGGAGAAGAGCTCATACTCCACTGTTGAAAAAGTTTCAGGATAATGATTGATAATTTGTCCAAGAGGTTATCACCCCTGAGGGACATACAATACACGATATATTTTATTCAAAGATTGGTCTTTTCAAACCGACATGTCTATAGAATGTGGCTGACAGAGCACGAGGATCTACAAAGATAAGTTGAGAACCTGATGTCCAAACAACTAATGTGTAAGAGCACTTACCCGTGTGTTATTTCTACCTGATTTTACTCAAAGATGCCTTTTGGCAAATCATCTTAACATTTTACAAAAATAAAAAAAGGATGGCTTCTGGCGTATATGCATTGACAACATAGCTATAAATAAGATCATCATCAATGACAGATTGAACATTCCTCGATTAGATGACTTATTAGACCAACCACATGAGACAACCACCTTCTCCAAGAGATCTTCGTAGTGGTTATCATCAAATCTATATGACACCAGGAGATGAGCAGAAAACTGCCTTCAATATCAGTGATAGATTATATGAGTGGATAGTAATGCCTTTTGACTTGTTTAATGCCCCAAAAACCTTCATGAGGCTAATAAAGCAGATATTCTGAGCTTTTATTGAAAAAATTGTTGTGGTATAATTTGATGGCATCCTAATCTACACTCAATGGAAGACCATCTAGAGAATTTAAAACAGGTCTTTGAAGCCCTCATAAAAGATAAGTTATATGGGAATCCCAAAAAGTGCACATTTTGACCTCTCCGATATGTTTTTTGGGGTATATTATTTCAATTGTTGGCATAAAGATGAACCTAGCTAAAGTAGAAGCTATTGTGAATTGGCCCAAACCATAGTCTTTCACACAGATTCATCGGTTCCATAGAGTGACGTCATGTTAAAAGAATTCATCGAGAATTTCAAGTCTATAGATACCCCATTGACTTAGATTTTCAAAGTAAACGATTAGAAGAAACATAGGCTAATTTTGACACATTGAAGCAACTAATGACACAGGCACCCGTTCTACCTCTTTTGAACTTAATCAAGTATTTGAGGTGCAGTGTGATGCATCTAATATGAGGTTGGAGTTATTCTACGTCAAGGTGAGCATCCTATTACTTTCTTCAATAAGAAGTTCAGTGACTCAAGGCAAAACTATACTACATATGACATAATTTATGCTTTTGTAAGAGCTCTCAATCACTGAAGTCATTATATATTGGTCAGTGAATTCACTCTCCTCAATGATCACAAGGCATTTGAGGTTCCAAAACAGTTAGAATAAATTGAAGGATATGCATGCATCATGAGTGAAGTTCTTCTCTTCATTTCACTTTATGCTTAAGCATAAGTTGAGAAGCTAGAATAAGGTAATTGATTGCCTAAGTCACCGTCATCTCTTGAAAACTAACTTACGGTCAAAGAATGTTGAATTTAAAGTGATGGAAGACCTTTATGGTATATAAGAACTTTTAGGAACTGTAGAATAGATGTCTGAAGAGACCATTTGAGCAATCAGAAAAAATTGTGCATTCTTAGGTGTTCACTCAAGGAGCCTATTTTACCGAAGTGTTATGATTGAGGAATGATAGAGCAATTTTGCAAGGACAACTCTTCCCTGGTGAAAGAAAATTTTTTTTGGCCCAACTTGATCAGGATGTTGACAAACACATCAAATAATGTAAGATATGTCACATGGCCAAGATGTGGTAGCAGAACACATGTTTATACACTCTTCTCTCTCAATGCAAGAGTCATCATGATTGGATGTGAGTCTAGTTTTTGTTGTAGGTCTGCCACAGACCTACAAAATAAGAATTTTGTTATGGTGATAGTAAATCACTTCTCCAAGATGGCACACTTCACATCTTGTCACAAAATGATAGATGTCTCACACATAGTTAATCTTTATTTCAAAGAGGTGATTCTGCCAAAGACCACCTTAGACTAGAATGTGAAATTTCTAAACATTTTTGGAGGACACTATAGGGAAAGTGAGACATGGAACTTCAATTCGACTGATGGGTAAATGGAGGTAGAGAATCACAATTTGGGCAATCTCCTTAGAAGTTTTGTGGGCAAAAACATCAAGCAAGAAAATTTGAATCTTCCTCTGGTTGAGTTCGCCTACAACAAATCCACCAACCAATTTAAAAAGTATACTCCTCTTGAGATTGTTCATAGCAAAAACCCACTCAAATTTTCAGCGTTGGTTTATATCTTCCATTCTATTGAGCCCAACACTGATGCAAAGGTTAGGACTAAAAAGATATAAGATTTACCTGAAGAGATGAAGAAAGACATTAACAAGTAAAACAATAGACATTAGAAGCAGGCAAATAAGTTTAGGAAAGTTATTTTCTTTCAAAGGCATCCTCTTATAATATCCAATTGGAATCTATTTAATAAAAGGGCATAAAACATGATGTATAATTGCTTAGGACTTAAAGCAAAAAATCTTCGAGTGCATTAAATATCTTCTTAATCACAATAAACCATACAAAAGTTCAAGAGAGGTACTTTGGCAAAGAAAATTTCATAAAACATTCTTTTAAAATACAAAGTAAAATAAACAAGAAAAAAGATACCTGATATATTGTTTGTAAGATTGTGACTTTGGATTTTCCAGTATGTAAAGAAATGGACCAACAAGGTATAAGTATCTGCGCTGCCATACAGCCTCCCTATTCCCCACTCCCTATCAAGAATCATTGTTGAAAATTATTTTAAAAAATTACAAATAATACCAAAAAGATACAATATCTGAACCAGGAATCAAAGTTTGGAAACACAAAGAACATTAACAAGCACCCAAAGACGTTATCATGGGAAAAATGTAATATATCAAAGCAATCACAACCTTTCATATGACAATCATGGATAATATTACTATATCAAATTGGTTAACGTTATCTTCCATTCAAGTAAACAATCTACAAGACCAACGTGAAATCATCATCCATTTCTATTCAGGAATAGAATTGAGATAACCACGAAAGGCCAATCGTACTAATTGCATGCACATTACAAAACCAAAATAGGAAGAGGATCACATCATGGTTAACAAAAAGTAACCAAACCAACCACCTTCTAAGTTTATGTTATTATTCTTGTAATTGCTCCACATCAATCAAGAAATCCAACAGAATCAAATTTGTAATGCAACACTCGTATTCCCTTTGGAGCTACCCAAGTCGATCATGTTGATTACCTAAAATTGAAGTACTGTACTTTGACGGGAATTTAAGTCATATAAATTACAATGCAAGATACAGAATTAAGCTAAAAGTAACAAAAAATAGTATCAGATCCATAATCACAAAGACATGACAATAAGTACCTTCCAAGTAAGAACAGACAACCATCCCTCAAAATCAGCTTGACTCCAAGGCTGAGGAGTATCTGGGTTAGAAGTTTCATCCTGGAAGACCTTCACTACCTGTAAAAGTCTATGGTACCGAGCTGGAGAGATATGAAATCCCAATGATGGCAACCGTACAGCAAGTCTCATTGATGGATAAAAAGGATTTTCTGAATGAATCTAAAGTAAAAAAAGGTGAACCAAAAAAGGCATTAGCATTCAAATGCTTCCATAAGAAAAAGAGAGGCGATGTCTATGAGATAGAAACCTGCTGAAGCTTTAAAGAAATTCCACATTTATCAAGAACGGAAAAATTTCGACAACAGGAGATATCAGTAAGTGTTTCTCTCCAATTATAATCACCATCAACCAAGAAAGCAGACATATCATTTAAAATCAAACTGAACTGCAAATACATGTTCTCTTCCGAAGAATCACTATCCCAATAATCCTGAAATGAATGAATTGGTGTGAGTGAGAAACTTCCGATCTCCCAGAAGTCTTGCAATATAATATTATTTTAGGCTACAACATTACCTGTGTGCACAACATCAAATTTCCCAAATCAAGAAGAAGTTTTGTTGCATGATGGTCATCAGGGCAGAAGTTGGTTGGGATAGTAATCTTAGGAGCCGAAATATCCAGATCAATAAGAAACCTACAAAGACATTGTACTTCAAAATCATAACAAAGTGTCTTAGTTTTCATGGGAAACACAACAAAGCGTTTTGTCCTGTATAATTATGTGTCTTAGTTTCTAGCATTGATGATTTGATAACATGCCATAAATAAACTTCAAATTTAGCTTCAAATAACAATCTCAGTCTTCCATGTGTAACTATGGGATTAAAAAACTCTATGTTGACAATCAAATAGGCTGAAATATTCATCAAACACTTTGGACTAATAACCCCTCATCACAAAATGATTCCACTTCATCTCTGTGCACACTCTACATTCCTCTCGGCTCATGCTTCAGCCAAACTTCCACTAGTTGGACTCCCAAAAAGCCAGAAACATCATTTAAAATCAAATTAAACCTTGCTATCATTACTAAAACGAATGTACAGCTATCAGTGAGAAACTTCCAATCTAGCAAAAGTGTTGCATCAAAAATATTGTTTTAGGACAAGGCTCCAACATTACCCATGTGCACAACAACAAATTTTACAAATCAAGAAGTTTTGTTGCATGATGCTTGTCGAGGTAAAGATTGGTGAATTAGGAGCCAAGATATCTAGATCAATAAGAAACCTATTTTTTTAACCTCGGAATCATAATAAATTATCTCCGCTTTCTTGAAAAATGTAACAGTGTCTTGTCCTACATAATTAGGCGTATAAGTTTTCAAGCCTTGAGGATTCAATAGCCTACAATAAGCTAAATTCAAATTTGACTACAAGATACAATCTTAGTTGTATGTGTTAATATGTGATGTACAAATGCCTTATGTTAATAGTCACATAGCCAGTAATATTCATCAAACACATTGGATAAGAAACCCCTCAGTACAAGATGATTCAAATTAAAAGGCTTCGCAAGCCATCTAAGCCCAAACTTTCCTTACATTCCTCTTGATAAAGCCAGTTCCCATGGATCGGATTCCCTGCTACTCAAAAACCTGTGCATAGCAATGTTGGATACTACAAATTCTTAGCTCAACTGTCTACTCAGAATGCCAACCAAACTACTCAACACTGTCAAAATATTCTCAATTACCTAGGTATTATCACTAGTCAGCTAATATTACACACTCAACCACCAAATATCTCCATGTGCAGGCAATGATTTTGTCAAATCACTTCTAGGACACACCATTCTAACATGCAACAAACCTCAAACCTGTCAAACAGCATAAGTTGATCACCCTCTTATGGAATACTTAACACCCCTTAGAATCCTCTCAACACAACCAAGTCATAATTATTGAAGCTAGTTGATCAACCACAAAAATGACTCTTCTTTATCGTCCAAAATTTTCTCCCATACGAGCCTAACATCAACTCTTTCTCTTTTCTTATGAACTTATTGTAAAATATTGATTAATCTTCCTCCTTGAGAAAATTGTTGTAACAATATAATTCATGAAATGTTAATACCACATGAAAATCAATTCCAAAGTGGATGTAGGCATTTGCTGAACCATTAATAGATTATGCACTAAAAATTGTTGTAGGCCTCTTTCTCATTTCTTGCATTTGTTCATCACACTAACTCCTCAAAAACTCAAGTGTCTAAAACTTTCCCACATTTATACGAACGCTTGAGCAATTTTTTATCCAATTTTTTATCCAATGCTAATCAATCTATTAGATAAGATAAGCTCATTGTTCACACCATGTTTTGAGGAATAAACACCATCAATTCAAAGATTCATTGTTTTGATATGACTTTTTTATTTTTTGTATTTTTTTTATCCTATAATTATATTGATTACCATATAATTTGATATCAAAATAAAATTTTAAAATTTTCATTTGATTTCAACAGCTTTCATTATTTTTTTAGATTTTCATATATTTTTTTCCATTCCTATCATCTTTATTAGTCTCCCACCATCCAATGTCATTTGATTTCAACAACCTAAAATCATTTTCTTTATTTTTTTTCTTTTTTGTATTTTTATTATTCTCCCACCATCCAATGTCATTGCCATTTTCACTTTTAAGCCAAACAAAGAAGAAACCATGCCATATAGCTTCCTTCCTCCTACGAAGCCAAAAAGCTGAATATCCAATTATTTTACTTGCTTTCACTCTCTTCTTTCAATTTACCTTACCAAAAATCATCAATTTGTTGTTAACATCATCCCACAAACCCCCTTCTTTTTTCTCCTCTGCCTCATACCAAAACAATTTTCTTATCTCCTAAAAACCAACAAACCTCTCAAAAATCTAAATTTTACATTTAAATTTCAAAATTAATTCAACTCCCTACTATTTTCTAAAATTCCTCCATAAACTAGCCAACCAAAATCAAAATTAAAACTAAGCCAATAATAATTGGCCTCATCTAAGAATTGGACAATATAGGAGAGCCATATTTCACAGTACTAACAGAGCGTAAAACCTAAAGTACCATACACCCCTCCCAATACAAAAAGCTTTCTTCTTTCCTCAAGATTGTTGGTATTTCTTTGAAGATGCAATATCCCTCAACCAAAAGAAACTAATATCATCAGTAAAGTTAAACTACACTTTGCTATATTTATCATTATAAGTTGAGAATTTTTCTTTCATTAATTGGAAAGTCTAATGGCATGCATAGATCATTCCATCTTATGACTAACATGATTTTTCTTTCTTTATAAGTTGAGAGTGTGAATTAGTATGAACATTTATTTTCTTGGGTTACAAGATACATAGATTGTGAGTAATTGTAATATGAATTACCCTCTGATTGATCAAACTCTATACTATATAGTATGCTTAATTGATTAATTATATAAGAACTCTTGCACACAATTGAAATTTGAATTTAGTAATTACTTCCACAATGATTATAGGGCTAGCTTGATGATAGCATTGCATATAGCATTTATGTGTACAATCATATTAAGAACACTAACTCATAAAGAAGTAAATATGAAAAATATTTAAATATGTGAAACAAATTAAACATATGATTATATGATATATAATGTAGAAACCAACATTTTTATAAGTGGAAAGAATTATAAAAGTTTAGAATAACTAAAATTTCAAAAGAACCAAATTAAAATCTTGATGAAGTAACCTTTCATAATATTCATTTATTGCCTAATGTCCCAATAGTGAATCCACCAAATAGGTACCTCATCAAGACACCTTAAATGATTTAACAGAAAAAATGATAGATCATAATTCACTTAGAACATACCACCATATAATTGTGAAGCTCATCCTTATCCTTGGGCTAAGCCCAAATGTCAACCATCCCTTACTAAAAATCCAAGAAATCATATGGATCTTAAAAATAATTAAGATCTTAAAGGCATAAAAAACATGAAGATCACAAACACCCTAAATATCTTCCTAACAATAACTATTCTAAAGATGGTCACGATAAATAGCACTAGATATCATGTAAGAGGCCATGCTATTCACATGTGATCGGCATCATAGTGAAGCTAAATACAACAAATCTTTATCCCACTATGTGGGGTCAGCTACTGAATCCTTCTTCTCCGTTGTATCTTATTAGGTGTCAAATTCTCATTTAATTCTAAAAAAATAAGATCATTTGTTATACTACCTAACAAAGTCTTCTTAGGTCTACCTCTACATTTCTTAACATACGTCAAATTTAATACATCTACTCTCCTAACTAAGTTATCAAACGACCGATATTTTATGTGACCAAATCATCCAAGACGACTCTATCTAATCTTATCTGCCACTAGAGCTACTCCAACCTTTTCACATATATTTGTTTGACATTTTATCTCGTGTAAAGCCACTAATCCACTTGAGCATCTTCAACACTTAAATTTATGCCTCTTTTATTAGTAAACTGATGGAGCACATCAAGGGAGGAAAGAACTAACAATAACAATTCAAAAGATGATCACCATGAACGGCATTAGATATCATGTAAGAGGTTATGATGTTCACATATGATCGACATCATAGTGAAGCTAAATACAACAAGTCTTAATCCCACTATGTGAGATCGGCTACATAAATCCTTCTTCTCTACTGTAACTATTAAGTGTCAAATTCTCATTTAATTATAAAAAATAAGATCATTTTTTATACTACCTAACCAAGTCTTCTTAGTTCTACATCTACATTTCTTAACATAAGTCAAATTTAATACATCTACTCTAACTAAGTCGGACGAGGCGTTTTATGACTATCTAAAACAACTCTCTCGCCCTTTGGAGCTACTCCAACTTTTTCACGTATATATTCGTTCCACATTTTGTCTTTATGTGTGAAGCCACTCATCCACCTAAGCATCCTCATCTCTACAACACTAACTTCATTTTATGCTTATCTTCTATTAGCCAACAATATGTGACATAAATCATTGCAGGTCTTACCATCATCTTATAAAATTTTTCCGTAAGTCTATGTAGTACTTTTCTATTACACAATAGGCCAGATGCATTCTTCTACTTGAACCATCCAACTTGAATTTTACTAATAACATCTCCATCTATTTTACCATTATTTTGAACAATTACCCGAGATATCTAAAATGTTCACTCTTTTTAATGAATTGATCACCTAATATCACAACCCCAATACTAGATCTTTTACAACTAAAATGCACTCCATATATTCGATTTTAGATCTTCTTAAACAAAAACCTTTAGACTCTAAGGTTGACTTCCATAAATCAATTCTCTTGAACTCCGTCTAGTCTTATCAGCAAGAAGAATATCATTAACGAAAAGCATACACCAAGGTACTCTAAATGTCTAGTAAGAGCAAACATAACTAAAGCAAAAAGATATGGGCTTAAAGGTGATCCTTGATGTAATCCAACTAAAATATGAAAATACATGGTCATCTCCTTGTGTTTGAACTCAAATAACATCTCTAGTTTACATATCCTTAACGACTTGAATATAAGTAACATTAACTCATTTCTTTTTCAAAACTCTCAAAAGCACTTCTCTTACAACTTTATCATATGCTTTCTCTAAATCAATAAATATCATATTTAGATCCTCCTTAATCTCTTTATACTTCTCCATCAAACCTCTCAATAAATCTATAGCATCCATAGTAGACCTACCCAGCATGAAACCAAACTGATTTTGAGAAACTTGTGTATGACACCTATGCTCGATTACTCTCTCCCATAATTTTAATATATAACAGTAGCTTAATTCTTCTATAATTTGCAAACTCTTGCTCCTCACTTTTAATCT
The DNA here is from genome assembly GCA_021442155.1 of Cymbidium sinense. Taxonomy (NCBI): domain Eukaryota; kingdom Viridiplantae; phylum Streptophyta; class Magnoliopsida; order Asparagales; family Orchidaceae; genus Cymbidium; species Cymbidium sinense. The sequence continues at coordinate 140,218,756 of CM038215.1, read as the reverse complement.
TAAAAATAAGAATTAACAAACTCTTTATCCACTCATCTGATAATGAAGCTAAATAAATTTTAAAAAATTAAAAATCAATGCACGCACTTTTTGATTTTAGGCATGATTGAAATGTTTCCCTTAATTAGGTAAATGAACATGAAAAATAAAGCAATTTTATTTAGCTTAGCTTACTTTAATGATTCAAAGGGAAAAAAAATATGCATACATTTTACTCCTTTCTAGAAAACAATTCAAATTATAATCCTATAATTATAGTGCAAAAAATTTACAATGAAGAAACCTTAATTCTTTGAAATCCCACCAGCAAGAGCATCGATCCATTGCATCCTTCTTTCCATGCATGATATCATTCATGGCAACCTTCTTTTCATATGTGAGAGATGTTATGTTTGATTCCTATTGTAATTACTAGCAGGTGAATTTCTTCTTATTTTAACACCAAAATTAACTACATGTTTGTTCCTTTCTATATTTTTGCCTCTACATTCGTGATGAGCTTATAATTACAATTGTATGAGATGCATTATTTTAAATCAGGTTACTTGAATTTTCCATCCACGTTCTCAAACACTCCCCCTCAAGCTGAATGGTAAAGATTTATCATTATCAGCTTGTTTAGAATGTTCCTTAAACTAGGATTACTTAGTCCATGGTATAAATGTCAGTAAGTTGATTACCTATTGTGACATAAGTAGTGTAAGTTGTCTACTCTCAAATTTTCTTTTATAAAATGGTTGTCTTCATCTATGAGTTTCATATGATAAAGCTTGGATTGAATTGTGAGTGATGTTAATTACATATTTATTATCACAATACAATTTTATAAGTCATTGCCTCTTCAAGTCTTAAAAATAATATTTACCCATATAATTTCTCATATTTCTTGTGCAAGGACTTTGAACTCAATCATACACTAGACCTTGAGATTATTGGTTGTTACTTATACATATTATAAGATTTCTTTCGAATAATGTAATATATCCGACAGTCAATCTTCAGTCAAGAAGAGATCCTATATAACCAAGATATGAATAATTATCAAGTCCAATAACTTCTTTTTTCAGAATATCCCCATAGCAAGGGATTATTTTAAATGCTTAGAAATACTCTAAGAAACTTGGAGATGAAACGCTTTTGGCCTATGCATGAATTGATAAATTAGACTAACAACAAAAGATATAGCAAGCCGATTATGTGACAAATAAATCAATCATCCAATTAATCTTTGGTATTGACCTTGCCAACTTCTATCTATTCATCAACATTGAACCTTGGACTAGATTCTTCTGAAATTTCACTCAATTTATGATCTATCAAGAAATAAATATCCTCTTTTAGAAATTTAGCAACTTGTATGTCAAAACAATATTTTAATTATTGTGATCCTTAATCTGAAACTTTATAGAGCTTCTCTTAAAGATTTCATTTCCTACAATGTTATCTCTAGTCATCATTATATCATCAATATAAACATTAAGAATTATAACCCCTCTAGCAACTGAGTACTTTATTGAAAGTGTATGATCTCCTGACTTTGTTAGTACCCTATTCAGAAGACTTGTCAAGTGTATTAAAAAAAGTTGAAGAGACCAATACTTACTTACTATAATATGAGGCGAGACAATCAAACTATCAAAGAGAAACCAAAACAATTTAAGAATTAAATTGTGATTTGCAATAAAAATTTTGGATAGTAAAACCTAGGTTTGCAAACTGCCTTTGCCCTTAAATGAAGAAAAATGAATGTTTGAACCAATGACTATAGATGAAATTCATCATGATGTCTGAGAAAAGAAGAAGCAAAAATATCCTTACACTAGAAGTAATCTCAAACAAAATGTCACTATTTGGACAAGATCGTTGAGCAATGCAGCACTAACCGTCATTGTCACCAATAGTTATGCATCTCACGGTCAAAACCTCATGTTTTATTTTAGCCTTTTGTATTGTTTGAGTAATTTCATATATTTGGACCATATATTGTAAGTCATATCATGTGTTAAGTCATTTTTTGGTGTTTGTTGATTCAAAACAATTCCACCCATTTTTCTAGCCAAGTTGGCCCATTTTAAACCACTCTATGACCAACATCACCTAAATTAAGCTCCACAAAATTATTTAGATTTGTCACATCACATTTTGACATGCCACATTTCTCCCTCCATGCCATGCATGCCACGCCCCAATCTTCCTCTTCTCACTTGAAGTCACAATCTTGCCTTAGAATTGAGTTATTTTATGAACTTGCCTTGAAACATATATGAATGTCCTTGAAACCCTTCATAGGCTCTTCAAAAAGACAACATATCAATTCCTTCATTTTCCTATGCTACAAACGGCCACTCCCCTTACATTTTATATTGGTTTGGTTCTTGATCAATATTTAGAAAAAAAAACCGAATGACAATATTTTACAAAAAAATTATTTTGGAGTTTTTTCTCTAGTGATTTCACATATGAATGAAGAATTGCTTTTCTTCAACAATTAAAGCCTCCTTGTGGACTTGGAGGAAAGTCTTCAGTAGTGTAAACAAACACACTAGCATCTAGTCTTCCCTAAGGCCGACTTCTATTGTTATTGCTTGTTGTTTTATAAACTTATTTTGTTCCATTTTAGACCGCATATTATTTTGCAAAAAACCAAAAAAAAATTCTTCTTTATGCTTATCCATAAGCAACTAGTCATATCAATCATTATTCTAGTTTAATCAATTAATGAACTATTTGCATATATTTACATTGCATGCTTGTTGTCTTACTTTATGCTTAGGTTTATTAAGTGGACCATCATTCATCTCCTAGTTTAATCAACATTTACACTACATAGAAACCATAACACTATAAATGATCTATCAACCTGCACACAAACAACTAAAATTGTTTTTTGTATGTGTTCAAGATAATGCCTCATTGCCTCACAATGCTCGCATGAAATTATCTCTCTTGTTTGAGATTCAATGAACTTCCAAATGTTGAATATAAAAAATGTTAAAGATTTTAAAGATAATGAACTCTCTTATGGTATTGATTTAAACACAACCATAATACAAAAAATTATGATCCGATATGATACATCATATAGTCATATAGGCAAATCTAAATTTGAATCTAAAATTAAAAATGATCATGTAAATCTCTAACAACTCATTGATTTTGACTCTAAATTTTATACTAATTATCTTCATCAGGCTATAATTATTAAATAGCTTGTAATTGTTGTGTTCCTCAAGCATGCATTCAATGATTTGGTTGCACTATATGTTAAACTTTTGCATAAATTAAATTGTAATTTTCAATTAATTTTTTTTATACAGAGCAAAAGATATATGGTTGTCATGCAATCACATTATAGTGTTTAACAAATTTCCATGAATATGATTGAATCTATTTATCTTTTGCACATAATCACCACTCCATGTATTATCTTTACCCACTAGAGTCATAAACCCTAATTACATCAGTAGTTAGCAAAACAAACTAATGCATTTGCACATGTTTAGCCTTTTAATATTATAATTGGGCCTCATAAATGATATCACTCTTACTAAGTTGAAGCATCTTCACGCATCTAATGTTTACTGTTATTGCCTCTACATGTGGAGTATATGTAGATCACAATATGTTATATTTCTATCAGCAGCATTTCTACCAAGAAACACTACAAAACTTTCTGATAAGATATTGATAACATCTACCAAATTTCAATATTCTTTTAATAGAATGTAATGATGACACTTTAGGTTCTTGATAGATTCCACCACACCTACTCTAAGGAGGAGAGTTCTTCTACCCCCACAAGAAAAAAAGGATTATAGTGCATATTGTTTGATTAGAGATGATTTAGATGATATTTTATTTATGAATTTGAAGTTTTAAATTTACTAATTAAGGTTTTTTATATAATGTTATTTTTGTGAAGGTCATCTTATAATAAGCTTTCCAGGTAGTTGTTGCCAAGGTCTTGTGTTAAAATCTCACCTAACAAACTTAGGTTGACCAAAAAAAAAGCTTTACATGCAATTTGGGCTTTAGTTAAAAGGCTATTCTATAAATAACGACTAATTAATTGTATAATTTGTATTATGGCAAATTCCATAAAAATTCCCCAACCCATATTTTGGATTCTTATTTTCCATCCTTGAAGATTGACAACCAAGTCATATAAGGAACTAACATCAGCAACTTAATAATTCATTTTTTGATAACTTTTCCTTTGTTCCTTTCTATTTCTGATATTTTTTACAATTTCCTTGCATATCTTGCACATGAGGCAATAATTAAATAGTAGCTAGGCAAGAAGCTATCTTATTCCTACAAGCTCCAAAACCTCTTTATGAGGGGTCATAGTAATAAAAGAGGGAGGGGGTTTCCCTATTTTTCTTGGATAATGTGGGACTATAGTTCTTCGGAGGGTGTGAAGGAAGCTGCTTGAGGCTTTGGAGAACAAACCACATGGTGGTTGACACAAAAAAGTTAGTCAAGTAGGGCATGGATGATGCATAACCCACTAATAATTTTACATGATATTCTTACTTTTTTAAAATCGATGCATAATTGCGCATGAGATGTGCATAATTAAGCATTTGCATCATGCCTCGAGTATAAAAAAATTGATTTTTGGATTTTGGGTCTATTTAACCAATATTAAAAAAATAAAAACCTTGACTCAAATTGAAACCTATCTGACTACAAAAAACTCTTGGGACGCAAAACATGGATCCCCTCTAAGGATTGAAGATTGGTCGAGTATTCAGAATCCCCAGCTCAATCATACATCATAGCTTGCATATTTTTATGGGTACCAACAAGAAGTTGACATTTTCTCAGTTGCAAAGAGTCTTTGTGGTGATGCAAATTCCTATGACTTCTTTCAATAAAATAATTCAAAAACTAATGAGCAGAAAAATAAATAATTAAAAAAAACTAATGGGCAGAAAATTAAGGTAAAACGTTCTCTGTATATTTTTAGTCTGGCGCGGTAAAGGATCGACATCTACATAATCAGTTGTTTCGCTATGTGGCGAAACATAGCAATCATTATCATAAAGAAACAAGCAATGAGGCTGCACAATTTTGTTAAAAAATGCATGCATATTTGAAGAAAATACCTAGATCTGTCCCTCAATGCCTGAGTGACTTGCTGCTGTGCGGTGCGTCTAACACCATCAATTGTCATCTAAATATTAAACAAGAAATATATTCACCGACAAATGATTAAAAATGAATTTCATCTACCACAATCTGAATTTAAATTCAACGATAATACCTGAACAGCAGCAGCAGTCTCCAAAGCTAAGTTCTGAGTAACGGCAGTATTGCTCTTGAAGAAAGAGATAATTTGATCAATGGAATCCTTCAGATACTGTAGAATCGAAGCAACTTTTATAAACAAGAAGTAATTGATGACCACAACCATTGCAAGATCAAAGTAACATACTGTCATGTAACACGGAGAAGCCTTAGCAACAAAACTCCAATCTACTTCAGCATCAAAAGGCTTGTAAGTAAATACACCAACAAAAGAATCAGTAGCATATGCACTCTGACAGAAAAATGAAAGGCGGAGTTCAAAAGACATTAGTTAAGGCAGCTACTATGGCAAAAACTTGAGATCACTGCACTCCAACTAAATCAATGGACATGAATTAGTCAAACCTCAGCAAGAAGACCATTTGGAGATAAGAGCCTGTAAGATTCCAACTTAAAATCAAAAACTTTGTCTCTGAATACGTTTTCAGGGAGCAGGCCAGTCCCTCACAAGATAAGTCAGCAAGGCATTCTTGACCATCAGCAATGAGCTTTGATGCATTGTGTTTCATGTGAATCTCCAGAAACAACTGAGGCAAGTCCGTCTCCTGACTAATCGCCAAATTCACATCAGAGCCATCCTTATAACCAATTACCTTATTTAGCCTCTCCCAGTCTTCTTCAGTGAAACCTTTGGAGCCATTATCATCCTTTCCAGATGAAGTCCTGCTTAAAAAAAAAAGGATGACTCTTCTTTAAGTGTGAAATATTATTCAAGGTAGTGTAATCAGGGGTCAATAATTAAATTATATAATCACTGGCCACATTATACCGATCTGAATGTTTAGAGATACAGAAGTCACAAATAAGTTGTGGTAGAAATGAGTATTTTGGGGTGATATATAAAAAAGTGATAAGGGCGAATAAAAAATGATTGGAGAAGGGTAGTACCTATGAACATGGAATAGACAAAAACAGATTTAGGGGTTTGGATATATGTAATGGAAGATAAAGATGCACAAATAAAATAAGAATATTAATTAATGTAATAAAGATAATGTGAAATGATGATAAGAAAATCCACCATCCAAACGACCACCAAGATTGCTTCACTTTCTTTTTATCTTGATAAGCATCAGATTCTACAGACTGCTCTACAAACTTGTGTGCCAGCATCCTGCATGAATAAAAGATCAGCCAGTCAGCAGAAGCTATTTTATTCTCTAGAATATAAAAATGGATGGTAATTATAACCAAATTAACAATTATAAAAGGACCACTTTCCATCATGTTCGAGTAACATGTCTCCTTTTATCACAATCCGCAGTATTTTCATTTCAAATCTGCTAATTGCCCAGCACATTTCAGTTGTGCTCAAGCAATTCCTTACCGCTTCTGATGTGTGTGTGCTCAAGTAATTCTTTACCACTCTGGAGTATGCCTCCTCGGTTCTAATTTGACCTCACTCTAATTCATTAATTATCCCTCAACATCACCTTGAATGAATTAGAGAAGCTCGTAATTTCCAATGAACTATTTGCAGTTGTATCAATGATCCTTTAAATGGATCATCCGTAAGTATTTCAACAATAATATTTGCATGAAACATAAATAATCTAATAATACTCTAGATCGTTTTCTATCTCCCAATGCTCCATCTTCCTAATTGTGGCTTAAAAGTTTTAATCCCTACCATTTTTTCTTTGAATTTGTTAATCAATCTTAAGGATCATACTTTTGGTCAAGAATTTTCTAGTTCTGCAAAGAAGGTTTCAGGTAAATGATGGATCATTGGTGCAAGAGCTTTTCTCTGCTAAATGATCGGGTGAATTGCATGATCATGAAGCTTAAACTCATTAAAAGAAGACTCAAACTTTGAGAAAAGCATCAAAATCATATAATCTCTATTAACTCAATAAAATAATCATAATAGTAAAATAATAATATAATATTAACTATAATAATAATATAAGTATTAAATAAAGTTAATAACAATAGGAATGATGATATAATAATAAGGTTTAAGATCAAATTGATCCCTCAACTATTTATGAAGGAATTTAATCTCGACCAAACAGAGAATAATTTGATCCCTGACTATTTGATGACAAGTTGGTTCCGTTTGGAATTTAATGGAAAATTTTAGAGAAATAATGAATAAAACAGGGCATTTTCAGAATAACAAATAAAAATTAGTAGTTAACTAATAAACCCTACCCTCTTCTCATTTGCATTCACATATCAGATCAAGGACCAATTTGGTCTAATCAAACTAAGGATCAAATCGCTCGTGTTACCCACTAAATTGATCATAAATAGTTGAGAGACCGATTTAGTCTTAAACCCTATAATAATATAATAATAATAAATAATGTAATAATAATAATAATATAATACTAATATTAGTATAATAATAATACAATAATAACAATAATCTAATAATAATTTATTAATTTTAATAATGATAAATAATAATAGGGTTTAAGGTTTAGGATTAATTATTAATATGAAATTATAAATATCATTATTATTATTATTATTATTATTATGAAATAATATTATAATGAAATATTAGTGTATTAATAATAATAATACACTAATGATAATGGTACAATAATATTAATATAATAATAATCATAAATGAGAATAATAATGATTATGATGATAATGATGATAGTGAGAATAATAATTGATGTGGATGATGGTGAAGAAAATGATAGTAAGAAAAACATTAAATTAACTGATGATTGTACATAATTATAAGTTTCATGACGAAAGAAATTACTCTCATAAGTAAGAAAGCAACCAAATCTCATTAAAAGTAAATAATTATGTTTTCTATTTTACAATAATTATTTTCATTCATCAAGATCAAAATGCATTAATTATTATGCTTGCTAGTAACAGAATGTTCAAATTTCAACACTTTTATATGCTTCCATATGTACATTAAGAATGGTCTCTATTTGACACTAAAAATGTTATTGCAATGGCTTTAAATGATTTTCACTTTCTCAGCTTATGAAACCCTCATATTGATGTGAATGTTATTATAAATATTTCCATGATTAAACCCTCAACCAAATCTCATTAATTATTAAGTAAAAAATACTTGTAAAATAAAGTCATGAAAATCAATATACTATAATTGCTTGTGCATGTCAACTAATGAAGTTCACCCTGGGGATGCAATGTATCAATGCACATAAATGAAAATGAAAAAGATTTCCAACCCTTCAGAGTTAATCAGAAAAAGTTAACTTCCCTCCGAGATTGGTTTGAATAATATTATAAGATGGTGCCTTTCATATACACAGTTAGATAATGACTCATATGGCGTGTATTATAAAATAAGAAAATCTAAAATATGAAAATAAAAAGAGAATAAACAATTCTTGATCATACTCTTTTATAAATGCATTTGTTTATCATTTCATGAAAAAATAGATGGTATCGATTTTTTTGATAGAAACTAGAATACATATTGTTTTCTTCATTCTTGAATTAGATATAATTATCCATTGAGTTGTTCAACCCACTCTTTAGTTAATGAGCATTTCCATGAAAATATCTAATAACGTAAATTGATGGAAGACATAAATACGTATATAGTAGGTTTACTTCTAAAGTTAAGCGATGTATTAATATTGAAAGCAATATATGTGATGTACTATAATGTAAAATATCTTATTTTTAAAATTAATAGTTTAGCTTTTCTATTAATAATAATATGATAATATTTTAATAATTCGTTCGACCTCCTGTTCCAGTCTTAATAATCTGAGCAGTATGATCAAATCATGATAATCATCAACTACTATTTTAATAAGGGAAAAATGCTCTTAACTAATAAATCAAAATAGCCATTGGTAAGTGCATGTGTCTAACATCAAGATATGTATTTGAACCTTTCAGCTTGCACTAAACTAGAATGCATCTAAGCGATTCTTGTCTATGATGTCATATATGCCCACATCAGGCAGCTTCAGCTATAGAATTTAGACTTCAATAAGTTAAGTAAATTATGATTTTAACTAAACTCACTATAATTTAAGAGAATAATTAAATTTTATCTTAACCAATTAAATATATATTAATTGATTAAAATATTGATATAAATTTAAAAATTACTTATTATATGAAGATAAGTTAGATGAATTAGACCTTAAATTATGTCACATTAAGACAATTAGTATAAAGATGGAACAAATTATGGTATAAATACTAAACTATTCTAAATACGTGTCAATAATAATTATAGAACACCTTTGTTTCCATTTTTTATTCTGTAACAGGCTTTCAATTTTCTATTTCCAAGTATGATATGTCTTATGCTATTATGTGAATGGAAAAAAAAACAAAAACAAACCTAAATGTAATTAACTATTGATCTAGGATAATTAAATAGTAATTAAAATTTAAATTGAGATAATAAAGTTTTGATAGTATTTAATTATAGTGATTCAGCAAAGTATAATTAATTAAACATTTCACTGAACATATTAATAGATGATTTACTGCTTATTATGCTAAATTAAGAATTATATGTGATTTATAGGTTACTTAAATTTTATTTTAAGCAATTAAATATATATTAATTAAAATTTTGATTAATCTTAAAAATTGATAATTAATCAGTTCACATAATAATAAATTAAATTAATAAGTGCCTAAATAAAATCTAGTTTTGATGATTACTACTTAGATGGAATTTATAACAGAATAAATACTAAATTATGCTAATGAAATAAAGAATACCGTTGTTTTCATTTCATTCCCAAAAAGTTTTCTATTTTTCATTCCTCAAAGTAACCAATAATTAAAACACAAACATGTTTCACTTAATGCAAAATCAACAACAAAACAAAAATTAAACAAGATGAAAACAAATAATATTAAAAAATAGTCTGAGAATCAGATTCTGTAACCTCCACTAGATTTATAGCTAGGTGCTGTTGCCACTAATCTCCAAATGGGAGATCAGGATTTGATTCCATCAAGAGATAGAGAGACAGAGAGAGAGAGTAAGAGAGGACTGCTCTTTTGAACCAGTGAAGAAGGAAACAGCATCTATAGTCGAGTTAAATTGGAAAACTGGAATACAAGACCATGCCTATAGGAGAGCAATAAGAAAAAGTGCAGCAAAAAAAACGATAAAGATGGGCCAAACTGGAGACATACACATCATGCTACAAATGCACATATGGAGCATCTTTATAAATTCTATTTACAAAACAAAAAAGGAATATTTATGTACATACCACAATTCTTATGCATTTACATATCTAATACATAAAGTTAATTATTTATTTATCTAACATTTTTTTATGCTTAAAAAAGTGAATTTCACTTTTAAAAAGTAAGTGATGATAATATTTTTGATATGATATTTACGATTAAGGTATTATATATATATACAAATTGAAATTTAGATGTTAAATATGTAAATATATAAGAATTGTGTGGTATATATGTAAATCCCCCAACAAAAAATTGCTAATTGGAAAAAAACAGAAAAAAAATGCAATGTTTCAAGCCAAAAGGTCGTTGAAAGAAACAGCAGAAAATTCAGTATGCGAGTTAGGTTTGAAGTACGATGGGTGATTATTCTGTGGCTATGCGTAAGGTAGAACAAGTTACCTCCACTGAAGAATGACTCCAATGTCAAGCTCACGATCTAGTTTGTTGATCTCTTCATTGTCATCCACTACCAGACGAGATAAATCTGACTTTAAGAGAGAAGCATAGAGAGACAAATATCTCTTGCGGATACTTGCATATCGCAAAACGTCCTCCCAAGAGAGTTTTCCACTGCACGGTATTAGTGCCATGTTATACCAATAGGAAGAGAAAATATTTTTTAAAGAAAATTTTCATTCTACATGTTTGACTAGCTCGCAATTCCTTGTACAATTAAATTAATAATAATAAAACAAGACCTCTCATAGACAAAGATGATGATCCAAATTACCAAATTCTTGATTCACAAATATTAAACTCCACATACTTGTAGCATCACATAAGCTAAGAAAGTATAGATATATGAGCTACAAGAGAACTGGTAATGACAACTCGTTTCACATAGAACTATATAATAATGATCAGCGTAAATATCAATATTGTGATGAATGAGCATAAAAGTGATCTCAGCCAAAAAGATAAACAATAATAAATTGCTAGTATTAATGCATGAGTTTACTTCAAAATTTCACAATAACATTGATATTGACCATAAACTGTGCAAATAATTTCTCTGCCGGGTCATAACAATAAATTCTAAATTCAAGGACCCTATTTGCTCATCTTTTTTTTCTTCTGTCTCTGAGGGTGTAAGCTATATAAGTCCTCAAATTGTCCATTTCCTACAAAAAGTAGCCAAAACTACACCAAACCATGGATGCTAGCAGTTATTACCAACCGAGGATTCAAGTTGAAGTAATATCAATCATCCAACATTTGATCACAAAACAGAAGCAATGCAAAAACTTCGTTGGTGTATGCTAAAATTTCAGTCAATAAAAAAGTTTTATACAAACTTGCTTGCATTGTCTCAAAGTGGGAAAAAGTATCATGGATTGTGCTTTTAGATGCAATTGTGTAAAATTTATTTTTAAAAGGACTTTAACAATTGTGATTGGAAACTAAAGCATATTACTTCAACAGATTATTTCTTTCCCCCTTCATCTCTTGGGTTAAAGAGTTAATTGTCCAAATAAATTACCAAGTTACTATTAATGGACAACTTGTACTAATTAAATGTTCACCAGAAAGTGTTATAACTTAGGGTAAGGTTAGATGGATTGATGGTATTCATTTTGCCCTTGTTAAGCCCCCCTATGTCAGTATCAATTTATTGATGATACCTTTTTATTTTGTGGGGATTTCAAAAAATAATTCTTTAAACATGTTCTCTTTGTTCAAAAACACTTAAGATTTGAAAATTAATTTTACTGAATCTTCATTAATCTATCATGGTAATTATGTTAATAGAAGTTGTCTTCTTGTCAAGGTCTTGCTGAATTCACTCAAAACTTGACAATGGAAAGGTAGTACTTTATCCGACAGAAGAAGAATTACTCATTAATATGGTCCTCATTGTCATTCCTCTATACAACCTTTTATTCTTTCGGGTATCCAAATAGATTATAAAAAAAATTAATGACATTAGAAAGAATTTTCTATGGCAAGGTGATTATGAAAGTAGAGGACTCATCTTGCATGTTGTAAACACATCTATTGGCCTAAAAATTTGGTGGCCATAGCATTAAAGATCTCGAAGCATTCAATCTCTCTCTTCTTAGCAAGCGGATCTGGAAATCATTGAATTCTTATAATTCTCTAGTGAGGGGTAAGTACATTGATAGTAATTGTCCTACTAAAAAAATGGTAATGTTTTTTCTATTTTATGGACTACGGTAGCCTTCTCAGCCAATCTACTTTATTCGTTAAAAGTGTTAGCAAAACCAATTCAACTGTACCCTTAACAATGCTTAGAATGTTCATATGGTACTGTTTTAAGAGCTTAATATTGTTTGGAATCAATTGTGCTCTGTTGAATCGCAATCCTTCTATAATTTTGGCTAGAAGCACAATATCAATTAACAAAATAAGTAATATTAATATTCATTTACTCTCTTATCAATAAGGTTCTCCTCTCCAATACCAACAACCATCCCTGTTGAACGCTCCCTGATAGTTCTTTCAATGTGAAATCTAAGTACAATTTTCCATTGCACGTCGGTATTCATTATGGTATTCAGTGGATCTGCCACCACATATTCCTATCAAAATCTCTATTCATGATGGTTGAACTCCATGTAAAAGTCACCTAATAAAGTTTGTCTTCTCAAAATCATTAGGTTTTCATGAGAAAATTACCTACTGAAGTTTATCTTCCCATATCGATAATACTAATTGTCATGTATGTGGCATAAGCAAAGTTGCTTTGAAGATGATTTCCCACTTCTGCCAATATTTCCAGGCTCTATAGTTTGTTTGAAATACTTTTTCTAGTCTACTGATAGTATCCCGTCAACTTTTACCATTTAGAGATTAAAATATCTCAATAAAGAGTTGATGATCTTCTGATTTTTTTTTCTTAGCATCGGTTTGGATTACATGAAAAAAAAATGAAACCATGGAAGCTTCAACACAACAAAAAATATGAAAAAAGTTCTTTGCTTTGGAATCTAATTATGAGCTAGGAGATCATTTCATTTAAATCCGAATTTGGACTCAAAAATCTTTTTTATTGTTTAATTACCCCAGTACTAATCCACTGTTTATTATTCTGCCCTTTTGTTCTAGTTCTAACTTCTTTCTAAATCGTTTATTACTCATAATGGAAAAAATTATATATATATATATATATATATATATATATATATATATATATATATATATATATATATATATATATATATATATATATCTTGAGGGAAGAGTAACCAATATAGAAGATACAGTAGGTTAGTATAAAATAAAATTACGTTGTTTAGCGGAAGATGCATCAATAACATATGTAGATAAAAGTAATGTGAAAAGATTAAGCATCAAAAGGTGTTGACCGAAGCTAGCAAGGGCTAAAATTTAAATTTTTGTGTAACATAAAGTTAACACTTCATGCAGCACCAAATAGAAATGATTGGATGAGGGTTCATAAAGCCAACCCCAAAAAAGTTAAGATAAAGCTAATGATGATGTGGAAGATTTGGGATGTGGAAGAAATACGATGCCAACAGCAAAAGTACAGTGTTTTCGTTTCAAAACATAGTAAAAGGCTTACAAGACATGTTCAAATAGGAAGTTGTGAAAAGAAACTGGTTCTGCCTTGTAAACTTCCAAGTTCAAAACGCTTTGTACCCATCTGAAGAAATGTCATGTTCAAAAGCATCACCAGTTTCTAGTAAACAAAAAACACTCATCCCCAAAATGCAGTTGATGAGAAAGATACATGTCTTCTAAAAGCACATATTCAAATATGTAACGAGGATGGTAGGTATTTTTTTCTGTAAGTGGTCGATTTATTTCCACTGATAGCCTTAAAGCTTTCATAATATCATGGTAGAGTTGGATGGTGATTGCCATTTCATAACTGCTATGACCTAAATCACCTTATCACACAAAATCCTAGCAAGAAAAAAAAAGGCAAAGTAAGCCTTATAAATGATTATCATTGTAAATGCTAATTTTATATGAGGATCATAATTAATGGATAAAAACATTAAGTTCCCAATGTACAAATTTAATGCAGAATACAAAATAGCATCTAAGAGCAAAGTAAGAAAATGGGTTGGGGTCATAATAATATGATTAAATTTCATCTTCTGAAGTTGTAATTATCACAGTGTAAGTTAAAACAAAGAACAAGACAGTTACCTCGCCTTCTTCATTTCATCTGTTACCACTTTGTATGCATAACTCCACCATGCTCTAGGATCAGATTTCACAGGAACTTGTGGACGATAATGAGCACATTTTAACCGCTGGTTAAAAGCTGCGAAGTTATCACCAAGCTTCAAAATGTCTCTGTATCCATCCTACAATTTTTTACCCATGAATGATCGAGAATCAATTTGCAATAAGAGAAAGAAAACTCAGGAATAATTTGAAATGTACCTTCGATAAGCATAACGTAACATCATCAAGATTAATGACTGCCTGTTGTAACGCTTGCCCCGTATTTTTGGATTCATCTATTCTCAACTTTGTGTACATTGCATGTCCCGTCACTGGTTGTAAAATGTAATCATGCTCTCTTGGAAGAGCACTAAATGATTGGTCATTGCTGACTCCTAACTCAAATATCTACACATAAAGATCCAATACATCAACTATAAGTCAGAAAAATGAAATTGGCATACGATGAAAACAATACCTGATCCCATTCTGAAGGAAGTAAATCTTCCCACGATTTTTTAATATGCCAAGGAGATATATCAGAGTCAAAATAAAAAGCTAGGCGATCAAGTTGCACAGACTGCAAAACAATTAAATGCTGAATGTTACTGTCCATATCATATTTTTCTAAGACACATAAAAAGTAAGCTGTTCAGCCTCCGGAGAGTGATTTGGGAACCAAATTTGTATAACACCAAAATATGTCAGAACATGGAAATAATCATGGAAACAAAGTGATTAAAAAATAGTAATCAGAGAATTCTGTAAGTTCTATAACGACGGACAAAGCATACCTTCTGAATGTGCTCCAGAGCCCCACCAGTAGCAAAAGTTTCCTTCCCTGATTCATCAACCGTCACTGCAGAGAGCCTAGATAGCGTCAAGCCAGCTGCAAATGGGTGGCCAGGATTGCTGGGAAAATTTGCCGTAAGACTTTAAGGACCAGAAACAAATTTGTAGTTGTGTGTGTATAAATCCGTACCAAACAAAAAATAGATCTCAACCTTTCCAGGTCTTCATATCTGATATGAATATTGGTGATGGAGAGCTTGAGATTTCCAATTATAGTACTGATTAACGAACCCAGCCATGATGTATTCTTTGATAATAAAACATGCCAGCCAAGCAAACAGGATTAAAATGAGACAAATGTTACACAAACACTGCAAATATGAAAAAGTCTTTTCAATTTCTTCCCGTATAGTAAGGTGCAACAAATTGAATCTTTTTAATAATAATTACAAATCATTCTTCAGAATGTACAACAATAAATAAATAATGAAACATAAAGTTTTCAAAGATAATTAAAGAGTCAACAGAGTCAATGAACACTTTAGATCAAACACAATGGTAGTGCAAAAAAAATTCCTACCTTTTTGAAAGTGATTTCCTAATGGATGTTTTCACAGGATAGTCCTGGGAGGGAAAGGAGGGAGGAGGTGACACAGAAGTGGGGAGAGGGGGCAAATATACAACAATATCGTGTTGCATCTGCGATATTTTTCAATTTAAATATAAAATGTTAGAGCATAGCTGATATGAGTCTGGTCCGGTGTGGTTTTTGTTTGGTTCAGTGAGTTAACTCACTCTGAGTGGTCTGAACCCGGCTGAGTTGTTGATAATCGGGGAAGGTTATCGGGCTTTCGAACGTTGGATTTCTTGCTTTGCGTCGTTGGATCTACCACTTGGATTGAGTTTCTTTTGAACTGATCTTGGAACCGTCGGATTGATTGCGCCTCTTTTCTGCCCTTGGATTTGTGTTTCGATCGAGCGGTTCTTGATTCTTGTCTTCCGTTAGTGGGGTACAAGCGTTGCCTTCTGCGCGATTTGATCCCTTGCCTTGTTTGTGCTCCTTGGAATGAATATGAGCCGTTGATTGGGGCTTATGCGGCTGCTTCTGGGCCGTGGGATGAAGCTTCTAGGGGAAGCTTTCCTTAAGTTGTGCTTTTGTTTTGTTTCCTTCGACCATTCGAGCCGTCGACGCTCCTGTGAGGGAAGGAGAGCTGAGAGCGGAGAAGAGGGAGAAACCTAGGAGTTTCGATCGGTGATGGCGGTTCGTGAGGTAACCGAGAAAAGGATCTCTGAGAATAAGGAGAAGAAGAAGGAGATTGAAGAAGATAAGTTTCTTTCAAAATATTGATCATCCTCTGTTGGGTTCTTCATTTATAGTTTTCCTTTCTTTCTTAGATCTATGCTTATACCTTTATAACTACTTTCACATTCGTTCCTTCGTGGATTCGGAGATTGAGGTAAGTGAAGTATGTTATTTATTCTTCTTCTTTGTTTTTCTATCGAGCGTATGTTCTTCTCTTATTATTTGTTATGGAATTACTTTGGTACTCTGGATATAAACTACATTGGTTTAGTTTAAGCCTTTTCGTGCTCTTGTTGGTCTTTGGTTACGAGCTTTTATATGTCTTGTATTATAAAGTCTGTTATTTTGGGCATTTTGTTCTTTGTTATAAAATTCTTCATCTCTGCTTCATTGTTTGTAAAAAACTTATGTATGTCTTGGATATTTGTAGTTTTTAATTAAACTACGAGTGTAAATTTCTTCATTGATGTTATATTTTGGGTATATTGGTGAAATCCTTTTAGCCAACTGACATTTTATCTATTTGTTTTTGTGTATATTCTCCCTCCTCCATATTAACCTTGTCCTCGAGGTCAAAATCAAAAAAAATTCCTTATTTCTTCTCGATACCGAAGCCTCTGTAGCTAGCCCCAGGTGTATTAAGGCTTCTTTAATTGGTTGATCTCCTTTAGTATTGTTACGTGATCTAAAACTTGCATAGGTCACTAACATCGCCCATCTCACGAGTTGATAACTTTCTTTGGATGTATTGTAGAATCCGCTCGTATTGCTTAAGTCCGGATACATGAAACACATTATGTATTTTCTTGTTTTGGTACTCAATTTTATATGCTACATTCCTATTTTCGTAGAATTTTGAAAGGCCATAGTATCTTCTTTGTAGTTTGTATATTAATTCTCGATATTTGTTTATACATATGGTAATTTAATATCAAATCATTTACTTTGAATTGAAGCTCTCTTATGTTTATCGGTCATTTCTTCATTTTGTTTTGAGTTTCCTGTAAATTTGTTTTAATTAGCTGTAGCATTCTGTCCCTTTGTTGTAAAATTGTTTTACCTGTGTTGGTAGTTGTCTTACCGTTATAATGTATTCTTGAAGGAGGAGTCATATATCTTATGTGAAAAGGAGTTATCTTTGTGGAAGTATTGATTAATGTATTATAGGAGAATTAGGAAGGCTGTAACATCCTTGGTGTCTCAATACAAAACTCCTTAGATATTGCTCACAGGATTACGTTGGTTACTCTGTTTGTCCATCATAGAGGATGGTATGCTTGTGTGTTTTAATGTGGTTTCACTTAACCTGAACAATTCTTGCCAGAAATTGCTCATAAAGATTTGCGAGATTCTTTGTGGTATGCCGTGTAGTTTCTGATATGTAATAAAATCTATATAAGATCTAAAGCTGTTTGGTAGAGAAGTGAGCATATTTTGATAGTCTATTAACCTACTAATATAGTTGTTTCTTATTGGGTAGTCGCGTAATAAAATCCATTGATACTTCCTATAAAATAGCTTGTGGTATGGATAGGGGTTGTAATGCTGGTTTAGAATCGTATTTGACTTGTTATAGGGTTGGTTAATACAAAGTGTTTAATATCTTGTTTCATATGCTTGGTAGAATTGTTAAGTAATTACGGCCAAAATTTTCGAATTCCCCTCTCGGTGTTGAATGTAATTCCCTTATAATAATGTTTGATTAAATCTTGGTATGACAATCTTATCTTTTATCTTGTATCAAACCATTAACAAGTCATATTTAGAAATAATTACGGATTGCGATATTTTCCTAGAAAGTTCTTCTCTTGAGGCTTTGTGTTTCCTGTGATTTGTTGTATTATATTGTTGAATTGAGTATAAACGATAGAATGACATACATGCTTGATTTGTCAACGGTAACTATCTCTGAAAATAATTTTGACAATGCATTTCTTTGTTTAATCACGATTTATATTCAATAGTGTAATCATATCCGAGTTTGATTAAAATCTTTCTTTGTTGAGTCGAATTGTTTGTTGCATTAACTCCCTTATACTTTTTTGATCTGTCGATGGTAAACTTATTACCAGCAAATATTGTCTCCATCTTCTTATTTCGTTATAGCATCTCTCTTGCATATGTTGATGCTTTTTTGTAAATGATGAGCTTCTTCTTACTAAAATAAGTATAGGATGATTGTTTTGTATTAGAGCTTGATTGTTGTCTCAGATGCATCTGTTTCTATAATAAAAGGCTGAATAAAATTTGGATAGGTATCTTGGTAGTGATGTTGCTTGTTTTAATTGTAGAAAACTGTTTTGCTTCTTCGTTCTATTTGCTTGGCTAACATAGAAGTTAGTGGAGAGGCAATGGTTGCATAATTTTTGATAAATTTTCTATAAAAGCCAGTTAAACCCAAAAAACCTCTCAAGTGTTTAACTGAATTAGATAAAAGTCATACTTGTACTGTTTGAATCTTTTTTGGATCCACTTCTATTCCTTGTGCAAATAAAATATGTCCTAAACACTCAATTACATCTTGTATAAATGAGCATTTAGATGGCTTGATAAGCGATGAATTCTTGAGTTGTTCCATACTTCTTGGAGGTGAGTTTGGTGTAACTCAGTCTTGTATATATAAGTATATCATCAAAAATCTTAGACAAATTTTCTTAAGAAATGTTTAAGCCGCATTCATTAAGGCTTGGAATGTTGATGGTGCATTTGTGAGTCAAATGGCATTCATAAACTCATAGTGTCCATGAGTTCTAAAAGCTATTTGTAGATGTCTTTTAGCCATTCGATTTGATGATATCGACTTTAAGTCCAATTTTGAAAAATTGTAGCTCCATATAATTCATCCATGAGTTCATGGGTGGGAATAGAAAATCTGTTAGGTATTATTCTTATTTAGGGAATCTAATCTACAATCTCCAAGTTTCATCCTTCTTTTGATTAAAGTCTTTGGAGAGGAGAAAGGTGATGATTTCTCGATTATGCCTATCAACATTTCTTTAATTAATTTTTCAATTTTTTGTTTTACGAAAATGTGGATATCACGTAATTTTTTACTCTTCTTGGTTGAGTTCAGTGATATCGGATGGTCTATATCCGTTCTTGAGGTAGCTTCTGGACTTTGAAATAGTTCTTGATATTGGGATAATACTTGTTGTATCCCTGCAGGTAAGTTATTGAACTCTTTTATAGAAGAATTTGTCCCCTCTGTTATTTCTCTAATCTGAAAATAAGAGATTATTTCTTTCTTTTGATGCAATTTGGTGAGCGATGTGAAATCGTTCATTTTGTAAAGATGTATTCCACTTATAAGCATATTGTCGTCATTCAGTAAAGTTTCATAGTCCTTTTGTAATCATTATACATTAAATCGATTGTTAACCATTGAACACCCAAAACCATCTGCTCCTTGCATGGGTAACAAATAGCAATCGTGGTAAAAGTATTTTTGTAGTTGGATAGGAATATTATTAGAACATATTTCGAACATTTTAGAGTTTCCCATTCCTTACTTGAAAAGCGGTCACGGGTGTTACTTGTAGTCGATAAATTTTGTTAGTTTTGATTGGATGATAACCAACGTCGATCAAAACTTGTACTTTTATTTTCGGTCTTGTAATCTTAAAGTTAGGATTACATGTAAATCATTGAGGCGATTTACGAAAATTCTTCTTGTGATATTTGTATTTACGGTTGCTTCTTTGCATGTATTCTTTCTTGATCCTCATTGATCACCATTAAAAAATAATTTGAATTTGCGGATATGACCTGTGATACTTATCATCAGTTAAAACATAATCCTTTCTTTCTTCCGTCTTTTGTGTTGGTGTTAATTCTGATTGGAATGTTTTTTGTTTGTTGGCCATATTATTACTCGATTAGGTCTTTGAGGTGTAGTAAGGTGATTGGTATAATTGTGGCTGTTTTAGTGGTAGAGTTTGATTGGTTCTGTAATTTCTTGTCATGATAATTTCATCAATTTATCTTTCATTAAATAATTGAAAACTTGTTGTAGAGAGTTTGGTAGGCTCTTACTTCCTTTTTGATATCAAGTCTTGCGATTCAAAACAACTTTGTAGAAATTCGGTGGAATCTGCATCGATTAGCTTCTTGAGTGTTGTAGAAATTACGGGTAGATTTCATTTGTAGCCTCTCCAATCTACGTATGAGAGATAAATCTTTGAATGACGCTTTCAAGTGTGTCCATCTATTGTTTATTTAAGTACATCCACGATCGAACAGTCTTTGGTCCATCCAAAGCGATCAGATTAAGAATTTCGTCCTCGATAAGCTATAATAATAAAAAAATTGAATTGCTTTGAGCAACCTCGGGATTTTCTCATTGGCATATCTACTTTCACAGTCTATTGTTGTCTTTGTGGTCATTGTATTTGGAAAAGAAATTTACGTATGAGAGTACATACGTATTTGTTTCTTGAAGATTGTTTTCCAATTTTTCTTCTATGGAAGATAATCTTCTTGAGACTTCATTTAATAAAGTGATTGAAGACATCTGTTCATCTGTTTTATTGATTCTTCACTCCTCTATTGTTTTATCTTCGTCCTTATTTTTAAGGATGTGAAACAGCATGATAATCCGTGTGATTTTTTTTGGTTCGGTGAGTTAACTCACTCACTCGGTGAGTTGTTGATAATCGGAAGGTTATCGTGCTTTCTAAACCGTTGGATTTGCCTTTGTTCTTGGTGGTTGGATCTGGATTGAGTTTCTTTTGAAGCGATCTTGGCGTGATTGATTCGCCTCTTTTACGCCCTTGGATTTATGTTTGATCGGCGGTTCTTGATTCTTGTCTTAGTTAGTAGAATGCGTTGCCTCAGCGGTTTGATCCCTGCCTTGTTTGTGCTCCTTGGAATGAATATAAGCCATTGATTGGGGTTTATCTGCGTACGGCGTGGGATGAAGCTTCTGGAAGCTTTCCTTAAGTGTTTTGTTTTGTTTCCTTGACCATTCGAGGTCGGCGCTCACTGAGGGAAGGAGAGGCGAGAGCGAGAAGAGGAGAAACTTAGGGTTTTGATCGGTGATGGCGGTTAAAGAAAACCGGGAGAAAAGGATCTTGAAGAAGGAGATTGAAGAAGATAAGTTTCTTTCAAAATATTGATCATCCTCTGTTGGGATTTCTTCTATTTATAGTTTCCTTTCTTTCTTAGATATATCTTATACCTGTAACTACTTTTCTGTTATTGGGATTCTTACTTGTCGTTCTGGAGATTGAGGTAAGTGAAGTATGTTATTTCTTTATTCTTACTCTTCTTGTTTTCTTCTTGTCGAGTGTTTTCGTTCTTTTGGCTTATTTACGTTATGGAAATTACTGGTACGGATATAAAACATTGGTTTAGTTTAAGCCCCTTCACGTTAGTCTTTGGTTCTGAACTGTTATATGTCTTGTATTATAAAGTCTGTTATTTTGGGCATTTTTTTGTTGCTGTTGTAAAAGTCTTCATCCTACTGCTCTCTATTGTTTGTAAAAAATTTATGTATGTCTTGGATATTTGTAGTTTTAATTAGCAATCGAGCATGTAAATTACTCTGTTGATGTTATATTTTGGGTATATTGGTGAAATCCCTTTTTTTCTCTTTTTGTTTTTATTAATTTGTGGATATGTATTCATATCAATAGCTTAACAAAAACAAACCCTCACGCAATATTTTTATTATTAATAGTCATTAATAACAAGAATATGTTGTCCAGGTGAGACATTTAGCAAAAAAATTATGATATTGAAAATTTATCTCTTTGCAACATAAAAAATGTCTCATTATAAGCATCACAACGGTACACTATGCCTAAAGGGAATAATAAAGATACTTAAAAGGTGAATTTATAAAGGAGCATTACAAAGACAAACATATGGATTTAAGTCCTGTGCAAAAAGGATGTGCAAGAAAAATTAAAATATTTAGATGGATATGCTATTGCTCTGGAAAAATGACTTAAAATCGAAGGTGAAAGAAAGGTAGTGGGAATAGTTTGATTAAAGATAATATAGTAAAAAATAGAGTTAGTAGCTTGAATAAAGATCCACCAAAAAGGTGTGAAGAAAATCTCAATGTGAAATGAATTGGAAAGAAAAGAAGATCGTAAGTCAAATGGCTAGAAATTATGCCAAAAACATATATAGGCTGAAGTCAACACCTCATGTAGCACCCAATATGAATGAATGAACAAGTAGAATTCATAAAACTGACCCCAAATAATTTACATAAAACTAATGATGATGATGATGAGAATGATAATGATGATTTTTCCACCCGGTTACATAACTTTTCTTAAATATACATTTTTGTACGAATTTAAAATAGTATTTCATAAGCAACCTCCCTTCTAATGAACTTTTTCAACAGCGAAAGAGCTTGGAGCTACATTACCTCTATTGACATCTTGAAGGATAACAAAATATTGACATTAGCCACCAATATTACTAAAACAAAGGTAAGAAGCCCAATCTTTTGCAAAAGATATCAAAATCGGAAAGCTTCATTTACCACATACAGATGAAAAGCATGCACTAAATTGTTAAGCACTTCAACCATATGGGGACATTGACTTGTTATAAAAGGTCATAGAAGTACAATATACTGGTAGGCATTCATTGATTAATCCTTCGGAATATATGTCGACAATAATAGCTTAAACATCACAAACAATCGCTAATATGCAAGATAATTTTCTTTTTTAGGAAAAATCATAGAATTACAAGATGCAAGTATTCATTGACTAATCTTTTGTTATACATCCATAACAATGCTAGTTTCAACATCAGAACTGAAAATTCATTAATACACAGATATTTTCTTATACATGGCATAACAACAATAGTGTCAACATCAGAACTGAACAAACAATAACATAAATGCAGACAAGGAATAGGGAACATTGTTCGACAACACGACGATATTCCCCAAAATAACCTAGTCAACAGCTTTTACTAAATAGAATCATTCAGTCAGAAGTTACATAGAATAGAAGATGTTTAAGTTTTACAGAAAATAACTAAACAATAACTTTGGACGCATCAAAACTGAATTATTGGATATGTTTAAACTTCTACTTAAATTGAAAACACTTCCAATAGTTACTACTAACCTCCAATATGCTACCAACTATGGAAAATGTTTATGATTCATTGAACTTACACTAAATAGCAAAAGCATTTCAAATGCTTAATCTAATCAATTTTATAGAAACAACCACTTCTAAATGTTAAAGTTTGCTACATCAACCCTTCCCCCGACCCATATTATCAAGAACATTGAGCATTCTCAAGTACACCCCTTATTTATTCATGTTCAATTCAACGTTCTAAGTCACAAAAACCACCCATCATTTTTGCCCGTGGTAAAGAGTCAGCTTGACTACAAGGTTCTTATTCTTCAAATTTGGAACCACCACAAGGACCTCCCAGAAGTATCCCCTTTACCACACTTGTCGAATAGCTCACAAAAATAGTAGTCTTTCTGGCGTCACAACTTTCCTAGATTCACCGTACAGTTGTGCATTTAAGCAAACAGTTATATCTTATAATGTTTGCCCTCTCTAAACTCATGTATACATCAATTCCGTGAAAATTTGTTAGAAAGTAATGGCATGCTAGGGGAAAGAAACAAAGAAAAAGACTAAACTTTAATTAAGAAAATTTTCATAGGCTTTGTACCATACTTGAATCAATATGTACGGGAAAAACTTGACAAAATAATCATAAAATGTAATGAAACTGAACAAGAACCAATTTAATAACTTGCATGTTATAAAAGCAATTAAACAGTTCTCCACTACTCACTTAGCTAATCCAATTTGCCTTCCAGGAGTTATTTCTTCTAACAAAGGTGACGCACAAGAGTGTGCAAATTATAGAGGAATTAAGTTAATGTGCCATACATTAAAATTATGGGAGAGAGTAATTGAGCATAGGTTACGATGTGATACAGAAGTTTCTCACAATCAGTTTGGTTTCATGCCAGGTAGATCTACTATGAATGCTATACATTTGTTAAGAGGTTTAATAGAGAAGCATAGAGAAAGTAAGAAGGATCTACATATGATATTTATTGATTTAGAGTAAGCTTATGATAAAGTCTCAAGAGATGTTCTTTGGAGAGTTCTAGAACAGAAAAGGAGTTAATATTGGTTATATTCAAGTCATTAAGGATATGTATACTAGAGGCATTTACTTGTGTCCAAACACAAGGAGGATTGATAAAATATTTTCCCCTTGGATTACATCAAGGATCAACATTAAGCCCTTATCTTTTACTTTAGTTATGGATGTTCTTATGAGGCATTTACAAGAAGATGTACCTTGGTGTATGCTTTTGTCGATGACATTCTTCTTGTTGATAAGACTAGAGAGGGAAACGAGAAACTTGAATTATGGAGGTCAACTTTAGAGTCTAAAGGTTTTCGTTTAAGTAGATCTAAACTGAATATATGGAGTGTAATTTTAGTTGTAGAAGTTTTAGTGATAGTGGTGTTGTGACTTTAGGTGATCAAGTCATTAATAAGAGTGGCGATTGAATATTTAGGCTCTATTGTTCAAAATGATGGTGAAATAGATGGAGATATTAGTAGTAGAATTCAAGTTGGATGGTTGAAGTGGAGGAATGCATCTGCTATTATGTGATAGAAAAGTTTCACTTAAACTTAAGGGAAAATTTTATAAGATGGTGATAAGACCTGCAATGACTTATGGTGCAGAATGTTGGCCAATAAAGAAAGCGTAAGACTAAGTTAAGTGTTGAGATGAGGATGCTTAGGTGGATGAGTGGCTTTACTCGAGAGATAGAATGCAAAATGAGTATGTTGGAAAAAGTTGGAGTAGCTCAGGTGGTAGATAAGATTAGGGAGAGTCGCCTTAGATGGTTTGCCCATATAAAGCGTCGGCCGTCCGATGACCCGATTAGGAGAGTAGATGCATTAGATTTGCCTTATGTTAAGAAAGGTAGAGGTAGACCTAGAAAGACTTGGTTAAGATGTATAAATAATGATCTTAGTATACTTGAATTAGATGAGAATTTGACACATAATAGGACACAATGGAGCGAAGATTCATGTGACCCACCCCAGTGGGATTAAGGCTTGTTGTTGTTGTTGTTGTTGTTGTTGTAAAGTTTTTCCCACAATTAGGACAGGCTTCAAAGAGAAGCCACTCGCACTTGAATGGGAACTTTACAAAAGATATGCAATTATATGAAGGCATTCGTAGCAACACATTTAGTTTGATTTCATGTCTATAGCTCATCTTTTTTTTTTTTCCAAAATAAAATAGACAGGGATGCCAAGTGGAACTAGTTATTAGATATATAAGTTACATGAATTCATATATACTTATTTTCCATGGTATAGCTTCTGTGATAAGGATTTCCCTAACTTTGACTGACAAAAATAAAATGGCAAATGACAAATGCAAGCTTAATGTTACACAAACTATTTAAATAATCAAAAGGGACCTCAATCAACAATGTCAAAAGTCAGAAATGATCAACCAGAAAGCGCATAGAACAGCATTGTAGAGGCTAAAAAGTTCAAGACAAATCAAATATCATGAATAGTAGCATACAAGCATAAAACCATCACAAAAACTAGAAAAATCAGGTACAAGGAGACACCATTTCCAACTTTAACTGTTGCTGCTGCTCCAAAAGCTTCATTTCCAGTTCCTTGAATAAAAATAAGAAAAGAACAAATCAGTTAACAAAAGATCACAAAATAAATATAGCATTAACAGCTCAATGCCTCACCCTTATTCTAGTTTTCTTAGCTTCTTGTATGGCATATTCAGAGGATCCCTCAATCTGTGTTGATGGTTCTGCCAAAAGAAATATACGGTCAAGATAAACCAAAACTGGCTCCTGACCTAGCTTGCTCCATGGTACCTGAATAGACACAATACAATCAATGTAACAGCTATCTAAGTAGCCATTTTCTAGCTAAGCAATATTCCATCGAGGTAAGCTAGGACATGCCCAGCACCATGCACCATGCCTAGGAAATGAAATCTAAAGAAACACCACTAATAAGCCACACGTTATTAATTTACAATAAACAAATTCCTAAATATTTATCAACTATGTTAAACAAAACAAAGATTCAAATCCATCCTAATGATATCAAAAACATATGACAGGTCCTATCCCGCAATAACCAAAGCTTAACAGTCCTGCGAAGCTATTTGCAATTTACTAATCACCCATTAGTTAACCTGAAAATTCAATACAGGATCAAAGACAACTTTACATAATGGAGTTGCACTTGGACAGTTGGGTTTCAATCTAATAGTCTTCCTTCGCCAATTAAACCAAAAAGCCAATCTTTTCAACCGCACTGATCCTAACAGGCAATGTCACCCAACTTTGGCCATTACACACCACCATCACTGCACTTCCGCACAGCTAATTCTTAAATATCAGAGCAACCTTCATTCATCCTATACAAAAGCCACACCCCAACCATTACCATCATTTCCCACCTTTAATAGGAGCATCTTCAATGTGCCAATTTGACACAGGTTCCTTGCTTTCTTTCTCCCAGACACCCAACCATATCCTCAGCTCTTCTTCAATGAGCCGTATAGAGCATAGCATTTAGCCTAACTGATGAAATATCAAAGCCATCTAGGAATAGATGAGCCAATGCCTCCTGGCAAGCCTCCCTTTGCTACATCTTTTTCATGTCAACTTTGTCCTCGTCAAAATTAATTCTAGTAAACTAAAGTCATTTTTATACATCTTAACCAAGTCTTTTTAGGTCTACCTATACCTTTCTTAACATAAGGAAAATCTAATACATCTACTCTCCTAACCAAGTCATTGGACGGCCAACGCTTTATGTGGCCAAACCATCTAAGGCGGCTCTCTCTAATCTTATCTGCGACTGGAGCTACTCTAACTTTTTCCTGAACATACTCATTTTGCATTTTATAACCATTCATGGTCCGCATTATCATCTCACATACCAAAAATCGGCATCTACAGATCATCCTTCCCCACCCTATTTCATACATCAGATCTAGCTTTCACAGCTAATGATGAGGTCAAGTATTGAATGCTTTCATACATTGAACAACTCAAACATGACACAATTAGAGATCTGGCAAATGTGATTTAAACTGATTTCAGAATAGCACCCCAAAGCCCCATCTTTGGAGTTCAATTCTCTCCATAACGCATAAATCAAAAGCTAGGCTAATCCATTTCTTGCAACACAAACAATAAGTAGCTTTCCCACCATCAAAGGATTAAGAAAGCAACACTCAAATAAACAGAAGAGATGAGAGCAACATAATAACAATAATACAATTAACTTCAAATCGTGGCACAATTTAGTGTATGAGATCTTACAAACCTTAAGCCTCACAGATCCAAGAAACCCAGCCTTCACTTTCACCGGTAATTTTAATGCATTGAGTGCCTCTGGCTTGAGCTGCATATTGGTTAGTTCCACATCGCCTGCAACAAAAAATTAAACAAAGTACATGATATCATAAAAAATTAAACAGCAACAAAATAACATTAAGGAATCAAAACATAATAATACCACTCAATTAAATTCTAACAAATTTCAATCAACTTGGTTTCTCAAGAGTTTCTCCATTGCAATTCTAATGACAGTGCTAGCGCAATGTTATGCCTTCCTAAACTTTATGAATAGGCTGAAGAGTCGTAAAATCCTGTCAGAAGGTAGTTGAAACTAGTAGTCCACACTTGTTATTTTACCTAAAAGAAATTATAATGAAGTGAAGTTCTGCCAGTCTAAATGGTTCAGAGACCACTTTCACACCACCTTCCTTTTCCTTTTACAAGAAGAAAACAAATAGTACCACCTACAAAACTCCCAACTTACGTGGCACATGCATGCAGCAAGAAAATACCACTGGATAGCCTTATCTTTATTAACACAATGAGCTTATGTTGTTTGTGATCTTATTTTGATAATAGCAAATATATGATTGAAACTACTAATTTCTATCCTGAGTGATTTCAAGTTTGAGAGTTAGCATAAATTTTACTGCAAGTGGCTAGAATATTTAGAGATTAAAAAACTAAGGACAAGCTCAAGATCAATTAAAATTAAGAACTTACTGAGATCATTAGTAATTAGGTTGTTTAGAATTGTAAACAGAAATTTGATGACAACTTTGGCTCAAGCTCTCATTAGAAAATCCTATTTAGTAAATACCCTAAAGTACCCAAAAATTATTCTTAATATCTTAAATATCTTGAAAACTAAATAAATAAGATTTATCAAAAATTCTCATGTTAATTTGATCAACATATTGCTTGATTTTTACTAATAAAATTTATTTTGAGATTAAATAAATAATCAAACATACAATTATCTTATACAACAAAAATAAGTTTCCAATTTATATAATTTTTTTAAAGAACCATACCAAAAGGCAATAACACTGATTGCTTAATTCACTGGACAGCTGGTCCAATCTGATTTATCATTTCAAACTTATATTTGCAATGTTTCCTTAGATCGAGTTTTGTAAAATATATAGTTTCTCTTCATTTCCATTTGCTTATAATTTAAAAAGACATAGTCTGTTTTTAGTTTGTAATTCAGATTGAGTTGCACTTGCTTGTAAGGAGATTGTGTAAGGCATAACAATTTTATCCACCTATTTGATGAGTGAATGAGTGAATCTTATAGTTTCAAGCTTTAGGTAGTGGAATCCAATTTCGGGTAGAGGACTAGGCATAGGTGTAGCATAGAATTGGCCAAAGTACATAAATATCACGATGCTTTATCTACTTGAAAATTTTATTGCATTAAATATTTACTTTTTGCACTCATAGAAGTTTATTGTTTTTATTTGCTCAAATTACCACTCAATCTTATTCAAAATTATCAACTCAGTTTTTCTGGCATTAACTAAAATCAAGCTGATAAATTATTTTCTACTAAAACAAATTATATTTGGATTTTCTTAACACATTTCTTAAAACTCTTTAAATAAACTCTTCTGAAGAAAGTTCACAAATAAATCAACTCATTCATAAGACTTTGGAACAATAGGCTGATGTGACAAGAGTTTCTATGCTTTTTTTATGATTTAAAAACAAGCTCCTTTATATGTAGTTCATCGCTTCTTGGTACCTTTAGAAGCATTTGAATACCTAGCATTGTTAACCACCTTGAAATATCACCTAAAGACTAAAATTAGAAAATCAATCCAACAAGCCTCCCTTATTACTTGCCACTCACTACATTAATTGACATAAATAAGCCTAACATCTTCTAAGATTCTTAGCACAAGTAGCTCTCAATAATGAGCACAAATAACTCATTTTAGCCTTAAAAATACATAGTGAAATTTGAAAAGGGCATTTGCAAAACTAAATGAAGTAGCAAGTACATCTCTCTCTCTCTCTCTCTCTCTCTCTCTCTCTCTCTCTCTCTATATATATATATATATATATATATATATTTGTGTGTGTGTCTGTGTGCTATTATAATTTAACATAAATCTTATCATTCAACATCCACTTTTAATCAAAACTTGAGAATAAACTTTATTGAATGTTCATTGCTTGGAAAAAAAATCATGACTGTAATTCTTGGTAACAAGTAAAAAACTTAAACATCTAATTTCAGTTCAAGCAAATAATTGATGCAAATTATAACTTTGTTTAGCTTCAATTTGATAACCATCTTAGCCAGAACTAAAAATAGCCAATTTGTTCACCCATCCAACTGGAATTCAAACCACCAACTAATAGTTTTCATGAGTTTGGCTCTAAAATCATAAAACCAATAAAACATAAAACTAATGCATTTGAACAACCATTAAAAAATTTATTATAATATGTCAACAGAGAAGATATTTAACTTCTTTATTGAATTTTATCTAACATAAAACTAAACATAAGACCGATTAGTAGAAATTGAGCCATCAGTCATATCTCTGTATAGCACTTTTAAAGAGGGGAATTTTGTTGAAGAATATTGAGAAAAAAAAAATCTTGTCTTCATTAATAAAATCTACTATAATTACAGAAACCGTAGCATCGACAAAAACGAAGATCATCAGCTGATCATGCCAGAGTAAATCCCGCCTAGACCAAATCAATCCGTCCCAATTTTATGGCAAAAATGGAACAACAATTATTTCGGTTTCAACCCTAAATAGATTCAGTACACATCTCCGCCTGACCTATCATCAAAGTCGTCAGGCATTCGTTGTTCTACACCAACTTAAAAGAGAAGAAAGGATAAAAGGAGGCCGTACCCCTCCATACGCTGATTTTGAGAGCTTCTTTATTGAGGCCCCGGACGTAATTTCCTAGATACTTCTGGAGGAGAAATGCCACCTGATCCTCTAACATCTTCGCTCCAGTTTAGGGTTCCGGTCGCCTGCGGCGATGCTTGATGACAGAATAGCGATGCAGTTAAAAAACGAAACAAGAGAGAATTCCTCGTATAGAATTCGAGTCGAAGAGGAATATATAGAGAGTGTGCTTGCGGTGGGTTCCGGAGAGGCTCGATTCCGGGAGACCGGTCATGGAGACGATTCCGATGAAACGCGGGCAAGTTGGAAGGCGGAAAACCAAATCATTCGAGCGTAATTACCGAAATGGCCTTTTTATTTTACTCGCAGTATTTTGCTTCGTCCTGCAGATCGTCGAACACTTCTTATGCAACAGTTGTTAACTTTATGATAAAGTTTATAATTATGTGAGAAAGATGAAACATCCGATGAAAGATAATAATATTTTTTAGAATTAAATGAAAAGTTGATATTTAATAGAATATAATAGACAATAAAGATTCATATAAAATATTTAATATAATGAGATAAAAAAATTATTATTTATAAATATTTAAATATATTTAATTTGTTATGATGAAACATGATAATAGCATCATACTTCTTCTTATCTAATTATTTTTTAAATAAAATGAATTATTCAAAATTATTATTATATTTTATATATGATGGATTTAAATACATAACATTGAAATTTTAAAACTAATATTTGTGTTATTATTTAAACTATTAAACTGTTGAATTTATCTAATAGTCGACTTAGCTACTCACCTACACCTCTAGGTCTAGGGCATCTTATATGATCATTAAATTCATTATTTTGTTAACCTATCACATCACAAGAATATAACTAAAGGTCTATTTGGTGCAGCTGTATTTTTTAAAAAATTTGTTGTAAAGTTACTATGAAGAACTCAGCTTTTTGAAAAAGTTGATGTGTGTGTTATAAATATTTTTTAAAATTTTAAAAATAATTTTAACAGTAAAATCATCTAATAACTCTTGAAATAAGCTTTTTTTTGATCATAAAATTTTTTTGAAAAAGCAGTAAAAGTAAACTTTCTTATTTTCAAATTAAAGCCGGATGAGGATTATCTGAATGTATCTTAAATCTCATATTTTTATTAATATGCAATTTAAACAATTCTTACACGTATATAAACTGATGACTCCCATGTTTTTAACATTTTTTTACTGTGAATATTTATACATAAACTAGTACTCTTAAAAATAAAACACGATCATAAAATTATTCATACATGCAAAATATTGCATGTAAGTCAATTGCAATATTTTTTATATCAAAGTATTAATTTTACTTATAAATTACTATATCTAAATCAATATTGGCTAAATTAACATGCAATTGGTCATTTTTTAAGAGAAATTTATATTATATTAACTACTCTTAATCTCAAATTTGGAATCAATTTATTGGCCTGATTTTTTAGGTTGAATTTAAATAATTTTTATCATCGTTAAATTTAATAAATTTAAATATTCAAGCGAGAGAGAGATAAATAAATAATTATATAATGATTTGGGCCAAGATATAATGGGAATTGAAATTTAATCGCTAAAAAAATTATTTAATTCAAATTAGGAAGGAACGGGAGGGGCACTTTCGTTATTTAAGGCCCCAAAATGGATATTTGCCTCCGGCCTTCGGCGCCGGCCGGTTAACTTTCGACCACGCAAGGCAGCACTAAGTCGGTGACTGTAGCCAGGTGACAACGCTAAAGATTGCCACGTGGCCCTTATCGTCCACGTGCATTGCAAAAATCAATTATTTACAGAAAAAAATAGAATGCATGACAGATATGTCTTTTAATAATTTCATAATATTAATATTTATATAAATAATACATAATATATATATATATATATATATATATATGACATAAATTTTATTATTATAATAAAAATAACATATTTCTTAATTTTTTTAAAATAAAATTCATTTTTAAAAAAAGATATTATATTTATAAATTTAAATTTTAGATATTAAATATAAATATATAAAAAATTATATATTATATATGTAAATTTTCTAAATAATGAATTAAATTTGTGAGTCCGAGGACTTATTATTCGATTGGTTATAAATAAACATATTATTTGGAAATGATGATTTTGCTTTATTTAAATAAATTTGTTGAGTTTGAATTTAATATAGTTTAAATTTTTTTAAAAAAATATATCATAGAAGGTTATAGCATTATTACATTTTAGATAATTTTAAGCTTCATAGATTAAATCAAAATTTGGCTCAATAGAAATTATTCAAAACTCATATATATAAGTAAGATAATAATTATTTTATGCGAAAAACTCAAAAAAAATAAAAATCCTTAGGCTTATTGAGTTACTGTAATCATTGATGTTGATAAGAGACAACTACTGGTGATTGCGAGCTTCAAATTCTTAAACCTAGCTTTTAGTTCTCTTATCATTCTTACATTTAGGATGTAGACTTATTTATAGAGTTTCAGAAAAAATCATTTTAGAGAATTTTGTTGAACTTTTAAAACATTCTGTGAAATTACTCATATTAAACCCATTGATCATAGAACATTCTTTTATCATCGAAATGCCTCAATGATTTTTAGAATTAAACAATCTTACGCTCACTGGATTCCTTCTAAAAATATTCTTTCGATTTTCAGATCAATAAGTAACGGTCGCTTACTAATAATATAGTACATATGATAGAAGACGACCTACAAAATACACTCGACCAAAAAAAAAAATTTTTTTCTTTTCAATTCCATTACTATTTAGAATCTATTTTTAAGAAAAAAATTTATTCTGAATTAAAGTATATGAAAAATGATTTATAATCTAGTAATTAAAAAGTGATTATATTTTAAGAAGATAATTTTTTATATATCTCCTATAATTTTATATATTTACATATTTAATATTTTAATTTTAATTTTATACATAATATCTCAATCTTTAATATCATCATTATTAAATATGAAATATACTTTTTAAGCTTAAACAAATGTTTAGAAAATAAATATTTAATTTTAGATATCACATATTCAAAATCAAATTGATGAAGGGCATCATCTTTACCGTCGTCGACGTAATTAGCATAAAACTAAAATCGATGTATTGGATCTTTTTTATAATTTAAGTTATGTATTATTTAGCTTTTATATTTTGTATATGTTTTGGGCTTATATGTATTGTGTTATTCTTATATCATAGCTCGTGATTCATTGTAGTTTGTATGATATTTTGGGTATGTATGAAATGAGTGGTATGTTTGATAATTGTCATGGGTTTGATAGTAGGTGGTGGTAGGTATAGTTATGATGGTGTTAGGTTTGAGTTTGGAGTTAAGTTTGAGTATTTTTAACTCTCTATTCTAGCCCTATAAATAGAGAGGCTATTGTAATGCTTAGCATTTGGATTTGAAATAAAAAACTTCTTCTTAAATTTCATATTCTTATTTCGTCTTCTCCCAAGTGACAGATATTTGAGTGTGTGACTCAGCTTAGAGAATGGCGTCTAACGAGATATCCATAACGACTTATTTGTAGAGATGATGACTTATTTTATTTAGGGTTATTTTAAATCCGCAAAGGTTAGATCATTCCATTTTAGTTATTTATTCAAGACTTATAAGATTCAAATCTCAGTATGGTTAATATAATTTTAGTCGGAATCTTTTAACTTCACTAAATTCATAATATTGTGAATACGTAATGATGTGCATTTATCATTACTCTTATGTGAGGATTTAAGAATTATCGATATAATAAACTTCATATCATAAAAATCATTTTTTCCCTACATCATATTCGGTATCAAAGCTAGTGGGAAGCCATAGTGGCTTCGAAATCGATTCTAAATGGGTAATTCGCTCGAGCTCGAGTCACGAAAGTTTCGAGTCAACCGAAGGATCGAATCGAGCTCGAGCTCGATCCGACTGACGTGAAACGACTAAATTGAACCCAGTGCTCAAATCCAAACGAACCGGCTCGAATAAACGAGCGGGCCGTTTCGCTCAAAATGAAATCCAGCCGAGGAATAAATAAATACAATTGAAACATCGCAAATTGCAAATACCCCAACCGCAAAAAATATGAATGCTTAAAGAACCGAAACATCCCCAAATCAACTGCACCAGAAACATCCCCAAATCCAATAGGGGAACCTCAAATAATGGAATAACAAATATAATTGAAATAACCAACAGAATACTTACAGAATCAGGAAATGAAACAGAAAGAGGAAGTATTTCTGAAGCAAAGAAGCAAACCAAGCATGTGGATACATACCACGATCGAAATCGAAAACCAAGACAATCGACCGACGACGATGAGCACGACGCACGCCTCGCCAAAACTAGCACGACAACGAGAAGTGAGAACGGAGAACCGGAGAAGGAAGAACCGGAAGCGAGCGTGTCAGTCGGGGTCAGAGTGGGATTAGAATAGAAAATTTAGGGAATTAATCTCCGTCAATTAATCTAACGCGATCTGTTTTGGGCTCACCGTCAATCGATCCGTCACAGAATGAGCCAGGGTTCGCCAAGTCGGCTCGAAATAAATTCGAGCCACATTTCTGGCTCGAAAATCGGCTTGTTTGCTTCGAGTTGATCTCGATTCGAGCCCAAATTTGAGTCGACTTTCGAGCGAGTCACGATCTTCGGGCTAATTTCTTAGCCCTAATCAGAGCAAGTATGCTTATTTGGGAATATCTTGTTTGATATTGAGTTTTATTTTTGCATTAGAGTAATCTTGTAATACATTGTTAAAATATATATAAAATATATATATAATTTATTTTTTAATTTAGGATTTTTATTTCTTTAATCGTGTCTTTGATTTCATTACATTGCATATTTTTTAAAAATATATGAAATATTTGCTTATATCAAATTTTTTTTAAATAGAATATCATCATGTCAACTCGTAGTGGTCTTAGATATCAAGATCAATTTTTAGATGAAAAACATGATTCTTATAAATTTTTACTAAAAAAAATAGAAAAACTTACACTTATGCACTAACAAACCTATAACGAATTCCAAAAAAAGATTTAATGTCTTAGAACAAAAGGTTGGTGGGCTTACAACACACTCGCCAGAAACTAACACAATCCTAACACCAACTTGAAGAGAGAGAAGACCATCCTACCATCCCCATTCCTCTTCCACTCCCTCCTTATCCACATTCTCTTATTAGACCTGTATCGCCCAATGAACAACTTTAATAAATATCTCGAGTTTGATGAGGTACTTCCTCACCCACCTCAACGAATAGAAAGACAATTAAGACGAGATGAAGGTTATGCTCATCAAACTCCTTATGAGCATTACCCTCGACATTATGAATAGTCATTATCTAGTTTTGATGCTCCTCCAAATACACTTAGAGAACCTGATGATGATGTTATTCGTAAGATTAAAATTGATCCATCCACTTTCGAGGTCGACTTGATCCTAAAATTTTCTTAGATTGGTTAATAGATATGGACCAATATTTTGATTGGACACATATGTTGGAAGAAAGATA
Source organism: Cymbidium sinense (assembly GCA_021442155.1). Lineage (NCBI taxonomy): Eukaryota > Viridiplantae > Streptophyta > Magnoliopsida > Asparagales > Orchidaceae > Cymbidium > Cymbidium sinense. Next base: position 140,182,195 of record CM038215.1, on the reverse strand, counting down.
AGTTCATTTTGTCTGCATGAAACTAACTACTAAGACTTATTGGATTAATCTCACATGAAAATTTCAACGATTATGACAACCACCTATTTCTTATTGGGATGAGTTAAAGGAAATTTTAAAGAAAAAATATATATCATTAAATTTTTATGATCAACTTATGGATGAAATAACTACGCTTAAACAAGGATCTTTGACTGTTATTGAGTATATGGCACAATTTGAATTAATGACCAGTTATGATGTTAGAGAGGACAACCGCATCACAATCTCTAGACTTAGATCTGGATTACAAAATGATATTCGTAATGAAATGTTAACTCGAGAAATTTATTCTCTTAAGGATGCATTTCGAGTGGCGACTCAAATTGAATAATATCTTAGATCACAACCTTATAAGGGATTTACAACTTCATCATACAATAGCTCTCAATCACATTTTACTCCTCCTACCTTAGCAGTTCCTAAAAGACATAGTGAAACAAAAGGAAAAGCTTTAGTGGAAACATCTAGTTCTAAGACATCTAACATTACTTGTTTTACATGTGGTAAAATGAGTCATTATGCAAGTACTAGTTCTCGTCGAAACTTACACTTAAATCATGAAAATGAGGATCAACAAAATGAAGAGAATGATAATCAAATTACAGTTGACCCTTGTGAAGAGGCTAGCGATGTAGAAGAAGCATTAAATAAGTCTTATATAACTCTTATATGTTGTGTGTTAGCTACCCCACGAGTTAATATTGATTGGAGGTGCACATCAATTTTTCATACTTATTTTAAGAGTGGTGAAATGATGTATAAATTAATCATTAATAGTGGTAGTTGTATATGAATTGCTACCACTGCTTTAGCTAGGATGAAGCTTACCCCAGAGACTCACTCACAACTTATAAAATTGCTTGGGTAGATAAGACATTGTGGTGTTTATTTTTTGGTTTTGGTGTTTGTGTATATGTTAGGAGACACCACGTAGATCCGCAGATGTACTTATTAGGGTGATCAGGTATGACATTAAGGAATAGTATACTATATCGAGAGATAGAAGTCACTACTCTATAATGGACCTAATCACCTAATAAGAACTCCATGATGGGTCTTTCAATATACCAAAGATTTTCTCCTATTTAACATGAAAAGTAAAGCAGGGTTTATTTAAACCGAGTTCATTAAGTTTCTATGGAGACAAGCCTCCATCGTTAATTACATCCTAAGGAATGTGAGTTTCCTTAAGAATACCCTCGATTAAAATATGCAATTGTTGTTTCTAAAGAATTCAAAGATAGGACTATCAAAAGATTTGTTATATTTTTGAAAATCAAGTGGGAGAGATTAAAGGGGAGAGTTCTTATCGAAACCAAAGAAAATGAGGGAGTGCTCATAATACTAGGAAGTCTAGTGAGCACTCCAATCTATCCAATGGTTGGGCTTTATGTATTTGAAATTGAGAAAATTTATTTATTTGAGTTGAAATTTTATTAGAAATTTAGGATTTAAAATTCCACAACATAAGATTATGAAAATGTCTAAGAGGTGATGATTTATGTTTGTAGCCCACAAAGAGAAACAATAACCTCAGATCCTGAATCTAGGGAGTTTTTGAGGGCTATAACACAACATAAATCTAAGATAAAAATGAGTATATGATTTACCTCCACAAGAGATAATAAATCACCCGACTTGGACTTATTATCGCTTGGAGTGGTAGCCAGCTAACTCCCTATGCTTTAAATCCATGTAGGTAAGTCATATGTTTTACAAGATGGTTAGATTATTATTTATTTAGAAGGGAAATTAAATCTTAAACTCACTCCCTTAGAGATTAGATCATGAAGGACATGAGTAATGACTTAATATAATGCAAATTTTAATAAGTTTTATTTAATTTTTGGACTTTTTATTTTGACATATGCTATAGGATTTCATATGCCTAAATGCATGAGAAATTGATTATGGGCTAAATCAAAAGAGAAGGAGGTATCTTTCCATCAAAGACTCTTACAAGTTAAGCTTTTATTCTCTAGCACAAATGGAAGTCCTTTCTTAGCAAGAGTGAAATAATATGAAATGCATGATATTATACATTCAATCATTCAACTAAAGGGTTGCTAAACATTGTTATCTTGATTTAATTCCTAGGCTTTTATGTGAGGTTATGAATATTTAAAATTTTAATTATGAGTTGTTAGTGGGATAAAAGATTTATTTTTATCCTAAGAGCCTAATAACATTCAGGCCACACAACAATCACCAATCATAAATAAACTATGAAATGTATGTAATTTCTAATGCACAAGTTAAATAAACATCAAACAATTTTATAAAGCTATCGCAAAAAATAAGAGGCCAGTCATTTACTATATAACCCAAAAGAAATGTGGGTCACCATTATATACATCTTGGTATAATAAAAGAATAAATTATAATTATGAAGTGATAAGTGTTATGGGGGTCTTCATTCTTCATCCTCCATTCTTCACTCCTTGTCCTTCATTCATTCATCTTGATTCTCTCCATTTCTTTCTTTCTTTTGGCTTTGATTTACTCCATTTTTTTCTTTTTCTTGGCCTTGATTTACTCCATTTCTTTCTTTCTTTTAGCTTGATTGGGATGCAGTTTGCTCCAAGGCATCAGATGGTATATAAGACATAATCTTATAACCAATGTTCACCTTAATCTCCATAACACTTATCCTAATATTAATGCAAAATTATATTAAAAGAGAAAGAAAATAAATTTAGCTACATCTACAAAATAAATATTAACTAAATAGATCATACAATTTAAGCAGTTATAAGAATAATTTGGACTTAGCACCCCACACGGGGTAACCAAGCTCACCTATCATAACTTGGGCTATGCTTAGGGGTATAAGCAACCTACACAACAAAAAGTATTTATATTTTTATTACAGCGCTCCTTAAGCACAACCCCCTACAGAAAGCATGATAAGACTAATATCGGTCTAACATCCAGACTACGCACATACACCCTAACATCCAGTCTAAAATAATACATCACAAAAACCAAATATTTATCAAACCATGCACCGCCCTTATATAAAGCTAAAAATGATAACTTAATATAATGTACATGTGTTAAGACTTGTGTGATATATCCTAACTAGGCTTTAAAGTTATGATTTGCTAAGTGTGAGAGATTTAATTTACGAAGGGTTAATTTTTCTTCAAGTGGTTTAATTAATTTGAATATTTTATTTAGTATTTTCTTTTATTTCATATTACTTCACTTAGCAACTAAGTATTATGAAGAGAAGAAAGAGAGAGAATCTCTTTTTTATCCCTACCTTAAGTCATTTCTAAGGTAAGTTAATTAACGAATTTTCTTTGGTGAATAGTTTATTATGTGTTTTAATTAATCATAAGTTTAGATTCACTCTAAATAGTCTTTCAATGAGAAATACATCTTAAGATTAATTGAAATGGATTATTATCACATAACACACATTCATTCATTTATTTCATCATATATATCATGCATATAGATAGTCCTAAGTATATTTATACATGCAATGTAAATCTTAGCACACTTTGATGAAGAATGTAAAGAAGTGTATTTGGAGATTTAAATATTTCATTTTTTTATTGAGTTATGAATGCATGCCTTTGTTATGTAGAGAAGATGGATTTTTCATCCATTAACTAAATACACATTTATATATATAAAAGTTTTAAGTGAGTACAACGCCATTATTTTCTACAGTAGGGCATAAGGTACAAGACTTACTTAGGGCTACTTAAAGCCTCGCAACCCCGGGATGTCTAGACTAATATACCACTTTTCTTACATACTTATCAATGTATGAATAACTATAAGGATAAGAAAATTCATGCAAAAGTTATAATTTTTTATTTGATTTTTGATTATTTATTCATTGGTCACATCACGCATTCATATGTATAAGAGTTTTAAGTGAGTATGATGCCATTATTTTTTATATTAGGGGCAAAAGGTATAAGACCTACTTAGGGCTACTTAAAGCTTTGCAGTCCCGAGATGTCCAGAATAATATACCACTTTTCTCAAATACATATGAATGTACAAAAAGAACCAAATAAATAGGGAATCATGCAGGAAATTATATTTGATTTGGTTATATATGATTTATATGTGTAATATAAAATTCTTCTTAAGTCTTAACATAAAAATGCATAAGAATAAATTTAAGCAAATATTATGTTCTTTTCAAATGAATTATATAATTACAAATCATATGTGAATCCATGTTGAAGTAGAAAAAGAGAACTTCATATTACACATCTTATACTATCATCACATACAAGTTTATAAATATTTGTAATTAGCATTACTTCATTTATAATAATTAATTTATATATTTTGAAAATAATTTTGGTTTAATAGTGATAATAGCCACTCATATTCATAATTTAAGTCAACACATGCAATTTTGACATAAAAGAAAATATTTTATTTAATTAATGTTCAAAAAAATAAATGCATGATTTCATATGACAAATAATATTTAGCATGATTAGAAAGAAAAAAAGGAATGTAAATACATGATTTCATTCATCCCAATTAATTCATAAGGACAATCAAATTAAATAAAGCTATTTAAAATAAGCCATAATTCCTTAAAGACATTTTTATCTTTGAATTTGATTTGATTTAAGAAATATAAGAGAGGTTTGCTAGTCCTAACTTATTTTTTCATGTGTGAATTAGTTCAATTTATTGAAGAATATTTAAGTCTATTTTATATTTTGATTAGGTTAATGTATGAATTAAATGAATTAATTATCTCTTACCTATATCACCTTAAGTTAATTAACTAATCAATAATAATCCAATATGATATGCAACCACATGAAAAGTTAAATTATAATGCTCCTAAGAAATGAAAGGGGCATTATGCAATTGGCTTAATCACACATGTGAGCTAATCATAATTTCATTATCTCTCACCTTGGGTTATTGAATACCCAAGGAGCTACCTATGATCAATTAAGGGTTGTTTAGTTATGGATCAATTGATTTTTTATTTTAATTTTATTAAGCTTTTAATGAATTGATTGAACATTTTGATTATGTTTAGAATTTAAATGATGAAATTAACTTAGGGGAAAGGATCAAGGGCAATGCTTCAATTCTAATCCCTAAATCATTTAAACATCCAATTAGATTTTGATTTCCTTATTTTAAAGATTAATCACTTAATTAATCAATTAATCATTTCATTAGCCATTAATTAATTTGATGTTTAAAGATAAAGAAGACTTATGAAATGAATTAAGAAAAGTATTCTTAATCACATTCCTTAAGTGACTTGTTGTTCAACAGATGTGATTATGCTTAAATGATTAATTAAGTTACTATTCATTTATTAATTATAATTAATTTGATTAAGAGAGTGATTAGAGCTTAATCAAGTGATTCTCCTAATTAAACAATCAATAAAATTCCAAAAAATAGGAAAGGCATAGGTCATCCCCTAAACATCCACAAAAAATTTGAGATTAATTGAGTACTTAATTAAGATGTAATTAAGCTAATTAGATTTTGATAAAATCTTCATTGTGTCAAAGTCACTGTTCAAAATCAATTAATTATAATTTTTCTAGATTTCTCTCTGAAATATCTTCAAAATAAGCATAAGTTTGTATTTTTTTTTTGAATTTTCTATAGTTAATTATGATTTTATAAAATTTCAGGATTAAAAACTAATTAATTAGCCAAAATTAAAACATTAATCCCGTCGAGCAACATGGCTACTGATGCGGTGCTTTTCACATGGCGCAATGAGATTTGTTATTTAAGTAGTTACATCCATGCGTTGACTCAGCCGGCAGTGGACGCTTTCTCTGTGGGCCATCTGATCTAAGATCAAACGATCGTGATTCGATTCACAGTTTAAGAAAATAATCAGAGGCTCTATCGCGGAATTTGATCAGAGCTATTTATCTCGATCAGGTAGATGGATGACTCGTGATCTATCCCATTCGTGAGCGACGGAAGACGGATGTCATCCGTCTTCCCTCGCTCGATCCGAGCTCACCCAAGCTTGGATTGTCTCCAAATTCTTTCCACACCTTCGGGGAAGGGAGACGCACACATCAACCATCAATTTTGCATGAGATTGAAATTTTTTGAAAAGGACCAACCCACATTTCCTATAGCTACGATTTTAAGGAATTACCTCACTAGAGCTAATGTTTGGTCGCAACGCCTGCGGTAGCTTCGCCTAGTTGAGGTGAGGCCTATTGAGGAGCCTTGAGCTTGATTTGGTGTGGAAGGCTCGGTTGACCAAACCATGCACGTAAAGGCTTTGAATTCGATCGAACTCACACCTCTTGCCAATTTGGAGCTTGGAAATTGGTTTGGTTGTGCTTGACGAAGTGCGGTGATGGTGTGGCTAAGAGAAATTTAAGTTTGATTTTAAAATGAGGAAGTATTGCTCGGGATTGGGATGCCCTATTTTTGTTCAGAGGAGAGAAAATGTCAAATGGAGAGGACCGGGATCCTTGGAATTGCTTTAAGGGGTTTCTGAATGGGCTTAGTGACTCACATGATTCGATTCTCTGTGAATTCGTGTTCAGATTGAGGGGGTATACCTCATAATTTTCCATCATTGACAGACGGCTCGTGCGCACATTTTGCACTGGCTCACCACCGTCCGGCCGCCAGAGTTGTCTCCATCAAGGTCAGGTTGCACGCTAGGGATAAGTTTGGGTTGGATGCCATGGTCTTGATCCAATGGGTGCTCAGTTTGGGTTGGAGGTGAGTTAACTCACCTCCCAAGGGTCCTTGATCGACATAGGGTGAGTTAGATTAGCTAGGTGGGTTAGGAGAAGGTTCCATGTAGTGCCAATGAGCTACCATGGGGATGGGCAATTTGACTTTAACTTAGATCCAATGATTTGATGGCTAATTAATTCCCTTTGGTGGGGTCTACTTGGTTTTTAGGCTGATTTAAAAATGAGTTAGGACATGTTTGGGTCAAGTTTGGCTAAGTCTTGGGTCTCACAAATTGGTTTGGGGAGATTTAGCTTCAATTGGTCAAATGAGTTTCATTTGAGTTAGGTGGGTTGGGTTGATTAATTGGTCAAATTGGGTCAAACCAAGGCTTAGTTCATATGATATTTGTGTATTTTGATTCAATTAGTTTGGAGCTATGTTTGAATTTGACCATTTTGATTCAAATCAATCAAATGGCCAATTTGACCAATTTGACCAAATTAGGTTGTATAGTCAAGTTCAATTGGTTGATTGAAAATGATTGTAGGCTTTGGTTTGATTTAATTTAGAGGTTCAATTTGACCGACGGTCAATTTGTGTCAAGTCAAACAATTTGTCAACTTGAGCTCAATCATGGCTTTGGTCAAGTTCAACAAGTGATTTGAATAAACTTGAGCCATTGGTTTAGTTGAACATATGAATTTATGATTGAAATATAAATCTAATTACAATTGGTTTGGAGCCAAATGAGTTTTGGTTCATATGACAATTTCAAGTCAAAAGGGTCAACTTAGGCTTGATTTATGTTGACTTGGATTTGGCTTGATAATGATGGTTTATGTTTATATTTAGATCAATGATTGTAGGAATGATTGATTCATGAAGAAATCCATGAGTTTTGAGTTGATTTGGGTTTCAATTGGTCAAGTTCAGAAGTTTGGCTAAAAGGGCTAAAATTGAGAATTTGGTTTGATTTGAGTTTGGTTTTGGTCATTTGAATTTCTATTTCATTTGTATTTATAAATATAAATGAAGATATAAATGGGTCATGAGAAAATCACTTGAGTTTGGAGTGATTTGGAAACAAATTTGATTAAGCATAGGAAAAAAGGGCTAACTTTGGTTTTGATTTAGTTTGATTTATTTTTTAGTTATTGGAGGGTGGATTTCATTTATATTTATGAGTACAAATGAAGGAATGATTGATTTATAAAGAAGTCTATCATATTTGAGTTGTTTTGGATCAAGATTTGATTAGGTTTATGGAGGTAGACCCATATTACTTAAGAAGAGTCTTGATTTGGTTTGATTTATTTTAATTTGATTTGAAAGGTTTGAATTTGGATTTCATTTATATTTGTGAACATAAATGAAGGAATGATTGATTTATAAAGAAATCAATCATATTTGAGTTGGTTTGAAGGAGTTTTGGCTAAGCATATGAAGGTGGTCCATATGGCTTAGAAGAGATTTTGGAATTTGGAGTTAATCATTAGTTTCAATCATTTGAAATTTAGAATTGATTTATGATTTGGAAATTTGATTTGAGATTAGATTTGATAATTGAGAAAATCAATTGGATTGAGTTGATTTGAATTTTGTTAAGGCTAAGTCTATAAGATAAAATCAAAGGGCTTATGAAGGGATTTAGATTTTGAATTTGGTGGTACATTTCAATCATTAGATAGTTGTATTTGATTTTATAATTTGAAATTGAATTTGAGATTTGGTTTGAAAGAAAGAAGCAAGGATTGAGTTTGAGCTATAGGATACATGAGTCTTCCTAAATCCCTAAGGCACAACATATTCATATGGCTAACTCTTTTAAGTCTCTAGGGATAGGTTAAGTGCCCATATAATCACTAGAAATATCTTACGATTAAGGAACTCTTAGTGTCTATAAGAGTCCTAGATCTATGATGAGGAACCTGAGAGCTCACTCCAAAAGTGAGGTCAATAGACATTTATCTCTATATCTCAACGTTATCTTGTACCCATTTAGTTAGGAGAATATAATGATAAAATTTGGTGTGATGTTCTCCTGATGAATGTTGCTCATATATTCTTAGGTAGACCTTGACTTTTTGATATGTCACAAATTATAGATAATCTAATACATATACTTTTAATTTTCACGGCAAGAGAATTGTGTTAAATCCAACTAAGCTTAAAGAGGCCACTTCACTTCAACCCCTAAAAATTTTTCTCCCCTCAGAGAAAAGAAATCTTTACATATTGTTAATAAACATCAATTTCAATAGGAGATTAATGAGAATATCAATTTTATATTAGTTGTCTTAACCTCCAAAATTCAACCTTGTGTTGAATCATCTTCATATGAAGTATGCAAACTTTTATTGAAATATCAAGATATTTATCCCGAAGAACTTCCTAATAAGCTTTCCCCATAAAGAAGTATTCAACATGTGATAGAGCTAGTTCCTGGATCATCACTCCCAAATTTGCCACATTATCATATGAACCCAAATGAACATGCAGAGCTAAAGTGATAAGTTGATGATTTATTAGTAAAATATTTTATCAAGAAAAGTTTATCTCCATGCGCAGTGCCTGCTCTTCTTACCACAAAGAAAAATGGTACTTGGCATATGTGTGTAGATAATTATGCTATAAATAAAATTACTGTTAAGTATATGTTCTTCATACCTATACTTGATGACATGCTAGATATGATGGTTGGATCAATAATTTTCTCTAAAATTGATTTTAAAGTAGATACCATTAAATCTGTATGAGAGAAGATGATGAATGGAAAACAACCTTCAAAATAGAAGATGGTTTGTATGAATGGATAGTAATGTCTTTTGGATTAACTAATGCTCCAAGCACATTTATGCGAGTGATGACTCATATCTTACGCCATTTTATTGAAACTTTTTTAATTGTATACTTTGATGATATTTTAATTTTTAGTCAAACTAAGAGTGATCATGAGAATCATTTATGACAAGTATTTGAAGTGCTTCGTAAAGAAAGACTATATGTTCACTTTAAAAAAAATGCTCATTTATGATATTCAATAATCTTCTTATAATTCATTGTTTCTTGTGATGACATCTCAACCGATCTCGAAAAAATTAGGACTATTCAAGAGTGGCCTACTCCAACCATAATTCATGATGTAGTTTTCTTATACATTTTATCGAAGGTTTATTCATGGATTTAGCACTATTATGATCCCGATAACTCAATATCTTAAAATGGATACTTTGTTTGGACAAAGACAAGCTAATGCCTTCTTTAAAATTAAAAAACTTTTAAAAAGTCCACCGATATTGAAACTGTCAAATTTTGACAAAGTATTTTAGGTGTCATGTGATGCTTCTCGAGTTGGTATTGGAGAAGTTCTTAAACAAGAAGGTCATCATATTGCTTTAGTAAAAAATTAAATGAAGCATGCCAATGATATTCCATATATGATTGTGAGCTTTATGTTGTCATCCAAACTTTATGTTATTGACAATATTATATTCTTTCACAATAATTTATACTTTATTCTGGTCATGGGGTGCTTAAATATCTAAATACCCAAAATAAACTTAATTCTCGTAATGCAAAATGGATTCAATTTTATCAAGAATATACATTTTTTCTCAAACATAAATCTCGTGTTGAGAACAAAGTAGTAGATGCCATAAGTAGAATATGTTTCTTACTAAATAACATGAGTGTGAATGTTGTTGGGTTCGAAAAAGTTAAAGATGATTACCATAATTATAAATATTTTCAATAAATTTTTGAATATTTGAAATTTGGTTTTTCAATTAATAGTCCTGATTATCAAATACGAGACGACTATCTCTTTCGTGGCACACAACTATGTATCCATTCATCACTTCAAAATTTTCTTGTTGAGAAAATTCATTCAAGAGGTGTGCCTGGTCATTTCGGTCGTGATAAGACAATAGTCATGATAGAGGATATGTTCTTTTAGCCTAATCTTAAGAAAGATGTTGCTCGTATCATTGCCCAATGTCATACTTACTAAGTAGCAAAAAGTGGAAAACAAAATTGGTCTATACACATCACTCCCAATTCTCCAAAATTATGAGAATATCTTAGTATGAACTTCATCTTAGGATTACCTCGCACTGTACAATATTTTGATTCTATCATAGTAGTTGTTGACCGATTTTCTAAAATGACACACTTAATTCCATGTTATAGGACATCAGATGCATCACATATAACGACTATTTTTTTTTCGAGATTGTTTATTTATATGGACTTCCTAAGACAGTCGTGTCTAATTTTGATGTAAGGTTTATGAGTTATTTTTGAAAAATTTTATGAAAAAGCTTGACAGAAAACTCTTATTTTCTACAGCTTATCACCCTTAAACATACGGACAAACTGAAGTTGTTTATATAAGCTTAGAAAATTTACTTGGGTGCCTAATGACCGATCATACTACTAGTTGGGACCTAGTTCTTCCTACTCCAGAGTTTTCTTATAATAGTTCAATTAATAGGTCAACTAGTATGAGCCCTTTTTATGTTGTAACTAGTTCTGATCCAAGAAAACCAATTGATCTTGTTGAATTGCTGTAAAGATATAGTTGGTGCAGCATCTTCATTTGCACAGAGTATGTATGATTTACATCATGAAATTCAATAAAAACTTACTCTGAGTTATAATAAATATAAAGCTAATGTTGATGCCCATAGACAATATATAAAATTTAATAAGAGAGATTTGATTCTTGTTAAAGTTAGACTTGAGAAATTTTCAATTGGAGCTCTTAAGAAATTAACTCTCAAGATATCTAATTTTTATTGAGTTGTAAGAAAAGTAAATGATAATGCTTATGAAATATATTTTCCAATGAATGCTGGGATTTCTCCAATATTCAAAGTATCAGATTTAACGTCGTACTAACATGCAGGTTAATACTTCATCACCAATTCCTCTACCATTTTGTCGCTTAAGATCACATCATCCATATCAAATTTTAAATGACCAGATTAGCATCACATCTGATGGAGACACTCAGACATTTTTAGTTCGTTGGAAATGTCTTTCTCCACTTGAAGATTCATGACTTACATTTGATGAATTACATCAACTGGACTCACAATTATTACAAGAGTATTTCAATTTTCATTATATATAGGAGAATCCTTTAAAGTCGAGAAGTGCTAATGCAGGACATCATCATCATCGTCATTTACGTCATCATCATAAAGCTTAAATATATGTATTATGCCTTTTTTATAATTTAAGTTATGTATTATTGGGCCTTTATATTTTATATATATTTTGGGCTTATATGCATTGAGTTTATATGTATTTGACTATTCTTATGTCATGACCCATGATTTATTATAGTATGTATGATATTTTGGATATGTATGGAAGGAGTGATAGGTTTGATAATGGTAGTTTTAGTAGTAGGTAGTGATATGTGTAGTTATGATAATGTCAGGCTTGAGTTTGGAGTTAGGTTTGAGTATTCTTAACTATCTCTTTCAATCCTATAAATATGAAAGCTCTTGTAATGCTTGACACTTGGATTTAGAATAAAAATTTTCATCTTAAATTTATTTTACTATTTTTTTATGCGCCTTCCTCCCAAGTGATGGACGACTTAAGTGTGTGAGCTAACAACACTTAGAGAATGACTTCTAAGGAAGAAATGAGATATCCCAATGACAATGTTAGAGGCGACTTCAACTTATTGTTTAAGAAATTTTAAATCGTTAGATTAGATCGTAACTTTTTTAGTTATTTCTTCGCACTTATAAGATTCAAATATATAGTGTGGTTAATATAACTTTAGTCGAAATCTATTTAACTCACTAAATTTATAATATTACGAATGTGCTCAATAGTAGTGTGCATTTACCATTATTCTTATATAAGAATTTAAAAATTATAGATGTAATAAACTTCATATAAAAAAATTATTTTCGCCTTACATCATAAATGCATAAAAATTATTGAAATATATATAAATGAATAAATCTTTCTTTATTCTTTCTAAAAAAATTGAGAAAATTATTTTTATATTAGCAGGAGTTTTTTTTAGATATTTAAGTGAATATGATTAGAAATTTATATATGTAATATATGTGTAAGAAAAATTATTACTATTTTTTATATCAATGATATATTATTTTTATATTAAGAGTGGTTGATATTACAAAAAATAATATATCCTCAGATAAAAAAAAAAAGGCCGCCATAATATATATTTAATTTTTTACAACTTCAGAAGTCACACATTTATAAAAACTGCGGCTCATCGGGCGAGATTTATCGAAAGATGTCAACATGAAAGTTGTAGAATTTTTCATTATCTTTCCAACGGTGCTAATCATGCCAAAACCCAACACCTAATTAGATATGAAAAACAAGAGTGATTAATATCTCAATTTTAGAACTTCGTAAGCCGCACATTCAAAACACCGCACACCGACGAGATTGTTACATTAAAGTCGTAGAATTTTTCATCATCTTTCCAATGATATCAAGCACACCAAAATCTGACACTTGATGAGTCAGATACAATATATTAAATGTGGACTATCTATTTTATTTTATTTATTTTTTTAAATTAAAGGGCCAGTTGCCTAGTCAGCCGACGACTGACGCTGACTGGGATGCCCAGTCAGTGCCAGTCGTTGCTGACTAGAGACTAAGCCTATTTTTAATTTTTTTTTTAAAATTTAGTTGATTGAGAGACTAGACATATTTTTATTTTTATTTTTTAAATAACCGGAGACATTTTAATAGGAGTGCTGTCGCATAATCAGATAAGGCGGCAAGTTTTCAGCTTGGACCCATCTCTGCCATGGCGTCCGCTTCTCTTTCTCTCCATCCTTCCCTTATCTGCGTCTGTTGTTCTGTCGGAAGTACACTCGCTGCCGCCTCCTTCTCTTCCTCCTGCTCGCCATCTCCACCGTCCGTAACCTTCTTCAGGCGAACGAGATGGAACAATCGCAGCCGTTCCATCCGATCCATGTCCCCTGATCTTCTCGGCGACTTCGGCGCCAGAGACCCCTTTCCGGCCGAACTCGAGAGCAAATTTGGCGAAAAGGTGGTGGGGAACGAGAGCACCGAACATCGGATTCTCATACCCAATCTCTCTGTTATATCACTAGCTCAGCGGAGTTGCGAGCCAGTTCACTCCTCTCAACTCCCCTTGTCTAAGGAGGATGCGGAGAAGCTTTTGAAGAAGGTAAGGCTTTGGCAGCTGTTTCTGATATCCCAGGGTTTATTAATTTGGGGTGGTTGAATGGTTACCGAAGCATTATTGCTTTCTGCTTCTTTGCTTTCCTTAAGAAGATGTTTTGATGGCGAAACCTCTCAACTCGGGTTTATTGGCATCCATCTTTGTTGTTTGTTACTGAGCTGCTTATTGCTGTGAATTGTAATCATATAATTGTTTTAAACATTTAGTTTCCTATTTTGGTCTCATACGTGTTTATTCTGTTTTCTGCTGAATTTTCCAGTGTACATCGAAATCGAGTGAACTCTCTTTTTGGTATTGTACACTTATGTTTATTCTGAATGGCATAATACTGTCAGCAAGCTATTATTCTATATCTTATATGGTACTAGAATGCTGAACTCCACATCTTTGAGCCACAGAAACAGCCAATCCCGATCCCCTTATCCGTGAGCCTCAGTCCTCGTTCAAACATCCACAGCCTTTATCCTAAATACCATGTCTTTTATGTCCTAGAGCCCTACTCGTCCAGGGCTCATCATGCTACTGATGTCCTGCTCTATTGGTGCCACGCCCTGTTCCCTACACGTTGTTGACACACTATTGATTTGCGTCTTTGCCAGGCTCAGCAAAACCCATAATCATTCAAAACACTCACACCACTTGTTGCAGCTTTTAACCATTGTTGATTGTCGCCATCTCCTAGAAATTTACTTCCCAGGATACAGCAAATTTGCCACATCCCACGCTACTATCCAAAATCACCTAAAAATCAATTCCACCCATCACAATCAAAATATCCAATATTACCAAACTCACCACCACTAGTCTCATCAAACTTTCAAGTTCTTGCTCTTCTTAAAGGACATTAGCTAGAAGATTTCATCTATGGTGCTCACTGTTGCCCCTTATTCACCATCATCTCCAATGCCCTTCCCATGATACATGGAAAGATCAGTATCGTCTTATCTTTAGTTTCCTTCATGGAATAGTCTGCTTGTCCATTCAACCTCTTCTGTCTCTTGCCTCACCACATTTCAAAATCTATGGAACAATCTTGTAAATGCTTATGCCAATCAAAGGACAATTCAAGAACCACATTAAGTGATATTGCAACATCAACAAATACATGCAATTTCCCAAGAATCATCAAATAAACTTGCAATTCTAGGTAAGCCCATTGACAATGAAGATATCTTTAGCAAGATTCTTGATGAACTGGTGTGGAAAATGATGTGATGAATGCACTAAGGACTGGCATTGCCTGCTAACTTAAATGAGTGAGTTGATGAGGAACATCAAAGAGCTAACATTCCAAAGACTGGATATAAATATGGCACAATAGTAGACATAAAAATCCTTGAGATGGTGTGGTGCTTTGAGGTTGATGCTAATGATAATTAATGACATTGGAGTGAGTGCTTATAGTGAACTTCAGTGGAGTTACAATATATTGCTAAGTGTAAGACCGAGGGATATTGAGAGTTGCTAAGGGGGCTGCAGACTATCAAGATGATTTTTCTTTAGGGATTCATTAGAGGTGAATTTTCAAAAGATATGTTGTAAGATATAATTTTAAGAGAAATTCATGAGAACTCAGATTGTTAAATTGACATGATTTTATATTTGATGTTGATGCTTAGGTGGATGATGAAGATTTTTTCAAGACTTGGAAAATTTTTTACAATCACAGGTTTCCTATTTTGAGGCATTATAAATGTGTTTATACGGCTTTAAAATGTACACAATAAACTTGCAAAATCTTATGTAGCCCTTCATTGAGTATTCTTTCTTTGTTACTAGATGAAATCTATGAATCACTATTCTCATTTTTTTTTTCATCAAGAGGTATGAGCAATAAGAGAATAAAGAAGAGAATGCTAAGGACGTAATGATTCCTATGATTGATTCTACTTATGTAGCATTGGAAGGTAAACAAAGACGTCATGGAAGTTGAAATAATGAAATTCAAATTGAGTTGACGGAGAAGGAGCTTGTCAATGATGAAGCTTTAGACGAAGGGTTCAGTCATTAGGCTGTGAGAGGACAGGCTGAAGTTGTTATTGCTAATGATAAAATTGTTTTGATTGAACACACCCTTGCAAATGAGGAGCTTTTGACACAAGACCATGATTTCATGTTGGAGAAGGATGAAGGTGGTAAAGTACATGACTTGGGCACTTTCTCCCCTTCGTTGGTTATCTTAGACCCAATAATAAAGTGTATAAGTGTTTGTCTTGATTAAGATAGTGAATAGACTCAAGAGTGAATGAGATTGTGAATAATATGGCAATAGAAATACGAGATCTCTGGGAGTTTAGGAGCTTTGTGAAATGCATAATTATACAAAACTAAAGGGTTTTGAATCTTCTTTTCTTTAACTTCTTAAACCCTGATGATGGCTAAGATATAGGTTATTGATAAGAAAATATAATCTTACCGATATGCATTGCTACACATATGACAAGGAATGAATGCTCATCAGACTTAGATGGCCATTGTTGATAAGGAGGTGTCCACTGTGAATTGCAAGATGGCCAATTTTTGCACCAAAATGTACTCCTTGAAGCAATACTTAGACAAGCACCAAGGCAAGTTTGGTACAATTGAGGAGAAGCTTTGGCGCATGGATCTCAAACTTCCCAACTAATGGAATAAAGCAACTAGAAGTGCTATAGATAGAACTTTCATAGTTAAAGAAGTAGAAGATAACAAGCAGAAAATGTTTATGGCTGTTATGTAGATGGAAGGCTTCTTATCCATAAATAAGACGTATTTACTAGTAGTCAATGAGAAAGACTTGATGATGTATGATTTAATAAAATCCAAACATGTGTGTTCTTGAATACCCTTTACAAGATGGAGATAGTAGATGATCTATATTGTTGGAAGAATAAGGAGCTTGAGGCTTGTTGTAGAATCCTTGAAGAATGAGATGAAGTAGATTGAAGATTGAGCAATAATAATAGAGAATAAATTTAAGTCTTTTGAGGAATGGGTGAAGTACTATGAGGTGGAGCTTTCAAAGAAGAGTAATTTGTTAAATTTTAGGACAATCGCCTTTATGTACTTGAAAATTTTTAGAAGAGTTCCGCATGTTAGAATCCTAATTCCTTAAGATATATAGAGGATGTCTTTAGGATTAGCAAGAGTACTCTTATAAATGCGAAAGTTTTGGGCGCTAATGTTTTTATATAGAATAACATTACTATATTGAGAGTGAAGATTAAAGTTGGATATACAAGAGAATATGTAAACTATGTGATAAATTCTATAATTGACATTCTAAATTTGTTTTTGCATTTTGTTACGCCTTATGTAATTTGAGTAATTGATGTTTTAAATGAGTAAATATATGAATATTCACACTTTATTTTGCTTTGTATGATCCCTATAATTGATGATGCCTTTAAATCTCTTCTTTTTCTCAGCTTGTGCTTATTTCATTGGGCCTTGGTTGTTTAGAGTAGTCCAACTTTGATTTTCGATGTATACTAAATACTTGTGTCTTTGCCTTTGGCGATAACAAAGTACAATTATGCTTTAGCTTTTAGTGCTGGTGATTGAGCTTTGATTTTTTGATGTAGATCTATGAGTAATTAGGACTTAGATTTTGAGTCGAGCTTTGCTTTTCAAAGTTGACCCAAATTTTCTTGAATAAACATTCTACTTTGAGAGAATAATATGATGACCACAATACTCATAATTCTTTGTAGAGAATCATATAGCTTTAATGAGACAATTCCCATACTCAGAATTTCATTATAAGAATGATATTGAATAGAATGATGGGATTGTTATGATAGAATAATTATGATAGTGTCATTGCATTTCATAAGATTGTTACAATTGGAGTTTTTGTCATGTCTTTCGGCTTTCATCAATATGGGTATTAGTAGTTTTAGATTATTAATTTGCATCATGTAAATTTTGATTATTTGTTACACAATTTCCTATAAATTATGTTACATTTGTATTAAAAACCCTAAGCTTTAAAACTTACATCTTATTTCATAGTAGAATTTAAGGCTATATTAGAATGCCTATTAAATACAGGACATACTATTAGGGTTGATTAGCATAACACAAAAAATCCATTCAAATGAAATAAGTTTAGTTATAATTCAAGACTATTTCAAACAAATTATTAAGAAATTATAAGTAATTGTTTGCATATGATGGGAGATACAATCACATGATATTTTATATTAGGTCAACAACTTAGAGAAGTGTTTTGAAACTATAACATGTATGATTTATAAAGATTTAAAATGTAATTATTAAAACTACTCAATTATTTTGGAAGTGTTTTTTTGTAAAAATAAAATTCCCATGGATTGATATGAAATGCAACTTAAAGAACAATATTTATCATTTTTTATTTATAAGAGATCAATAACATGATCAATTTTAGAATTTTAAATGTGAAGGTAATAATGTGTTTGAATATTTTCTTAGCTTTAAAAATTTGGAGATAAATATTATTATCTAGAGTTCTTATGTTATCAAAAATTATTTTATTAAATGCTTTAGACAAGATTTTAAGTTTGGGTTAAGCTACAATTCTCCAAAGTTAATATATAAGGCTTACCATAAAGTTTTCAAGTTGAGAAATATTAAATTATTTTTCTGTTAGGATTATTTAATATTTTGTTTAATATTTTTAAGAAAAGATTTTTCTTACATTTTCATTCAAAGAGTCATAAAATGCTCCACGGGTAATATTATGCATGACATAATTAATTTGAAGACATAATAATTGTTGGATATTTTTAGAATTATGTATTAGATGTATAAAAAAGATTTATAATTGCAAAATGATTCTACAAATGATTTTGTCAAATTTGAATACACAATAAAAAGTGTGAATGTTTGTTTTAGATATATTGGGTCTATTGTTCAAAATGATGGTGAATTACATAGGGATGTTATTAGTAGAATTCAAGTTGGATGGTTGAAGTGGATGAATGCATCTGGCCTGTTCTATGATAGAAAAGTACCGCTTAGACTTAAGGGAAAATTTTATAAGATGGTGGTAAGACTTGCAATGATATATGATGTAGAATATTGGCCAGTAAAAGATTAGCATGAAATTAAGTTAAATGTTGTAGAGATGAGAATGCTCATGTGGATGAGTGGCTTTACTCTTAGAGATAAAATGTGAAATAAATATATATGTGAAAAGGTTGGAGAAGCCCCAGTGGCAGATAAGATTAGAGAGAGTCACCTTAGTTGATTTGGTCACATAAAAGTCGATTGTTCGATGACCTAGTTAGGAGTATAGATGTATTAGATTTTCCTTTTGTTAAGAAAGGTAGAGATAGACCTAAAAAGACTTGGTTAGAATGTATAAAAAAACGATCTTAATTTATTAGATTTAAATGAAAAATTGATATTTAATAGAACACAATAGAGAAGAAGGATTCATGCAACCGACCCCACATAATGGGATAAAGGCTTGTTGTTGTTATTATTGTTGAATACGCAATAATGCATATTGGAATATGCATTCAAGTCTACACCAGATTAAGTTCATGAACAAAAATCTAAAATTGAGTAGTAATCAAATGCTGAATTTAAAATCGATCATGAGATTATACATGAACCTATACTTAAATTAGAATGTCAATATATCCTTGATTTTAAAATGTAACCTATTATGATGCCTAATCAAAATTGATTGTTTAGCTAGGAGCATGACCACTTTGATGTCATATGATTACTTGGAAGTTGATCGGTCCATCCACATAGAAAGAGGATTAAAATTTATACCAAAAACTTCTTAGCCATGCTCTTCATCTAATTGATAAATCAAGTCAGCTAAATCTGCCCACAAAACCAACATGTCCAAGGACACATAGGCAATCAATTGGAACTCTCATGAGATTCAACTCGCCTAGGTTGTTCGCCTAACTTAAGTTTAGAGCACCACTCAACATTCGCCTAGAATAGAGTTAAATTCATTTCAATCAACTTTCTTCCAATCCACTAACATTTATTTGGGCAATCGAGTCTCCCCTTCCTAAGATAGTGTGCTAGAATGATAACCTACTTGATACGATGTGAGAATGCACTAAGTCTCCCATCATGCCATGACACAGTAACTTCCGTTTTATGGTCAACATGCTCTCCACTCTTCAAGACAGTGCTCAAGCATGGCCCATATGCAATGGAGCCCTCTAGGAGGTTCTATGGAAAATAAAGGAGGAGAAGGGGTAAAAAACTTGAAATAAAATGCATTGACATCCCATGTTCAACATCATAATCTTCTTCATTTATGCTCTTTTGTTTAAGGGATACAATTTAACGAAAGGCTAGGATATTTTTTACAGTGGATGTACATGAAGATTGCCAAATCATGTAATATTATGTTGCTCTCTAGTTTTTTCTCTTTTATCAACCTTTGTAAGCTGGTTTTAGGGGTGTAAATGAGTCAAGCTCAAGTCACACCTAACTCAAGCTTGACTCGCTTCCTTTCTTGTCACCAAACTTAAGCTCAAGCTCAATCCACGACAATAATGATGAGCATGCGATGAGCCAAATTGCTCGGGGATCTCACTAGAGAAGCGTTGATGTGATCACACCTTGAGCTGAAAAAAAATCACAATAAGAGCTCACTTGAGAAGGCAACGATATCACCAACATCCATGAGAGCTCACCAGCGATGGTGGCTTGTAGAAGAAAATACTGAAGAAGGCTTACGAAAGAAGACATAGGAAGGGGAGTTGAAATAATAGAGTTTGTAGGCAAGCATTAGATGCAATATAAAAATTCATATTTTATCATGTACACCATTATATTAAATGCAATAATTTAATCCATCTCAAAGGAACCGCTTTTGATTTTTTTTTTTAACAAAGTAACAATGAGTCAAGTTGTCTTAAGCTCAAGCTGTGGCTTAATAAGCTTAACTCGTGAGCTCGTAAATGAGTTAAGCTTGAGCTAGTTTGCTAGTTGGCTGACTCACTTACAACCCTAGTTCGTTTGAAGACTATCACTTTAATCTCCTTTCCATTCCCTTACTTGCTAGGAAGGCTTGAGTTTGAGTTCAACCCAAGATCTCCTTTTGAGTTTTATAAATTCATTAAACAATTTAATAATACAAGCCCTAACAAATTTTCTACTTGAAGTATTTGTACGTCTACTAGTCAAATTGATATTATTTTTTGTTTTTTTAGACTTACATATTCATAAAAAGAAATTTATTGAAAATTAAAACTATGTCAACGTATCCACAATTTATTGATGATATATTCGTTCAAGAAAATATGAAATTCAAAATCTCGTCTATTTCGTAACATAAATGATACAAAATTTCTATCAACTATTTTTAAAAATAATTTGATTTTGATTATTTTTCCTTAAAGATGTTGATAGACACATCTTAATTAACTTAAACATATTTTTTGCATGCTAGCTATGCAAGAAAATTTAATGAAATCTAATAAATATAAAGTTTAAGTTTTATTTATCATTTTCTTTTTTTGGAATTATATATAGTGTGCCAATTAGCTAGTAATATATAGATGCTATCATTGCCCCTTCATGTATATTATGCTATTGCATTTAGGGCTACAAATAAACCTAAGCGTTTGACAAGCTATTCGTGACTCAACTTGATTAGAGCTCATTTATGATTGTTTAACTAATCAAACAAGCTTGAACACTTTTGTAAATACTCGATTGCTAAATGAATAACAACTTATTGTTCCAACTGTTTAACAATATTGAACAACTGCTCGTAAAGTCGATCCGATTAATACTTGTTTGTAAACAAAGTTTTAAATTTTTTATTTTTTATAGTTTTAATAAGTTTTATTTGATACAACTTGTGCATATTTATCAACAAGCTGCTCACGAACAAGCTCGATTAAGGTTTGATTAAAGCACGTTTATTTTATTAAACGAGTTGCTTGTTAACATGCTGATAATCCCATTTTGAACTGAGCTCATGAACAAACTAGAGCCAAGCTCGAACATGTTTTTTTAAATGAGCTCAAGCTTGAACACCATTCTAAAAGCTTGAATTGTCTTCAATAATGGTAAATGAGCTTGAATATTAACAAATACATGTTCATCTTGGCTCATTTCGTTTGAAGCCATAATTACATTACCATTATTTATATGCATGATTTACATGAAATTATTTGTTAACCATGATTATAAGTCTACTGTACGTGCACGCAAGCGATATGCAAAATATAAAGAAGATAAGATAATGATCCATCTAAATCTTGAAAAATTTATCACAATAATCTTTAATAAATTAACTACTAGAAAAATGAGTCCATATAAAGTCATAATAAATTGGAATGAATGGTTATATGGAAATCCCATAAAATTGTAGTATTAGTCCATTTTTAAAGTATGCTAACTTTATATTGTGTGCCTTGAGTGAATTTTTTCTCTTTGATCTTCTTTTTGATTCACAACCAATACATTATTTGCATAATTTATAGACAATTATTCAACTCTTATGCCTAAAGCTATAATGGGTGATAACATCATATCTAATTGTCTATTATTGATGGTGTTTATCAAAACTATAGGGTGTTTTTTTTAGAAAGGACTACATTTGAATATCTTACAAGAAGTGTATTATTTATTCCTTAACCTTTTTTTCGAACATCAATAGCATAATTCATCATAGTTAAATTTTTCTCAAGTTGAGAAGAATTAATATAGATCTTAATAGTCTACTGCCTCTAAAGATGTAAAATTATCTGCATTATGACTTTTAGTCTTAAAGTTGAACTTTTATTTGGATTTGATTTGATTTTTTTAGTATTTTGAATTTTAGTAGAAGTATTTACGTAGATGTGTAGAATGATCTACTATTATTATGGTTATTAGTGATTTGTACTTGGGTTCCCGTTGCTTTTGTTACACTTGCTTAAACTTTATTGTTATTTTGTGACTAATACCTACAATTAATCATTTTTGCTTCTTCTTCCTAAAATCCTTATAGTGATTTTCTCGAATCTATGATTTATTTTCTTTTTTTGTTAGTGTGGTTGAGGGACTTATGACTTTTTTGATTCACCTATTTCTTGGGGCAACTTTATGTCTTAGGCCTTTACAATACAAAGAGGGAACAACTGCATACTTTTTTCTAGTCAACCTTATTCAATGAATTTTGGATTGATTTTATAATTATAAATAATGATCTAAAGTGTGCACATAACAAATTATTAGTATTTAAGTTAAAATTTTAGTATGATATGAAATTACTTTTACATTTAAGATTCAGTCTTAATAATCACTCAAAAATTCACTTGATCCATCACGAATCTAAGCACAACAATTGTGTTGGAAATTTCAATGATTAATTCAAGATTAATTGAATTTCGATTTCATTGAATTTATATTGAACTGAACTTCTTAATGACATGAACTCAACTACACTAAAAGTGTTCTAATATGAATCCAAGTGAACCTAAATCGAGCATTTGAGGTGTGGTTGAAAACTCTGTAATATAATTAAAGGATTAAATAATTTATAATTTTATGATATTTATAGCCGAAATGAATAGTTTTGAGGAGAGAAATTTAGTAGACTAAGATCAGTAAATTTTGAGGTCATTAAGACATTTAAATGTTAAAAAATAATATATGATCAAATGATTTAATATGGGCCAATTGGGGAATGTTTTGGATTTTGGCTAGATTTTCTTAAAAAGCCACTATAAGAAATTACAAATAAACTAGATTTTGGCTAATGTGATTTCTACTTTTTTTTCTTTCTTTCTATGCTTTTTATCATTGATTTAAAAATGTGATTGTGATTTGTTAGATCTAAAGGCTATGTAGGCTTCTATCGAGTGTGTGAATTTTGATTGTGTGCATGATTTTCTTGATTCTTATTGCTAATTTTATAGAATATCATTGCTATTTTACTTAAATTGATTTCTATTATTTTTTTCTTCAATAATCAATGTATGCATTTGTTATTTTCGATAACATTTTGTGTCTAGTTAAGAGTGCTAATTTTAGATCTATGTTTAAGATTTATGATGCATCGATACTCCATCACTAATGGAGCTAGTCACATTTGCGATGATATTTTCAAAAACGTGTTGGACACACAATATACCTGTACAATAAAAGAAATAAAAAAAAATGAATATGCATACAGAATGTGTATCTTAAATAATAAATTTTAACTTTAAAAGCATGTTATAATAAGTTAAGTCATTTTAAGAAGCATGTTATAATAAGTTTTCAATCATTTTTTTAAATTCTCAAATATAGAAAAAAAAGATATACCTTAATAACTTAATAACTACTTAATATTAATTTGGTTTTCTTGTTTTGCCTATTTCCTATGATTTTCTTATAATATTTATTTTAAATTTTTTAGAGGTATCAAAATTTTCAACTCCAAGCTAAGAATTTATAATATGATGCGACTATTTTTTCTAATTGAGTTTGATGTATTTAATAGATTTCAAAATATTTTTTATTTTATGAGCAGTTAAAATAAACTTATTATTGTATGAATTTATTTCATATTTATTTGATGTGGGATTTACATAGATACCACCACAAGATTTTTATTATTTACATATCTAACACTTAAATTTTTATATTTATTTATAGAATACTTTGATCTCTAAGCCACATAAAAAATACTAATATTAACTTTTTTAAAGTAAAACAGACCTTTTCATATATGTGCTTGATATACTTTAGGCACTTAAGT
Organism: Cymbidium sinense; assembly: GCA_021442155.1. Classification (NCBI taxonomy): domain Eukaryota; kingdom Viridiplantae; phylum Streptophyta; class Magnoliopsida; order Asparagales; family Orchidaceae; genus Cymbidium; species Cymbidium sinense. Next base: position 140,157,584 of record CM038215.1, on the reverse strand, counting down.
AGTATATAAGTAAATATAAAAATTTAGGTATTAGATGTGTTAGCGAATTTTACGGTATGTACTTAAATCTCCCTTATTTAATTTGTGTGATTATTGTTCAAATATTTTTATTTTTTAAATATAATATTATAATATTGTGTATAATACATGACCGTGTCTTATATTTTCTATGATATATGTGTTGTATCATATCTATATCATCATATTCATATAGATGCATCATTGTCAGAAATCGTAGATCCTGAGTTGTCCCACATTAGATAGCCACATCGATTATTTCAGGGGATAACAAACCAGAATGAAAAATATTTGAAGATGCCTGATGGCTTGGTGTCTAATATTTCCATTCATTTTGTCAAATTTATTTGATGTTTGATTTACCTTATTCAGTATTGTATTCAGAAGCTTTGCTTTAGGTAGTGGATATCTCTTTGGTAAAAGCTTTATGGTTATGCTTTGTTAGGTTGTAGGTTGGAGGCTGCTGGAATCTTATGAAGGGATGAAAATCCAGTGCACATGGCGCGTAAGGGATTATGGTTGTGGTGTTGAGCTCATAAATAGGATATACGGAGCCTTGGAACTTTCTGGGCACCACCCGGATCTTCACTTGGAGCAACCTAATCAGATTAGGGCAGTGCTCTGGACCACTACAATAGGTGACTCAATCAAAGCCCTTTCACCTTGTTTAAAACAATTTCTATTTCATCTTCCCACTTTGTTTATTTCCTTCAGTTTACTGGATATCCACTAGTTTTCTTGGTTTAAGTATATTACAGCTATAAATTTGGCAGACGAGAGAATTCAAGTGAGCCATATGCAATGTGCAGGATACTTCATACAGTTTAAAATACATCTTTCTGTTTCCTTTAAATATATGCTCTCATGTTCTGTTGCTATGTTATGTTTGTAAAGCTTTTTATGCCCCTCATGAAATTTCTACCACAACAACAACAATAATAAGCCTTTTTCCATCTACATGTAATCATTTTTCTTTAACATGTCCTATTAAATGTCCAATTCTGATTTAATCCTAAGAAGTTAAGGTCATTTCCATGAAATATCTAATAGACCAAAATGATGCTAGATATCATAAATTTTTGCTTGTTTTTGGCTACCTGCTGGCTTTGCTGTGCTATTTATATTAGGATTCCAGAAGTTCATTCTTCACTGTATTGCAGGTGGTCTGAGCTTGAATGATTTCATCGTCGCTGCTAAGATAGATCTGATCAAAACTTCAGATCTCATACCAAAAAAGAGAATATGGGCCTGATACACAGAATGTTTCCACTTCAGAGCCTACAACCAACTGCAGAAACCATTTGCTTAGCCTTAATTCTTTATAATGTTACATTCATGAAAGTTTTATGTATTATAAACTTTCTGGTTTTTTTGATGTTTAAAAAGTATTCTTATGACAAGTACAGCACTGCGTATTGATTGCTACATATTTGTGATGCTTTGCTTGTTTGCTCTTAACTCCTTATCAATAAAATAAATGATAGGAATTGACCTATGACAGTTCGCTTATTGAAGAAGATACTGGTTGGAAAGGGTGAGCGCGGTTGAGAATTCTCTAACCCGCATTCGATTTCTATGGTGGACTAAAGGAAAGTAAGTAGACCATTAACGCCAGATATTAATACGTCGATTGTCACAACATCCCTACATATAAGATGAGTGGGGTGTTGGGTGGATATTCATTGCAAAAAAAAAAGTTGTGTTGGGCTCTGTGATTGAAATTTTTTTTGTCAGTTCTTATTTTGCTTTAAATTTATAATCCATAGATTTCTGAACAGATCATTACGAGTCTTTGTGGTATGTATGTATTTTAAATTTTTTTTTTTTTTTTTTAAAGTTGATCATAACCTGAGTTGTATTAACGATAATTGGATCTCTCAAATACAAGTTTAAGGTTGTAAATATCAACCCTTATGTAGACATTATATTATTAGGATTTTTATGCATTAAGTGTGTAATTATTTGCATGTGGATAAGCTTAAAGAGATTAAAAAAATAATTAAAGGTCAAATTGATTTTAGGTTTGAATTGCACGAAAAGAGAGAGAATTGGGGCAACTCACTGCGACAACTAACTTGTGGTGGGATCAAATCAAACGACTGTCAAATCATTTAAATATAAGAGCAATTGAAGGCCAACTAAATAAGGGAAGAGAAGAAAATCAAAGGTAAAGTTATCCTCTTTAATACGGTGAACCTTTGAATCTCTTCTCTTCGACAAGACGCTTTATGAATAGTGGAGAAAGTGATCCAGATACGTGATTGATGAATGCCAGAACAGACTATGAATTACATCTCCACCATGAAAGTGGGGTGTTGGGTGGATGCCCATTCCAAAAATAAAAAAATAAAAAAAATAAGGGAAGAGAAGAAAATCAAAGGTAAAGTTATCTTATTTGTATTCTGTTTTTAAATTCTTTTATTAGAGGAATTATTTTATTTAGATGGATAAACAAATAACAGGACAACAATGTGAAAGACTAAACTTGTGTGATACATATAAGACAGTCTATATAATTATTTTGTAATATATATATATATAGAGCATATAATTTTTGTGAATTTATATCTATAACATTTAAAGTTTGATATTTATAAATATAATATTTTTTTATGCATTAAAAAAGATGATAATGTTATTTTTGATGTAATATTAAAGATTTGAATGTTATTTATGTAAATATAAAAGTTTATATTTTACAAATATAAATATATAAAAATGATTTGTTATGTATGTACATACTTTATTATTATTTTCATTAATATCTTTATTTTCTCTTATTTATAGGATTCTAAATCATTTATGTGAACAAAGGTGTAAAGGGAGACTTTCAAAAGGCTCCATTCCCTTGGCTTGAACGGCACTTTGTAGATTATTCCTAGCCTTTCAATTACTTCCAATAATGGCCACTTATAACCAAAAAAAAAAAAAAGTGCTTCTTTAAGGCGTCAAAATTTGGCTGATTCCTCTTATCATAGAAGTTTGATTTTCCTTCATGAACGTATTTATATGGATTCATAAATTTTGGATGAATGGCTTTAAGCATTATGAGCTTTAACTTTCTTTAGAGGTCAGCTAAGAACTTGTTTTCTAGTTAGCCCTAAAAATATCATATATGATAGAGGGGAGTGAAGTAGATCCACTACTAAATAAATTAGGCACAAAGTATAATTTTATTCATATTCAAGTACACCTAATCTCACAAAAATACAAAGCCCCAAGTTTCTTAGGTTAGTTAAATAAAAAAAAAAAAAATCAAATAAGCAGGGGCAGTCCGAGGCATAGTTGAGGGAGGCTAAACCTCCCTCACTCGACATATAAATTTGCTCATCCTGAAAATTGATGCTTATTCTGTCCCTGCAAATAAGAAAAATAATAATGAGAATTGAGACTTAGCTTAATAATTGATATCTCAACTTTCAATTAGTGGCAAAGTTAAAAGCCGAGATTGAATTTTATGATATTGATAAAAAATTTTACGATCATTACTAACATTCAACCTAGTTAAAGCTCATTGCAAAATAGTTTTTAATATATTTTTTAATTAAAAATGATAAGTATTCTTTAAAAATAATAATAATTTAGTTTTTATGAATTTATTAATTTATACATAAAACAATTGCTTAATTGATATAATTGAATCTACTATTTTGAAGCTATATACTTTCTTTCTTTAAGGATGAACATCTTTGAGGCAATTAATAATTTATTTTTGTTGATTGTGTAAAAAATAAGATTTTGAATAATAATTATACATGTGTCTACTCTCTTATTATATATGATACATAATTGTTACATAATAATAAATTATGAAAAGCATCTCCCTAAGAATGAGTGATTTATGATGACTTGCCCTCCCATTCACTCTACAATTTGACAATTCTTGGCTCCATTATTGTGAAAGGTGCAATTTAATAGCAATGCTATCATAATGGTCTTTGTCCCTTTTGTTTCTAATACTTATTAATGGTGAATTATTTTCAATTAATATTCTCTTTTGAAGGAATCCCAACATCTATGATTTCATATTAGAAAGGATAATCGAAATTCCTATATAAAATTTTAAATGAGATGTAATTACTACTCATAAATAAAAGTTTAAATTAAATTTTAAACATATTTATGTTTAAAATCTACTCATGATGTGTATTATTTATTTAGTCATATTTTCAAAAAATTAGGATCAATATTTTATGTGGCTTAAAATTTGTGCGACTAAATGTATATTTAAACCACACCTTAATTAGAAATATGATGAGATTTTTAGTTAGAATTAAGCCACAATTAAAAAAATGATTAACAAAATAAAACTGAATCAAAGTATTATTTCGCTCATAATATATACAACACACACTTTAATTTAATGAAACCATAATTTGAAATTCTTTTGGTTTAGTGACTAATTGACATTACTTTCATTTGAATGGTAAGCATTTAATGTAATTGTTTTTAATATTTTATTAGGATGTTATTTTTAAACTTAAGCATAATTTATGAAGGGAATTAACAATAAGTTAATACAAATGCATTAAGAAAGCTCTTATTTATTTATGAGCAATTTAATTGATTTTAAATGATGGTATTATAATTTACATTTATTTGTGCAATTGGATAATAAATCCAACTTTACTTCAACATATATTTACTTGCATTTTTTTAGTTGGTGCTAACTTTCTCTAATCTTTGATTTTTTTTTAAAGAGTTAAGCTCTTAAAGGAAGAGAATGTAATATTTTAAAGGATCATCATAACTCCAAAAGAAAAAAAAAAAATAATCATTTTAGATGTTGATTTTAAAGTTATATAAGATATATATTTTTGTATTTGATTTTTATTTAATAATTTACATCTCTTATACTATATACCTTGCAATATTATTATATCATTTAAATTATATTTAAAAAATCTTAATATTTATTATATTATCTATTTAAACGTTAAATTGAACTCAAACTCACTTTCAAAATTTGAACTTCTCCTTCTCCTTATTTAATGTGAATGAATTGGTGGCTAAATAAGAGAAAAAAAATATATTATTAATGTTACATATTTAAATAACATATTTTATGATTTCTCATTTACTATCTAAAAAAAACTTAAAATGAGTAAAATTTTATTTAGCGGTTGTTTGTAAGTCTTTAATATTTTAAAGTATTCTAAGTATAATATATATATATATATATATATATATTTATGTTTTTCTGAAAAATATTTTACACTCATAAAAACTAGTGCCCGGTGGGCCTTTGATATAATTTACAGAGTCATCTATCACAGCTTTCTTTCCCCGGTGCTAACTTTATGCCATAAATGGTGGGAAATTTGGTAAATGCTTCATATTTAATTTCTTCGTGATCTTTGCAGTGTGTGCCCACTTTACCAGCACAGATGCTGACGGCTTTTGGTTACCTTGGGAAGGAGATAAAATAATAATAATAATAATAATAATATATATATATATATATATATATAATTTTAAATAAAATTACTTTTAAAGAGAGATAATTTCTTATAAATTTGTAGATTGCCACTTAAACTTGTAATTTATTTAAAATTGAATCAAATTGGATAGAATTAGAAATGATTTGAGCTAGATTTGAGGCTTTCATGTTTTTGATAAGGAAGTTTGTGAAAATTTCATCAATATTTGACCTCATATATGTAGGCTAACTTGTTGATGCTTGCCCCTAATAAGCGCTTGTCATGATGTTTTATTTTCCTTCATTTGTTGCTCGTTTTAATGTAATTCTTATAACAATTTTTTCTCTTCATCTACAAGCCGCTAGTACTAGCAAAGTCTTATTGTGATTACCATTTTTTATCTTAAAAGCTTTTGATTCTATTGATGCCTGCCCCTAGTGAGCTTTTGTTGTCATTACCCTTTTTTATATACCTCTACTCTTTGCATAGATAACTAGTAGAAAAAATGATGATTATCACTGATAATTTATATTGCTGAAGACAGGGCTTGTTGAAAATTGGAGCTTTGATGAACTTTATGATGGATTTTTTATGATGTTATTGATGGAATTTTTTGTCAAAAAGGTGGTGGTGGCAAGGCGAGTAGGCACACGATGGAGCGAAGAGAATGACGACACAACTGACAGAGCTTAGGAAGATAGAGGAGGGGATGAGGGGGGATTAGTTTTGTTTCGTTAGACCTATTATAAAGTAAGTGAAGAGAAAAAATCCATGATTAAAACAATCAATAATAAGTAGTTATTAATGTATCTTCTATCACTCAATCCATCAATTTGTTTAATATTATGATGATTTTTCATCTTTAATCCATTCCTATTTTTGACAAATAACTTAATTGCAAATAGTCATCGATAATCTCCAATTTTCTTGTAGTGGCTTTCATTGGGATTTTATCTATTTTTTCATATGTCGTCTATCTAGTTGACACCTGTCATCAATTAGCTCTCATCATAATCTCATCTACTTCTTCGTACATCTTTAGTCCTGTTGTGTGCAAGAAGATTTGGGTCACTAGAGTAGGAGAATTCGATGTCATAGCGTTGTATGAAAGAGTTTGAGAGACATAAGAATTTTTACGTGGAAAACTCAAGAAGGAAAAAATCACGTGACCAAGCCCACTTAGAAATAATTTTACTATATAAGTAGTTGTTACAATTATTATCCTATCTGCAAAGTTGGAAAAAAAGATAGTTTACAAGAATATGTTTTGTGAGAAGCTTCACTGGATCAGTGAAAAATGCTTCACTTGAAGTGACAGTTTGACGATCCGATGATAACGATCGAGCGATGGCTGGATGGTGGTTGGTAGTTGCGACGAAGTGGTGGTGATTCCAATGACTATCGGCGGTGCGGCACCGACGGTGACCGATGGTAGCGGCGAACGCGGGCGACGGCGATGGTACGGGTGCCGGGGTCGGCGGTGATCCAATAACTATCCGGCGGTGGTGACTGGCAGCGACAGACGGCGGTGATGAATAGGAGAGAGAGCTCTAATACTCGAAGAATCTCAAGCCATAATCAAACCACCGCCCGATCGTCATTGGACCACCGACAACCGTCATCGCCGGCCGCCTGCACCGGTCACCACCACTGGCTATCACCGCTAACCGCCGGTGCCGGTTACCACTGCCCGACAGTCGTTGGATCACCGTCGGCTGCCACCACTCGATAGTTGCCAGATCACCGGCCGCCATCGCACCATCCCCGCTGACGCATTGCTCGGGCCACCGGATCACCGCCAACCGCGAGATCAACACCGCCACAAGCTAACCGATCCGACATCGCCATCGATCATTACCGGATCATTAGACTACCACTTCGAGTGAAGCCTTTTTTATTGATCCAGTGAAGTTTCTCACAAAACCTATTCTTGTAAACTATCATTTTCCAACTTTGGAGACAAGACAAGACAAGACAAGACAAGACAACAACAAGACAAGATAACAACAACAATAACAAAACACAAGACGACAACAACAAGATAATGGTGCCTTTCCTTCTCGAGCGCTATGGCGATTCTTGATCCCCTTTCTTCCCCGTCCTCTTTCGCGCCATCCTTGAGAAATTTTGTTGGTGAGGCTTTGGATCTTCGACCTTCGGCCGATTTCCTTCCTCTCCTTTAGTGCTGATGACTGCCATGGAGTCAAATCTGACGATTGTTAAGGCTAAACCGACAGCTCTACCTGCTCCGTCTAGGGCTGATATTCCTTTGGGTAAACCTAATTTTTCTTCATCCAAATCCTTCAAAGATGCCTTATATGGTAAGGATGTTTCAGCTTCCTTTGAATTTTTGATTAATCTTGTTCATACGACTTTTAATGGCATTTCGGCTATAATGTGTCCTGACTTGGATATTGAGAAACTCGTTGAGCCTTATGCTTTCACTCTGGTTGGTAAATTTTCTTTTCAGCGGCCTAATATGAAAGAAATCCAATTTTTCTTTCATGATTTGAAACTTTCTGGTGTGTTTTCTATTGTTTGTTGGATGGTCGACATATTCTTATAAATCTTTCTAATGATCTTGATTATAGTTGAATTTTTTCTCACGCGATCCTATTATGTTAAAAATTGTCAAATGCGTATTCTTAAATGGACTCGGTTTTTTGACATTCCAGAAGAATCACTTATTGTGCCGGTTTGTATTGTTTTGCCTAATCTTCGAATACATTTTGTTACTTATCAGTTTCTTCATGTGATTGGGTCTATTTTTGGTAGACCTTTACAGATTGATCAAGCAACTGCGGCTAAGTCTCGACCTTCAGTTGCTCGTACCCTTGTTGAAATTGATGTGACAAAAAAGTTTCCCAAGGAAATTTGGATTGGGTCCGAGAAGTATGGGTATTTTCAACCAATTGAATTTGAAAACCTTCCTGTTTTCTGCAATCACTGCAAAACCCATGGCCATACCTTCTCGAACTGTTTCATTGCACATCCTCAACTTAGGAAGAAACCTGTTAATAAGGTTAAACTGATCGAACAATTTGGAGATCTTATAACTGATAATAATAAAGTTTCCAATTCTTCTAGAAATAATAAAGATGTTGTTGATGGTATTCTGAATCTATCTAATGCTTTATCTCTTGAGAATGGTTTTGAAAATGCTGCTAGAAATGAAGATGTTGTTTTGGATGGAAACCAGATTTCGTCTGCTTGTGTTCCTATGCTTTTCAAGAATTGTGCAAGTTGATGCTAATCCTGTTTTGATTTCTTCCCTTAAAGATACTTGTCATTTACAACCTAAAAATTTTAAAGATAATATATCTCTTTCCGATTTTCAAGAACCCCTAAAAGAAAATGATGACTTAAATTCTTTAAATATGGAAAATGTTGATGGTATGTATAAAACATATTTTGTACAACCAGGTTCTTATTTGCTTAACAATCTATTTTGCACCTTTCTTAATTTCTAATTCTGATGGTGTTTTGCCTATGCTTTATTCTCATTTAATGGATAAAAATGCTTTAGTTTCTTATCAGTTGGAATCTCCTACTAAATCTATTGTTATCACGAGTATTAATGCTCCTTATGATGATGAATCTATGGATAATGAAATAGGTTTTTAAATTATTTTTGTGAAAAAGAAAAAAAAGTTTAAAAATTTCTCTCATAAAGTTTCTAGATCGACTCGGTCTTCTTCATCTTCTTTGCCCAATAAGAATTAATGTTTAGTTTTTTTTATTTGGAATGTTAGGGGCATAGGTACTCTTGCTGTTAGAAATAGGATTAGGATCCTTTGCAGGGTTAATAATGTTAGTTTCTTGGTTATTCTTGAATCTCTCATTTTTTCTTCTAAAATTATGCATGCGGTAAAGATGATTGAGTTTTCCAATTTTTATTTTAATAGTAATAACAAGATTTGGTTATTTTGGAATAATTCTATTACTATTAATATCATTAATGATTTTCATCAAGTTATTAATGGATATTTCTTTTGGTGATTATCATGCTTTTGGCTCTTTTGTTTATGTTGTCTGTAATAAGATTGAGAGGAGAATTCTCTGAGATCAATTATCTAATTTTGCTTCTAGTGTGAATGGTTCTTGGATTGTTGGTGGGGATTTCAATACAATCCTCTCTTTGAATGAAAGGAAAGGGGGCTCTTTGCCAAATTTTCATTCTATGAAAGATTTTTCGAATATGATCTTGGATTGTAATTTGCATGATGTCGATTTTATTGGCTCACAATTTACTTGGAATAATCATAGACTTTGACAATGTTTGGATCGTACTTTATTTAGTAACTATTGGTTAAACCGTTAGCCTTTGACTTCGATTGAACACCTTAGTAGAACTCTATCGTATCATACTCCTCTTTTGATTTCCATTAAGGATGCTATCCAAAACAATAATGTCATTAAAAATTTTTGTTTTCAAAATATGTGGTTAGAAGATAGCAATTTTTTTGATGGTTTTGCTTCTAATTGGTATGCTCCTCTTGCTCCTGATGATTCTTGATATGGCTCTCAAAATACCACCAGTCAAAGCACAAATCTTGATGTTGAAAGCGATATGATTTTGAGTCGAAACAAATCGAGATCAAGCACTTAAAATATCATTAGAATCTTCGGGACATCAATTAAATCCCAAAAAAGCTCTCAAATGTGGAGTGTTTATAGTCAAATCGGCGTCTCGGCGGATCTAATGAGCTTAAGATCTCATAATTCGACTTCATTTGGGCATCCAAATGCTCAAAATACATCAAATGATCGAAGGAGTCATTGAGCCGTCCGTCGAGGGGGTGCAGACCTTACATGAGTTTACTAGAATACCCTCCTCCCATCTATAAATAGGCCTCACTCCTCACATGGGGCCTAAGCTTCTAAGTGAAGTGAAGTGAAGAAGAAGGAAAGCGAAGAAGAAGGAAGGCTGAAACAAGTGAAGAAGAACAAGAACCCAGAAGGAAGAAGAAGAAGAGTCCAAGCAAGTGAAGAAGAAGGAAGCTAAAGCAAGGAAGAAGGCAAGGAAGAAGAGGAAGAGTCCATCGAGGAAGAAGAGGAAAAGTTAAGTGAGGAGGAAGAGAAAGCTCTAAAGCTTGAAGATCCCCGAGATCACCATTGCCGCCATCATTAATTATACCCGCATTTCCACCGAAGCTACCCGATCTCCAACATCGTATTATAAACGATCGTCGTTACGTTGTCCCTTTCTCAAATAGAATTCAGAATCTGTTATCGGAAGATTTTGTACTCAAAGGATACATAGTGGAATCTTTTCTTGGGCTAGGCCGTGGTTTTCCCCTCTTTTTGAGGTTTTCCGTTAAAATTCAGGGTGTCTCATGTTTCTTTAATTACGTGTGTCTTTGGATCAATGAAGCTAAGGCATAAATTTTTACTCTACATGGTTTTCCAAAGACGTTTGGCCGTCTGTGGAAAGTAAAACTCTTCAACCACAATTCCGTGAACATCCACGTTATGGCCAATAGGCACACTCGTCACCAGAGCTTCCGTTCAACTCCGTCATTCTCAAAACCCATCCCTGAACCAAGGATGCCAAGTTGAGGGCGGAACAGGAATCTCTTTGGAAGATCGTGTCCGTCGAATGGAGGAGTCTCAAAATAAAATGATCCAGCTTTTGCAAGGACTACAACGGCCGCTACTGACAAACATATCTCCCCAAGATCGGTCATTGCGGGAGGAGGTCAAACGCTAATCCTCCCGACACGAGTTCCTGCATGGAGAGTACGCCGATCTCCTTGACCTGCTAGTTCCACTCATCCATGGCGTGCTCAACCGGGTTACTAATCCACCGATCGTTGTTGATAGCTTCACATGCTCATCTCATTAATCCGCACATCATGACATTCGCGAGACGGCGCTTAATACAAGATGAATTTCACCTTCAAGATAGAAATCATCTTCACCCACCTGGTTATGAGGAGTCCTCACCTTTAGGCGAAGCCATTCTTGACATCCAATTCCGTAGGTTTCAAGCTTAGCATTGATTCCTATGATGGGGCAATGACCCACGAACACATCGACCATTACAGGACTATCATGCATATCCGAGCTCGACACCGCTTTGTCGTCTTTCGTTACCCTCAAAGGCAAGCTCGCGCGTTCTATTCTCTTCCAAGGGGATCCATCCATACCTTTAACGAACTCGCCAGTTCTTTGTGGAGCATTCATTGCAAATCGGAGAATCATTAAAGATTCCTCCCATCTTCCATATTATTGACGAGCGAGGGTGAATCACTCAAAGAATACTTCCGAGGTTCTCTTTAGAAGCTCGCCAAATACCTGGGGTAGACCCTGAACTATTAAGAGGAGTTTTCCTTGGAGGACTCAGTCAGTTATTATCATTAATTCGGGACACGGTCATGTCATAACTTAGTTCATCGTGTAGAAGCACAAATCTCCTGATAAAGCTATTAATGCTCATCGCAAACAATTTGAACAATATGGGAAAGCAAAACACGAAATGTGAAATGACAGCCCATCAAAAGAAGCGACAAGGTAGTCATGATCTCCTCCGACCCCCATATCTGCGTGAACCTCGAGGAAAAGACATACACTGAACACATCGTGTTAACCTCCGATGGTTATTCGCAATGAAGAACATATCAAGTGGCGCATCCATTGAAACATTGAAATCGAGCAATATTGTCATTTTCATCGGCCGTGGACATACTGAAGCATGTATACAACTCAAGGAAGAAATCGAGAGACTCTTCAACAAGGATACCTACGTCGTTTATGAAGAATCAACCACCTCAAACAAACACACCTCCGTTTGGGGCCAGACAAACATCACAAAACAATCAAATAATCATCAAATAATTGGAGAAATCAAACAATCGCAGAGGATCGATACATAATCAAGTTCTGTTCGCTTCTCCAAAGAAGAGTTGAAGAAGTCGATCATTCCATCACTTTCAATGACTCGGACTTAGAAGGAGTCCATATCCCTCATCAAGATCCACTTGTCATAGGATCGGTGATCCTTGTTATAACGTTAAAATTTTGATCGATAATGGGAGTTCTGATGTCTTATTTTACTCAACTTTTCTTAACATGGGCTAGCTAGACAAAAGCTCCAACCACGGACCACTATGTGGGTTTGATAATCACCCGTGACGCGTAAGGGACAATCACTCTTCCTTACCCTGAGAATTCCCTCGACAAGTGACTCATTTAATACAATTCATAGTGGTGAAGTCGATTGCATATAATGCAATCTTGAGGCCCTCCAATCAATTTTGGTCTATCACCTCATCTGAAGATAAAATTTCCTACCCCCGGTGGAGTTGGGGTGGTTTGTGGAAATCAACAGGCAGCTCAATCATGTTATCTCAGACAAGCTCAACCGCGCCCTTCCATCACCTTCAGCATCAAAGATTTTAACTTTCGAGATGAAAGAGTACCTCAAAAAGCTTCCCCTGTAGAAGATTTACTCTCAATAGCATTATCAGATGACCAACCATTACGAACAGTGCAAGTGGGATCTTTACTCTCAGAAGAACAAAGGGAAAAGTATATAAATTTCTTACGGAATCAAGACATATTTGCTTGAGTCCAGTGATATCATCGACCCCAATGTAATCACGCACTCCTCAAAATTAATCCAACGCTCAAACCAATCATCCAAAAGAAGCGGAGTTTTGCACCGTCGTCTTCAAGCTATTGAACAAGAAGTTAACAAGCTGGATTCATACGAAGTGCATTACCCCACATGGCTAGCAAATGTTGTCATGGTTAAAAAAACAAATGGAACATGGAGGATGTGTGTTGATTATCGATCTTAATAAGGCCCAAAGGATAGTTTTCCTCTTCCTCGAATCGATTGGTGGGCTACAGGACATCAAATGCTCGCTTTTTGATGCTTTATTCTGCACAATCAAATAAAGATGAACCCAATAGATGAAGAGGCCAAACATATAAAGGTTTATATTGTTACCAAGTCATGCCATTTGATTAAAAAATGCGGTGCTACCTATCAACGCTTCATGAATAAGGTTTTAAAGACTCACCACCACAATGGAGGTGTATGTGGATGACATGTTAGTGAAAAGCTTAGAAAAGTCACAACATATTTGACTTAAGCATGCTTTGACCTCCTTCGACGCTATAACATACGACTTAACCCAACCAAGTGTGCTTTTGGGGTTACGCCGGAAAATTTCTTGGATTTATGGTAACTCACCGGGGATAGAGGCTAACCCCGAAAAAATCAAAGCTCTCCAAGATATGATTCCAAGAATATCAAAGACGCTCAACGCTTGAATGGTCAAATTGTCGCATTATCCCGCTTCTAGTCTGCCTGGGACAAATACTTGCCATTCTTTAAAATATTGAAGGGAGCTAAAATAATAATTTTCAATGGACCGATGAATGTCGATGCTTTTGAGCAACTAAAAGAATATCTAGCATCTCCGCCTCGCTATCCAAACCTATTCAAGGAGAAACGTTATTATATATCATGGTTTCTTCCACGAATAAGCTTTTAGAAGAAGATGGGGCACAACAACCAATTTATTACGTCGAAAATTCTCCGATATAGAAAGTTGTTATCCATTTGCGATAAAGTGGCTCAAGGCGTCTTTTCTCAAGAAAAATTGCGCCCATATTTTCAAGCTCACACCATCTACAGATTTACCATTGGCCATGTAAAACCGTAAGCATCCGGAAGATTGATCAAATGGTCTCAGAACTGGGAGAATTTGATATAAATTTTACTTTACCATAAAGTCTCAAATACTTGACTTTATAGTGGAATGCACCAACCCAACTCTAGAAGAGCTATCTCGCTACGTCTGTCTTTCATCTCCTGGACTCTACGCTGATGGAGCTTCAGAGTATGGTGTCGGGAATCCTACTTGTTTCCCCAAAGAAAATACCCTAGAGTATGGACTTAAAATTCGCAACTAATAACAGAATATGAGGCTCTCATAGGTTGAGACTCGCCATTGATCCAAGCCCAAAACTTAGTAATTCACAGACTCCCGCCTTGTCGCCTCCCAAGTTGGAGGAGATTTTAATACTCATAATCCTCAACTGCAATATCTCCACTTGGTAAAATCTCTTCTTACTCATTTCAAGACACATCAAATCATCCACATACTACAGAGAAGAATACTCGCCGACTCTTGCTAAGCTTGCTACCTCTACCACCGGAGATCTATTTAAGAGAAAGCATGTTGAAGAAATACATTTTCCTAGTATCCAAGGGCCATGGATAATTCAAACTATTGATGAGGAAAAGGAACGCTCGGATAAACCCGATCCTATCTTTTCAAGAAGGGACCCTTCCTCGAAGATCCAACTTCAACTGCCTCCAAGACAAGCTTCAAACTTTGCTATTATTGGAGGTGAACTATACAAGCGAGCTTTCTCGTCCATATCTCAAATGCCTTCCACCTTCGTAAGTCGACACGCTGCTAAAAGAGGTTCACTGTGAATATGTGGGGAACACCTTGGAGGAAGAGCATTGGCCCTTAAAATCATGAGGCAAGGGTTTTATTGGCCTACAATGAAACAAGACGCCTTGGAATTCACAAAGAAATGCAAGTTGTCAATTGCATTCTAACCTCCCTCACATGCCGCATGCGTCTCTCATCCATTCAAAGCCCATGGCCCTTTGCTCTGGGATTGATATCATGGGACCTTTTCCAATAGCATCGGGCAACGAAAATTTATCATTCTAGCGACTACTTCACAAAATGGGTAGAGGCGAACCACTCGCTAAAATCAGAGGCAAATACCAAACAACGGAAAAATATAATATGTCGATTCGGTCTTCCCGCAAAGATCATCACCGACAATGAAACTCAATTTATCGGAAAAGTCTTTACGCCCTTTTGCAAAGATCTTCACATTCACCGTCATATACGTAGCACATCCTCAAACTAATGGGCAAACCGGTTACCAATAGATCATACTCAAAGGACTAAAACACATCTGAGAAGGTCGGGGCAATGGGTTGATGAGCTCAATGTTCTTTGGGCCTACCGCACCACGCCACGCACCAGACAGATAACTTGTGTTTTGGTACGGCTATCATACCGGGATATCGGGTTCCAAGTCCAAGAGTCCAGTTTCGATCATGGAAGTAATGAAGAAAAACTCAAGACTGACCTACTCCAAACTCGGATATCTACGGACGCTCTATCACCAACGTAGCTCGCCACTTCAATGAAGAGTGAAACCTCGCCCCATATCTGTTTGACTTGGTCTGTCTCGAGACGCAGTGCAAAGGCCCTCGCAATAAACTCTCACCTCTGGATGGTCCAGTGTGGTCATAGCTATGGTCAAGCCGTGAACGCGTTCAAGCTGGATCCGTAAGGAAAAACTCTACCTCAACTTGGAATACTAAGAATCTTCAAAATACAGAACTCTTACCGCATAATTATTATGACTTTATCTCGCCTGTCATTTCATCCTTGTATAACCGACCCACCTACTAGGGATTAAAGCTTGTTGTTAGTTGTTGTTGTCATTTTCTCTTAAAGCCTGCACTGTCTTATGATTATATCATTGAACTAGTGAATTCTTTGTTCTAACAAGATTTGCTTTTTTTACTTTTCCTCCCACTTGAGAAATATACAACTCATGTTACATCTCACTGGGACATGATCAATCCTGGGACTTGATCGACCTTCCATACGTTAACGCCATCGAAGTCACACTCGCAAACAACCTTGATAGGTCAAAGATCTCCTCGGCTTACCAATGCCGCCAACCACCCCCTACCGCCAACCTTGTAGGTTCATCGCCGCCACTACCGTGCTCCATCGCCACACCATCGCCGGCAATCTTCCGGTCATCACCATTGTCGCCGGCCATTCATCGACTATCGCGCCGCGGCCGCCACTGCCGACTACCTCGAGATTCGATTCGACTTTCCATACGGGTTAACGCCATTGAGTAAAACTTTGACTAACAACCCGGATAGTCAAAATGTCAGGGTTTCGCGACCTCTTCCATACGTTAACGCCATCGAAAAAACTCACTAACAACCCAGATAGTCAAAACGTCTTGGTGGACTTCCCCACGACCTCTTCCATACGGTTAACGCCATCGGTAAAACTTCGACTAACAAAGGTCAAAAGGTCAAAGGTCTTGGACTTCCCGCCTCTTCCATACGTTAATGTCATCGAGAAAAAACTCGACAAACAACTCGTGAAAGGTCAAAAGGTCCTTGGTGGACTTCCCACGCCTCTTCCCGACGGGTTAGCGCCGAATAATATTCACCAATAACCCTAGAAAGGTCAAAACTTTGTACCCACTCACATGTTAATGTCATCGTATCACTCGACAAACAACCTCCGGATGGGTCAAAATCCTCGTGGATCCAACTCACCCATATTTGTAACGCCAAATAATATTTTGACCAATTATCGAGAAAAAAAAAAAAGAAAAAAAAAGAAGAGGGTATATCCGTATCATTGGACAAAGATAATGATGATATAAGAAAGAATTAAGATCCTGATACACGATAATGACATTACATAGAACCAACGATGAAGAATGACATCCACAATCGATGCTACATAATATCGATATCCTCATCATCACTGGGGAGACACTCTGGAGCCCACTCACAACTCCTTCATCTTCGAATCGGTGAAGGATCTTCTGTTTGGGGAGATATATCCTCAATTTTGGCCCCTTATGTACCGCACGAATTCCTTTCAGAAACCCTCAGATGAAGCCCTCCTCTAAACACTGCCGCTCCAAGTCCTTCACTTCAACATCAAAGATATGGTTACGAGCCTCCCGGATAAAGTCTTCAATACACGATAAGCCGTGAGAATTCTTGAAGTCTTCTCGCTTGCATCTCGCAGCTTGCTCGACATTTTATGCTCCTTTTCGTAAAAGATGATCTTGTAATGCTTTCTTATCCTCATAAGTGCCTCGATCCTCTTCTTTATGACGAGTCTCGCTCGCCTCAATCTCATCACGAAGCGCTCCACCTCGACACTGAGAGAAAGAGAAGTCGACATATTCGCCACCGCTTACACTCACCAACACTCCAAGGTCACCACTTCTTTAGCTTTAGATTCATCCTTCGCTCATACTCGCAGATATTTTATCTTCACAAATTCAGATTCCATTCATCTACACACCAATGAGCCATCACCCCTAACGACCGAGTTACCAAAAAAAAAAAAAAAAATCATCATCGACCAATGTTACATAAGGAAGAATAGAAGGCGAAAAATAACGCAATTCATCCGCGTTGACGCCCAAGACATATGTGATTTAATACCTCCTCGTGAATTTTGCCTAGAGTAACGAACTCCCCATCATGAGTCACTAAACTCTCGATGTTAAGTGAACGCCATCTCCACCGAGACCGACAACCATTTCAAAGACGAAGTCTCCTCTTTCTCAGAAGATGGAACATTGCTACCGCCAGGATTCGCGATAGCTTCTCGAGAGAACCCTATGA
The DNA here is from genome assembly GCA_021442155.1 of Cymbidium sinense. Lineage (NCBI taxonomy): Eukaryota > Viridiplantae > Streptophyta > Magnoliopsida > Asparagales > Orchidaceae > Cymbidium > Cymbidium sinense. Next base: position 140,139,698 of record CM038215.1, on the reverse strand, counting down.
GTATGAGGAAAACTCGACCCTTCTCTTCAACTAAGAGCATGAGACCTTCCCTGGATGGAAAGACCAACCTTAAACATCCTATCTTCAACTATATATTTACTGATGTAATGCAACTCATGTTGCAAGCTTCCCACATCGGGAATATTAAGAGTTGCTAGAATATCATCCTCCGATATCAGCGACGGATCCGGAAGATCATTCAATCTTCCCCATCTCTCAGGAAGGCCCCACTCATTCTTCACATAAAAGAATCCAAAAGACCAAGTTTTGCTGATCTCATGAAAAATTCTATCCAGTTCTTTATACGACAAGAAACGTCCTGAGCATCACATGTGAATCTACACATTCGCACAAGTATTCAATGTTCAAAGTAACCCCATGCTCCTCAAGAAGGTTGTCAAACCAATAATGACCATTAAAGCTCAAACGAAAATTGCATCAAAGCCACGCCACATTTTTGAAAATCTCAATCACTCAGAGCCAAAGGGAATCGCACAAAGACGAAGAGTCATCTGAAATAAGAAAGTACCGGCGAGGCTAAGTGCTCGATCAGACTTTTGAGCCACAATAGCCACCAACTCATTGGGGAAGAAAAATTTCCTGCGAAACACCATTAAACTATCTGATGTGACAGTAGAGGGCATATCGTCCCTGGCCGCCATACTATGAGTTTTCTTCTGACCATCACCCTCAGACGCGCTTTTTTGACTCTCGCCGCATAGTTTGGAGTAAAATTTTTCTCCTACGATCACCCAAACTTTTTGAGTTATGAGGACAATGGTTCTTAAATGATACTTCCCCGCCGTCTTGGCAATTTTCAACTATTGAGCCTTCCATCAAGTTTCCTACAAGAAAAGTAGTACTGGGCCTTGACCGCCTAACCCGGACGATCCGACGGGCCAAGAACCGGACGAGGTAGAACGGAACTCGACGTGCGGGCCTTGACCCTAACCCGTGACGACCGACGGATCGAACCGACGAGGTCGGAACGGGAACCACGACGCATCGTGGCCTTGATAGCCTCCTAACCCGGACGATCCGACGGACCAAACGACGAGGTCGGAAACCGGAACCACGACGCGTGTCTTGACCGCCTTCCTAACCCAGACGATCCGACGGACGAACCGACGAGGTCGGAACTGGAACCACGACGCATCGGCCTTGATCGCCTAACCTGACGATCCGACGGGGCGTAACCGGACGAGGCCGGAAACCGGAATCACGACGCTCGCCTCTAACCCGACGATCCGACGGACCGAACCGGACGAGGTCGGAACTGGAACCACGACGCATCGGCCTGACGCCTGTGACGATCCGACGGGGCTGAACCGACGAGGTCGGAACTGGAACCACGCATCGTGGGCCTTGACCGCCTCTAACCGACGATCCGACGGGCTGCGAAACGGACGAGGCCGGAAACCGGAACCACGACGCGGGCCTTGACCGCCCCTAACCTGTGACGATCCGACGATCAGAACCGGACGAGCCGGAACTGGAACCACGACGATCGGCCTTGATCGCCTTAACCTGACGATCCGACGGGCAAGAACCGGACGAGGTAAACGAACCACGACGCATCAGGCCTTGATCGCTCCCCGACGCTTCGATCACCTCCAAAGAACCTCACTCAAGAAGAAAGGGAGAAGGAAAATGTGTGCCTCTCCTCTCATCCTGGGTATTTATAACCCCTATAGGGCAAAAAAGGTAAAACCCTCAAAAATGGTTCAAAACGCTCAAAACCGCCCAATTTCTGCCGGGCTGGTGAAGCGCACATGCTTCATGACGCATGGCCAATGGCGTATGCTGGCAGATTACATATGTAGAGAGCCAGCATGGCTATAGACGCTAGCGTATACGAGATTTCAGAGCGCTGACGCTATATGGCGACCATGCTAGGCAGACGCTATGTAAGAACTTGCCTTGCAGCTCTGGCCCGCATTCAACTGCAGATCGCATCGATCTGATCAACTGTTAAATGGCCGACCAACTGATTGAATGGTTCAACTGGACGCTGGAATAACCGTTACCGCGGATATTCAGCTGGCCATGGCGAATCCGCCACCAAGGCCAAGGCTGATGCGGCCGCGCACTGCCCGCTCAATCGGCCCCTGACCGACGGTCGCCACTGTCATGACGCTGGCCATCATGCGCTACAGCTGCGCATACAAGGCCTTCAAGCAATGATGACGCGCCACGGCGCTGGCGGTCCCTAAACGCTTAAAACTTCCAATGTTATTTTGAACATTTGACACATATATTTTGGATGATTGCTAATGTCACCCAAAAAATAGAACTGATATGGCTCTCAAAATACCACACCAAAGCACAAATCTTGATGTTGAAAGATATGATTTGAGAAACAAATCGAGATCAAGCACTTAAAATATCATTAGAATCTTCGGGACATCAATTAAATCCCAAAAAAGCTCTCAAATGTGGAGTGTTTATAGTCAAATCGAAGCGCCTGACGGCCGGATCTAATGAGCCTAAGATCTTATAATTCGACTTCATTTGGGCATCCAAATGCTCAAAATACATCAAATGATCGAAGGAGTCATTCGAGCCGTCCGATCGAGGGGAGTGGTATGCCTTACATGAGTTTACTAGAATACCCTCCTCCCATCTATAAATAGGCCTCACTCCTCACATGGCTAAGCTAAGTGAAGTGAAGCAAGTGAAGAAGAAGGAAGCTGAAGCAAGTGAAGAAGAAGGAAGCTGAAGCAAGTGAAGAAGAACAAGAACCCGAGCAAGGAAGAAGAAGAAGAGTCCAAGCAAGTGAAGAAGAAGGAAGCTAAAGCAAGGAAGAAGGCAAGGAAGAAGAGGAAGAGTCCGATCGAGAAGAAGAGGAAAAGTGAAGTGAGGAGGAAGAGAAAGCTCTAAAGCTTGAAGATCCCCGAGCAAGATCGCACCATTCACCATCGTAATTATACCCTGATTTCCACCGTACCCAAAGATCTCCAACATCAAGAACTATTATAAACCGATCGTCATACGTTGTCCCTTTCAAATAATCAGAATCATATCTGGAAGATTTTGTAGGATACATAGTGGAATCTTTATGCCAGTAGTTTTTCCCCTCTTTTCGAGGTTTTCCACGTTAAAAATTGGGTGTCTCATCGCTCTTTAATTACCTGTGTGTGTGCTGGACTAATCAACAAGGCTAAGGCATAAATTTTTACTCTACCGCAACTGGTTTTCCAGCACGCAACAATTCTATTTTTGGTATGAAGAGATTTTGGCATAAACTGAAAAGGCTTAAGCAACATATTAATTGATGGAATATAAATTATTTCAAAAATCTTTTTGATAATATCAAGAATATGGGACAAAAGGTGAAAGATTTGGAAGAACTTGTTATTAATGATTCTTCTTTTTTGCTCTAACCTTGGTGAAGCTAAATATAACCTCACTATGTTTCAGGATATTGAGGAAACCTAGTAGAGACAAAAAGCTGCCTCTAAACATCTTTCTAAGGGGAAAAGAAATACCAAATACTTTCATGCTTTGGCTATGAAAAGAAGGGTTCTTGGGAGGATTCATAAAATCAAAATTTTGATGGTTCTTGGATAACCGAAAAAGAGGATATTTTTTCTTCTACTGTTAACTACTTTAAAGATCTTTTAAATAAAAATTGTCAGCTTGATCATTTATCTAATCCATCTATCATTCCTTCTACTATGTCTCTTGAGGATAATGACTGTTTGGTTGCTCCTCCTTCAGATGAGGAGATTTTTAATATTCTTAATGGTATGAATGTTGATTTTGTTGTAGGGTCGGATAGCTACTCAACTTTATTCTTTCAAAAAGTTTGGTTTATTATTAAATTTGATCTTGTTAATGCTATGAAGGATTTCTTTCTTGGAAACTCTATTCCTAAATACACTACTTCCACTAATATTGTTCTTATTTCTAAGAAAGATAATCTAGATTTTTGGAATGACTTCAGACCTATTAGTCTTCGTACTTTTTTCAATAAACTGATTTCTAAAATTCTGACTAGTAGGCTTGGTAAAATTTTTCATAAGATTATTTCTCCTAATCAAACTGGCTTTGTAAAAGGTAGGACTATCTCTGACAACATCTTGCTTGCCCAAGAATTAATTCATGATTTAAATGTTAAAACTAGAGGTGACAATTTAATTTTTAAGCTGGACATTACCAAAGCTTATGACAACATTTCATGGGATTTTCTTAAAAACATTCTTACTTTATTTGATTTTTCTATAAAATTTATCTCTTTGGTTAACAATATCATTGGCAATGTTTGGTTCTCTTTAGTCATTAATGGCCAAAACTTTGACTTCTTTAAGTCCTGTCAAGGTATTAGACAAGGTGACCCTCTCTCACCGTCACTTTTTATTATTGCTATTAAATACTTGTCTTGTTGGCTTAATTCTCTATTTAAGAAGAATTCTAGTATGTATTTCAGGAATCTTGGTGGTTTGGCTATTTTTCACTTAAATTTTGCTGATGACTTCATTATATTTTGTAATGGCTTTTTACAATATGTTAAAAAACTGAAGGTTTTTCTGAATTAGTTTGAAAAGGAAAGTGGCATTTTGATTAGTACTCATAAAAGCTATTTTCTCTCTTTTATTTCTATTTCTGCTCATAGAATCAATAAAATAAATGATATTACTGGTTTTTCTCATCAATGCCTTCCTATCAAATATTTAGGCTCTCTTTTATATTGTGGTACTAAGATATCTCATCTATTTGATGAGGTTATTCAGAATATTTAGAATAAGATTTCTACCATTGAATTTCATTTTTTATCATTTGGTGGTAGATTAATTGTTATTAAAAGTATTATTTACTCTCTTCTTTTTTTTACTTGTTGCTTAATATTATTCATACTTCCCTTGTTATTATTCGGATTGAAAGGCTTTTTAATAAATTTTTTTTTGGGCTCTAGACTTTCGGTCAAAAGGCTACATTGGGCTTCTTGGTCTAGCATGTGTGGTACTTTATTTGAAGGTGGTATTGGCTGCATGTCCTTGATGGATTCAACCAATATTTTTTCATACAAACTATGATAGAATTTCAGGAAGAATGTTAGTCTTTGGGCTAACTTTTGAATTACAAATATTGCAAAGGTAAGCATACTTTAACTTGTAACTATAAACATGGTAATTCTATTATTTGGAAGCGCCTTTGTGATGTTAAATGACATGCAAAATCTCTCATTTTCTGGGGTATTAATAGTGGTTCTTCTTTCTTTTGGCAAGATAACTGGATGGGATCATCTTCTATTGATTCAATACTTAATACATATTCAACTTTTTCTTTGAAAGTTAATCATTTTATTTTAAATGGTGCTTGGAATCACTCTCTTTTAAATGAATTTATTCCTGAATCCATTTGTAATAATATCACCAATATTTCTATTGATGATATTATTCATGATCAAGCTCTTTACATCATTTCTAGTAATGGTGAGTTTTCCTTTAAAGATACTTAGCATCATATTAGAGTTAATAAACCCTCTTCTCTTGTCTTTCTTAAAATTTGGAATAACATTATTCCTACCTTTTATTTTATTCTTATTTGGAGAGTTTTAAGGAGTTTTATTGCCATTGACTATTTACTTTTGGACAAAGTTTTTTATCTTCCTTCTAAGTGCTTATTTTGTTTTCATATTGAGGATGTTAGTCATGTTTTTTTGTTAATGGTGCTATTGCCTCTAAAGTTTGGGGTTGGTATGAGAATTTATTTAACCTTAGTTTTTTTAATTGTAAGTTTACTTTAATGCAGCTCCTTAGCTCTTACTTTCTTAATACTGTCAAAGGGAATATCAAAATTATCATGGCTGTTATTTTGATTTGGTTTATTTGGCTTGACAGAAATGATGCTAAACATCGTAATGTGCCTATGAATTATAAGAGGATTATTGCTAGGACTAAAAATAAATTTTTTTTTTTTACATAAGGCTGCTCTTCTTAATGGTACTAATTTTAGAGGTTGCAAGTTTGTTGCCTCTAAATTGGGTATTAAGTTTCCTTAATGTGACTTGCCTCCTCCTTATAAAATCATTTACTGGATTAAGCCTTTTAACTGTTGTATTAAAATAATTATCGATGGCTCTGTTGCACTTAACAAGTCTGGTTGTGGTGGTATTTTTTGGAATAATCTTGGGAGTATTATCTTGGATTTTTCCACTCCTCTCTCTATTACTTCTGTTATTATGGGTAAACTGATGGCTATTTATCATGCTCTTAAGCTTTATTTGGAGAGGAATTTTCTTTCCATTTGGTTGGAATCTGATGCTGAGATGGTTGTTACTATGATCAACTCTAATCACAAGGGTAATGTTGAGCTTTTCTATTTACTTAGGAATATTAAAGCTATTATTTCTAAACTTTCTTTTAAGATGACTCATATTTTGAGAGAAGGTAATGCTTAGGCTAACATTTTAGCTGGCTTGGAGAGTAATCTCTCTGATTTTACTTTATTTTTCAATGATAATATTCCTAAACACTTAGAGGCCTTCTTAATTTGGGTAAAGATAGTTTACCTTATGTTAGATTTTCTTAGTTTCTTGTCCTCCATCTCTTTTGGTGTTTTCTCTTACTTTGTTATGTTGGGTTGCTTCTGCTGGTGGTTTTCTTTTCCTCTATTTTTTGTTTCCTTCCTGTTGGTTTTGGTGCTTCTTTTCTTTGCTTTGCTGTTGTTTCCCTTCTCTGTTCTTTGTAGTTTTCTTGCTATTTTTTGTGGTTCTCTTCTTGAGTTTTTTTTTTATCTTGTTTTTGGCTGTGCTGTTGGTTGTCCCTCTTCCTTCCTTTTTCTGGATTGCTGCTTACTGTTCTACTGTTGGTGGCTTTGGGTTGGTGTTTTGTTCTTGTATCTTGCTTGGCTGTGGTCCTACCCTCTGGTTGGACTTGTGGTGCTTCTATTTCAGCTCTTCTGCTCATCTTTTCTTATGATAGTTAGTTCCTTGTTGGTTGATCCTCTTTGTTGGGGTTTTTGTTTGGCTGTTTGGCTGTCTATTTCCTATTTCTTCCTTATGATGGCTATTCCTTATTTTGAGCTGGCTCTGCTACTTGGTTGGGTGCTCTTCTGAGGTTTGTTTGGCAGTGATGGCTAGGATATTTTTCTTCTCTTTTTTGGTTGATAGTCTTTTTTTGTGATTGTAACCATTCTTTTGAAGTTTCACAAATTTTTGGTTTTTTCAGAACTGAGCCTAAGCCTCTTTTTCTCTTTCTCTCTTCTCCTCTTCCTCTCCTCTTTTCTTTTTTTTTTCTTTGAAGGTTTCCTTTTTTTTCTTTTGTAAAGGCTTGTGAGCTCTCTCTTTCTCCCTCGCTTTGGTCTTTTTATCCCTCTTTGCTTTTGTTTGATTAGCTCCTTTGTTTAGGTTTCTTTTTTATTTTCTCTTGCTTCTGGTTGTATTAGTTGTAGCTCTTTGAGCAGTAGTTTTGAAATTTATCCCCTCTTAAGAACTTTGTAATTCTTTCTTTATGGCAATAAAATTCTCCCCGCTGTGGGTTAAGAAAAATTTTTTTTTGGAGACAAGATAATAATTGTAATAACTATTGATATAGTAAAATTATTTCTAAGTGGGCTTGGCCCCGTGGTTTTTCTCTTCTTGGGTTTTGTACGTAAAAATCTTTATATCTCTCAAACTCTTTGTCAGATATGGAACTTTCGCGTTACATCAATTCTTCTACTCTCACCGAATCTTCCTGTATGCAACAAGTCTAGTCAATTTTTACTCCAAATTAGCATTTGACTTGAACTCTTCTAGATGTTGATGTCTTACCTAGCTAGCTATGATTCTAACAAAGGCTCAATTCCTAGATTGAACTAGGTTAGAACTAATTCAAAGTAGTTCAACATAGTTTTGAAGTGCCTCAACTTTAATCAACAATTCATGAATAAAAGATGTTATCTTTTATTACATACCATTTCCTAAAAAAAAAAAGACATATTTATCTCAATAAATGCGTCGTGGGGATATTGGCCAATTAGATTTTTTTAAAGATATATAAAATCTTATTTCCCTTTCATATTTAAAGAGTTGTTTCAAATCTGAAGTGTTGAAGATCATCCTTCACTCTCAACTTTATTGATAAAAATATTTTGTGTTGATAGTTTTTATAGAATATATTTTTTTACTACATTGAGAAAGAAAAAAAATCTCTCTTTTTTTCTAACAAAGTATATTAAAATCTCATTAGTAATTACTCATTATTGCTTAGTAATCCTCTACCATTTCATGTACCAAATGCTCAAACAAATCATAATTTCATCAATCATAATATTTTTTTTTTTTGTTTATGATCCATCTAAACCCTAAACTAAAATTTTAACTTTTGTATTTTCTTTTAAAGTGATGCAATATTATCTTTTAGATGAGCATAAATGATCAAGTATGTCAATCACAAAATTTATTTATTTATATGATGGGCATAATTTCTTAATTTATTTAATTATATAAAAAAGTAACATAAATTATATGTTCAAGCATTTGTAATCTTATTAATTTTTTATAGTGATTTAGAAAATAACCTTTTTATTAATTCCTTGGCATGTTTGAAAGGACTTTTATGCAATTTGCTTTTGTTATTGTAAAAAAAATATTATCATGTTTCATGGAAACTTTTCTTGTACTAATAGCTAGGTTGAGGACAACAAGAAAATAAAATTAATATAAGATGATTAAGAAGAAAACAAATAAATCAATTGAAAATAAATAAATAAAATACTTAAAAGATCTTGAATTCTCAATATTTTAAAAATAATATAAGAGTGTGAACTAATCAGAATCCATGATCCAATCTATAAATCAATTTTGATTTTAAAAATCCCCAATATTTACTTTTATCAATTTCTCACTAATTTTATATATACAGTCATCCTATTCTTCTATATTTGTAAATTAATTACCTTCAATCTTAATTTTTCAAATTGACTTTAAAATATTGAAATTCATAACAAAAAGTCAACCTATATTTTTTATTTTTGTAAAATTCTTAAAGATTTGATTTTGACAAATGCAAATATATGAGTCTGATAGTTTAAAAAAATAGAGATGGTGGTTAAATTATAAATATATATGTATTAGATGGTTGATTTGTAATTTTTTCCTTTTTTAATCAAATATATAAAAATAAATTATTTTAAATAAACATAACTATTCAAAATTTTTTTGAACCCTAATTCCTACCTCATCAAATTAATGATTTCCCCCAACATATATGCCACTTTTATTTTTATTTTTTATGAATTTTCCTCACATATACATTCTACTTGTTGATGTTCGATAAGAATAGGGTTAATATTTTAGCATTATCCCGAAAAATAAACTAATGCAAGAAACATTTAGGATGCATTTATGACAGTTTTATCGATGCTTTACTTTTTTAAAAAAATATTAGAAAAAAAAATAGCTTCATTTAGCTACCAGCATTTTGGCTGATTTTCAAAAATTTTTGTGGTGAAAAAATTATTTTGAGAACCAGAGTTGTTAGAATACGGTGATTGTCAGAAAGTTACTTTTTAAATTTTTTTTAAAAAAAAAAATTATAACATACACATGAGCTTTATCTTCACAACAACTTTATAATCAATTTTTCAAAAAATTGGAGCTGCTCCAAATAGACCCTTAATCTTAGATTAAAATGTGAAAAATATCATTTTAAGATTACAAAAACTTTGTATCATAATATTACAAACAAAACATGTTCAAAATAAATTTTATAATCGATATATTAAATTTGAGTATAATATATAATACATTAATTATATTTATTTTATATTTATCTAATTATTTTAATATTTATAAATTTTAATGAGAAAATAATATATATTTTTTCATAATTTTCAAGCGAATTGCATCTCGATTAGGAAGTCTTACTTCTTAAACACGGCATTTCATTTTCTTATAGATCAATATCACATCTTTCAGACTTTTCAGTGTTCGCCCTTTTGTTTTGACGCACAACTCTTCTACACGCATTAACTTTTTAATTAATCAATCAATTTTTTTTTTTTTTTAAATTCAGAGATATGATAATCTTTTTATAAAATTAATGGCTGTATTATTAAACGAAATAATTATTTTTTAATCAATTTTATTATTTTAATATTCACACATTTCTAGAGATTAGAGATAGAATTATCACCCTTCATTATCTTCTTCTTCTTAATTATATCAGAATATTTTGAAGATTCAAAGACATTATTTTCAAGGTGCCCAATTCGCTTCTAACTTCCTTCCTATTGTCACATAGCCACACACGCTTTGGTAATTGAAGCCACCTTCAATTGAAAACTTTTGAATAAGATTTGGTTTGAAGTACAAGACAAGAAGATAGATGGATTAGATTTATAAACAACTTCTTTTAGGGCAAAGACCTAGACTTCTTTGATAGCTAGCTAATGGTTTAGTTGGTAAGATTTTTCAAATAGTCTTTTTTTTTTTAATTGGTATATTATAATTTTATTTATAAAAATTGATAAACATACCATTATCATTCGAAGGCTTAGTTTTTATTTATTTATTTATTTATCATACGAAAGCTTAAGTTATATAAATCACTAACTCTTTTTAAATATATATAAAAAATGCCTAAAGTGATATTTAATGTGATATCATTTTTGCGTCGCATATATAGTATCATATAATTGAGACCGAATTATCCTTATTATTTTAGACAGGATATCACTTTAGACAGTATCACTTTAGACAGATTTTACTGTATATATATATCACAATTTTTTCAAATAATAATTTCTTTTACACTAACTTCATCAATTTTCTATATAACTACAATTATCCTAAACATATCCTTAATCTAACCATATAAACCATATGATGATGTTTAGATAAAATTTATTATTCATGTAATGTATATAATAAATCTTTCTTTAACCACTCCTATCTTTCTTCTCTAGAACTCTAAAGTAATATTATTCACAATTCAAATATTATGAAATAACATGTGCGTGTGTGTGCGCATTCCACGTGCCATTCATTTACCTTGCATCATAATTTTTTTATTTTAAATTTGTAAATTATAATATGCAACCAAATTATCATTATTTTTATTCTAATATTTTGTAAATTGCATTATGAATCACATTCTTCATTCATTTGTAATTAACGGTACATGAATTATTAATCACATTTTGCACAAAATCAGTATAAGTTAATGCTTCAGTTTATATATTTTTATATAATTTTATATATCCATTTTATTATGTCTAACGTTCGAATCTTCACCTTATAAATTTATAATAATTATCTTCAAAATCTACGAGCCCAGACAACGACAGCGCTGGGCCATGGTTTGGCAACTCGGCCCGGCCCATAAAACTCACACAGAATCACGTGCAATCCCTGACCGCAATTCATCTCCCCAACCACCGAACGACACATAAAGGTGAAAGCCGCACGTCCCGCCCTCGTGCTGCCCACCACCACTACCCCGCCGTACGATGACAATCGAACGGCAGCCACGGGGCCCCACGAAATGGCGAATCGCGCCGCGTTGTACTCACGACGCGACGCGCCGTAGCGGTGAACATACCTTACTCTCACCACCCGTACTCGGATCTCGCCACAATTGAAAATATAAAAATCAGGCAAACACGAGCTGTATGCTTCCCGGAACATGAGCCGGAAAATGACCGTAAATTGTGTAATAATAAAATTTTTGATGCAATTTAATAAATATGAAAGCTGTTAAATATGTAAATATAAAAGAGTTATGTGCTATCTATGTAAATGCCCCTATAATCCGCTCAAATTTAACAAAAATAAAAGAATTTGTGTATTTTTACATATAATTTGAATATCTTCTTTTTTAGTAGATTAAAAAAAAAGGTGAGAAAAATCAGAACAGGACTGATATTCCATACTTACCGTTTTTCCAATTTTTTAAATTTAATTTTAAGAAAGGAAGACGTGGACGCTTCCGGAGCGGACAGCGCCGCATATCGGGCACCTCTCGCTGGCGCCGGCGAAGTCGCATGCGGGACAGAGGCAGAGATGACGGCAAGGGATTAAAACTACAGACGCCGGCAGCCGGAGACACGCCCGACATGCGCGGCAAGGTGCTTCCGCCCTCTTCGGGTCGACGTATGCTGATTCGGCATCCTCCGCTGGAGACTCGCCGTAGTGATCCTCGCCGGCGGTGGCCTCCGCTGCCGCGGCGGCGCGCTGTAGCTGAGCGTGGAGAGAAGCAGCCATCGCCTGCTCGGCCATGGCCTTGGATTGCCACGCCATGGACTCGGATCGGAGTCGGTTGAGACGATCCTCGAGCTCCGCGGCCCGGCGAGAGGCAAGCTCCACTTCCGCCTCCTTCTCACGTAGCCTCTTGTTGACAGATTTTTCCGCCACATCGAGTAATGCACGGTATTGACAATGCCGTCGGTCGATCAATGCTCGCCGGAGTTGCTCTCGCTGTTGATTAAGAGGAAAAAAAAAACCAAATTTCGATATCATGATCATCATCTTGAGTAGAATGGAAAGGGGCTAACAGGCAATGGTACCTGAGCAAGAAGGAACTGCTCGATTTCATCTTTCTGTTGATTAATCTGCGCGGTAAGCTCATCCGAAACGAACGCAGAGATGATGGAATCCGGTTGCTGTATCTGATTTTGTTCATCTAACGCAAGGCGAAGGCCGGTGGAGACCAGAGTAGGCGGCGGCGCCTGAGAAGATAGTTGAGAAAGACCAATTATCGCCGGCGGAGGCTGCAACCCAGACGGAGGTGCAGAAAACACCATCGGCACGCCGATCGACGTCGTTCCTTGCTCTCTTCGCCTCTTCCTAGAATTCGCATTGCCTGCACCATTCATCTCCTATTAACAAACAAAGAGAATAGATTGAAAAGCGAGTGGGTGTTGCCCTTAATGATACCTCCATTGGAAGAGAAAAAAACAGGGGATTGATCGAGGAGGGAAGGTGGAGGGCAGTCCATATCCCTGTTGTTTCTTTCGGTCTCGGCTCTGCGCACCAGTCTCAGAATTGATAAATCACCAAAAAAGAATAGAAAAGCTGAAGGAAAATAAGAAGGAGAAGAAGAGAGCAAGAGCAATTCCAATAACTTATCACGGAAGAAGTACCTGTCGAGCAGCAGAACATTAGCAGGGTACTGCGCTTGCACGGCCATTGCCTGTAATCCGCTTAGAGAGATAAGGAAAGGAAGCAAAGAGAAGAATAAAGGAGGAGAGAGAGGGCGAGCGCCAAGGAGAGGGAAACGAAAGCTTCCTCTACACAGCGAGCACCTCTTCCTCGCTTCGTGTACCGGCTCGCACGCTCATCGATAAGAGAGAGAGAGAGAGCCCGGCCTTCTTATTCTCTCTCGTTCCCTCAAGAAATTTTTATGCTGGTGAGCAAGATAAGCCGCTCTGCTCGCAGATAATGTGTATAGTTTTATATTCATTGTATATTGAGTAAATAGTTTGTACATATTTGTTATGTATTTAATTATAATCATAATTATATATATATATATATATATATATATATATATATATATATATATATATATATATATATATATAATTTGTATATATTTAACATTTAAATTTTTTAATAAATACAATAATAATTTCTAAGAAGATGTATTTCATTTTAAATAATAATAATTTTATATGATGTTAAAAATTTATATTTAATTTATATAAATATTAAAATTTAAATATGAGATATCTAAATGTGATATATATGCAAATTTTTTTTAATAAGCAGTAAATATACATATGTCTATTTTTGAAAAAAGTTGTATACACTTTATTTTTTGGATACTCTTTATAATTTCTATGCATGTCCTTTGCACCTAATAATTAATGCCCTATAGAGTGTAAATATCCTCATTAAAAAAATTATAATGCATAGATTTTTGAAATTAAGATCTTATTTGATTAAATATAAATTAAATATGTTGAAATATTTTTTATATTTATTATAATAAAGTTTATATATATTGAATTATTATTAATGATGATTAGTAGTGATCGAGCATGATAATGAATATATAATTTATAATAAGCAATTGAGGTTAAAACTAAGGAGCAAAATCATTGAATAATCAATGGACCAATGGGATGTGAAAAAATAAAAGGATATAGTTTTCTTTAAAGCTTTTTGGGCAATTTATTTAATTAGAATTTATGGTTATAAATAATAATTAAGAGGAAGATATTTATAGACTTTAGAGTCAAATTATATATAAGACTAATAATATAAAAGTGTGTATGCCTATAAAGTTACCTTCATATTTTCTTTTGAAAATAAAGATATAAATAAATAAATAATATTTATTTTAATAACATTATAGTATTGATAAAATTTTATAGTTTTTTTTTTTCAAGTTTATATTTATTTTTTGAATCAATAACATATGAGATGGAAGCTAAGTGAAAATTAATTTATTTTCATTATAAAAATAATCAATAATTTCTTTTAATTGGAATTTGAGTAACAATTATATATATATATATATATATATATATATATATATATATATATATATATATATATATATATATATATATATATATATATATATATAGCTAATTGTTACTCAAATTTGAATTAAAATAAATTATTGATTATTTTTATAATGAAAATAAAATTATGTTTTTTGTGATTTTAAACTTACTAAATATAATATATTATTCATGTTTATTGTCAATCAATGATCATATCAAAATGCTTACATGTTACAAATAATGCAAGACTTTATTGGATTTTACACTCACCATGTTTAACATATAGATGTTTTAATTTTGTAATATTTACATTCATATCATATAATTTTTATATATTTATATACCACACAGTTAAATTTTGATAATTATATATATATATATATATATATATATATATATATATATATATATATATATATATCACATTTAAAATTTCAACATAACATCAAAAATATTACTATTATTATTATTATTTCTAAAAATAAATGCAATTTTTTATGAATAAGTGTTTTTAGGTATTAGATATATAAATACATAAAAAATTTATGATACATATATAAATTTTCCTTTAATTTTACTAAGAATAAAGCATCCTTGGAATAGGAATTGAGATTTGTAGATTCTAATTAGTTTGAACAAAATTTTATTTCTACATCTTAATAATATATGATTGTAATGAAAATAATTTAATCTCTTGTTGTAACAAAAATATTCTAATAATTTCTTAAGGGCTGTACTTTTTGTCTAATTATTTTTGTGTTTATTGATTGCTTTTTGTATGAATTTAAGTGGAAGGAAATTAAAAAAAATATATTATTAGTTAATTAAATAAAAAGTAATGGAAATAATAATATTATCATTTATTTGTAATCACATTATTAAATAAAATCCTAAAAATAATTATATTGAAAATATGACATATTTAATTATATTCACTTATTGGCGATAAATTTTATGATATTGTTATAGCCGAAAAGAAGCCAAATGTCATATATAGTTGTTTTAGGTATAGCGGCGGCGATGTTGTGCGATGGAAAAATACATCACAGTGTAATTTGAAAAATTTGTAGTGAAAAAGTCGTATTATCTAACATGATGTGATAAAATTTGATGATTGCCATATCGACCTTCTAATTTTGCCAAATTAATAATTAATGTGCAATTTGGGCCTTAAATGAAACAAAAATGGCACTTCAAACCTTCCCATTATCACAATATTTCTTATAAAAATTATAATATATTTGTCTTCCATTCGAAATTACAGTGCAACATTACAATATGAACATAAAATGATGAGAATTTCTGACTTAAAAAAAAGGAACAAGAGACATGCATTTTGAATTATTGCTGGCTTTTGCTTTGGATATTGACTAATTTTTGTCACCATATATAAAAATATTCTAATCAAAGCTCTTTTTCATTTCATAACCCATCGATTAGAAATTCATCCATTTGTAGTCTAAAAAAAGCCACATTTCTAGAAGATTATTATCTTCTAAATCAGCATATAAATATAACAAAAAACACAAATAAAACAACTCATGATGAAAAATTAATAAGATTCTTGGCTGAAATTATCAAAATGGTAATTTTTTATCGATTAAAAAAATGATGATGATAAAATAAAAATTTGAATAAAATTCATCGTTCATCTTAATTTTGTTGCATAATCTCTCCTAAAAAAAATGTTGGATATGAAAAGTATGCATTTCCATTAATAAAAGCGTAAAAAAAGTATAAAAAGTGTTCGAAAAGAAAGCAAAATGTTAAACAACTATAATATGGGCTCTATCCTCCTCCCAAAGCATAAAAAATTGTAGAGTATTAGTATGACTGTCAGCACTAAACCAAACAAAATCAAAATCTGTAGCTGTATCGGCACAAAACTGAGAAAGAAACTAAAAAATGTTCGACTTCATGGTGAGCTTCCCGTGTCTTAAATTTCACAAGGTGCGACTGTTTGAAATTATAATAAAACACATGATCCATAGATAACAAAAGTTTGAATTCTTGGGGTTGTAAAAAAAAGTTAAATGTATAACAAGTGAACAAATTATTTAAAATTATAATAAGTTATTTTTAAAATATTTAAATTTTTTTTAGTTGTTTTGGAGTAAATATAAAGTATACAACTATTAAAAATAATATAAAAAATAAAATAAAAATTGATGTTAATGATCATTAATAAATTCACAAGAATTAGTAAATGACATGTGATACTTTTTAAATATTAATAAATAAAGGGAAAGGACACTTGGGATATGTTATAGCATTAAATTAGGTGTAAACTTAGTATATACGAATAACTAATGAAGAGCTTATGCATAATTATATACTGAATACAGTATGATAGACTCATATAATTTATGAAGGAATATTATAATCACCCTGATTTCTTAATATTTAAAATATATTATTTTTACTAATCACAACCTAAGCAATAG
This sequence comes from Cymbidium sinense, assembly GCA_021442155.1. Taxonomy (NCBI): domain Eukaryota; kingdom Viridiplantae; phylum Streptophyta; class Magnoliopsida; order Asparagales; family Orchidaceae; genus Cymbidium; species Cymbidium sinense. The sequence continues at coordinate 140,122,815 of CM038215.1, read as the reverse complement.
AAACTCATGATTAATGCTAGTCTGATTGGAACGAAGCATGCTCTCATTGATGCTGATAATATAAGTCTAAGAAATAACTGAGCAATTGATTATTTAAACTATAAGGAACAAAGAGAGAGAGAGAGAGAGAGAGAGAGAGAGAGAGAGAGAGAAGACGAAGAGAGTTTGAAAGGTACTGAGGAAGAAGGGAAGGAAGGTGAGAGAGAGAGAGAGAGAGGAAAAATTTAAATGTTTCACGACTATGGCTTTGTTCTTTTGAATGGGAGTTAAAGAGGCGGGGCACCCGCGCCCCCACCTCTGTTTGATGGATCACGGTAATGAATAATAACTATTAAAACATAAAAATAATATATTACTTTCATGTATATTGCTTTAGCGTATGTTTAGGATAGCTGTAGTTGTCTAAAGAAGGAATAGTAGAGCTGTTGTCTTAAAACACTGTGGTGGGTATTATTTTTATTATTATTTTAAAACAGTTGGACAACAGCTTTCTAGCAGTTATCGCACTCTATCAGGTCAAGTTGAAAAATGTAAATTTCTCATCATAGCTTCTTCAAAATGCAGCTAAAACGTAGCCTTAATCTCTACTAGCATTCTCTTCTTGAATGGCTTCAGACCTTGGATGCATTAGTATCAGAAGAAGATTAGCACTAATATGTATTATCTAGCAATTACTCTTTTATATGACCCATATAGTATAAAGTATGTGAAATTACATTATCCATCATTATATTAATCTAGATGTGTACTCTTCCTTGTGATAACAAATTTGAATACAAGTACAACATGTAATATAACCCTCCTCCAAAAAAATAAGCATTCTCTTCATCTAAAAAAATAAAGCCAATTTCATAAATTTTATAAAATGAATATTAAATGTATTATTTATAATTCATAAGAAAATCAGCTTATCCCATCATTCAAGTTTGTGTATCAATAGACTCCATAATATCTTGAACATTAATATGAATTAGAATAAAGGGAGTGCCATACTAAAGAAGTTTTGTCATTAGTAAAACTATCTCTAGATATAAGTTGCATCGCCTTTATAATCCATCATCAAGTAATTCTATATAATTTTTAAAAAATGATATTAATGATATAATATATACAATAGTTTAAAAATTATTGTTTATAAATAATATTATTTTAAACTTACAACACATCATTATATAATAAAGCATTTCAAAGATAAACTAGCATTTTATGTTCACTATAATTCTCAATGGTAGACTAAGTTATAGTGACCCTTTAATCATTAGTAAAATTCTCACAAAAATCAATCACATCTCTTAATCTAGATCTCATGGTAATATTTTAATTTATATTTTAAGATCTCATATATAGAATCAAATTTGAGAAGTTCACTAAAGTATACCAAAACTAAATAGTAATGATATTAGCCTATCCATACTTTAATAACATAACTCAAAGAGAAGTTGAATAGTTTATCTTAATAATATCATTAACTCTACTTAATTATTCAAATCTCTAATCTTTGTAGTGTTAATAGCACTATAATTTTGAATAAACACAATGTTCATGTTAGAACTTACACAAATATTTATCATAATTGTTCTTAAACCTAGCTATAATATAAGTATCATGAAATTTTTAATATATCAAATGTGCTGTAAAAATATATATGTGCTAGTAAGATATCATAAAAATTCAAAGAAAAAAATAATTACAACTATAAATATGAATTAATTATTTTATTTAAGAATGATCACATTTAAAAATATCAATGTACTAAATAGATAGGATTACTTTTAAAATGCCCATAATACTTATAAAGTGAATCAATGAATCATAATGACTAACTCTAGTCATTCTTCATCTTAATACTTTATTCACCTCCAAACATATTTTTACAAGAATATACTTTATTCAATTGCCAAAAAAAAGTATCAAACATCCTTCAAAACTTATCTCTTAAATCCATAAAATTTATTTTAATAGGAACATCTTCAACAATGGATGGTTGCCAAATGGAGTTGTCTAAGTAATTAATGATGAGAAAAACTCTTATATGGGACATTGGCTGATATTATTTCAAAGATTCATTTATCTCCATGATGAATTCAACATCCATTATATATTAAAATTTTTTTTTAAATAAGAGAAATATATTTTTAATATTAAGTTGAAAATATAAAATAAAGCAACCTTAGTTTTAAAAGAAAGAAGAAAAATAAAATAAATTAGAAACATGATTAATAGTACTATCAAAAAGCAAAAAAAAAAAAAAAAATCCAGTCATAAAAATTTTAAAAATTAATTATAATCAATTTCCTACTGAGATGGTCTAGGATTGTTTAAGAAATTAATGGAAGACATAGTGAAATTCAAGCTTTGTTCATATTATTATTTTCTTCTTATTATTATGCCATTTCAATGATGCTTTGATGAAATAGTTAATAAAATCCAAGGTGGTATCATCTTTACACATGATACTCTCATCAAGAAATCAATAATATTGTGAGCATAGAGGGTAGTCATTGGGAAGTAATCCAAACCAGAATGAAGCCTTAAAGAGACTAAGCTTTTTTAAAAATATTGTGAGCATAGAGGGTGTGGAAGATACTAACACCAAGGGGTGTCTATGCCTAAAGGTTTATTCAAAAAACCTTTTCCAATAACATGAATATGATATATAGGGTGATCCATGGTAGAGATCAGGATGTGAGATATGTAGAGGTTGCTAAGGAAAAGCTAGAGATATGAGTGTGAGATTTTACTTATTAGTTAGTCTATGAAAATGATATAAATTATGTGCATTCAAATGGGAGAAACCTAGTTTTATGAAGAGTTAAAAGGAATTTTTATTTTCATAAAGGATGAAGGTAGAGTAGGTGAATCTTATTTATAGTGAGAGACCACATTCTTTATTAAAAAATATTTTTAGATGGTGGCCTCAAATTAGCATCATAGGGATTTCTACTAAATTACATTGAATTAAATTAATGACAAGTTTTGATCAATAGAAGTGTCTAAATGATTAGGTGCTACAAAATTTAATAGAGTGACTCAAGAATCTCTTGAAGCAAATGATTTATTGATAGATCTTCCATGTGAGGAGCATTAGGTTTTGGTATATTATTAGTACCAATTTAATTAACTTGGAGAAACAAAATTAGATGATCATTATGAGATTGAGCTATATGAAGATTATTATCAAGATAGATATTTTAATAGTTTTGTCATAATTCTTGAGTTTAGGATGGAGGATAATTGGATGAAATATTTTTCAAGAAAACTGCAATAAATCTTATCTTCCGTTGGTCCAAATCTTTATATTAAGTGAGCTTGCGGTAAACTTATCTTTATAAAAAGTAAAATATCATTTTAAAATAATGCCATGAAAACTGACAAAAGGAGGGAAGTCAAATGGCATATCAATACCAACAATAGAAGCATAAGATTTTAGAGTATAAAAGGAGCTTAAACTTGAAGAGATCGGAGTTGACCTGATTAAGGTCAACCAGGAACTCAACCTTACGAAAGTAAGGGTAGTCGTTGGGAAGTAATCCAAACCAGAATGAAGCCTCAAAGAGACTAAGCATTTTTAAAAATATTGTGAGCATAGAGGGTGTGGAGGATACTAACACCAACGGGTGTCTATGCCTAAAGGTTTATTCGAAAAACCTTTTCCAATAACATGAATATGATATATAGGGTGATCTATGGTGGAGATCAGGATGTGAGATATGTAGAGGTTGCTAGGGAAAAGCTAGAGGTATGAGTGTGAGATTTATGAAAATAATATAAATTATGTGCATTCAAATGGGAGAAACCTAGTTTTATGAAGAGTTAAAAGGAATTTTCATTTTCATAAAGGATGAAGGTAGAGTAGGTGAATCTTATTTATAGTGAGAGGTCACATTCCTTATTAAAAATAATATTTTTAGATGGTGGCCTCAAATTAGCATCACAAGGATTTCTACTAAATTACATTGAATTAAATTAGTGACAAGTTTTGATCAATAGAAGTGTCTAAATGATTAGGTGCTACAAAATTTAATGGAGTGACTCAAGAATCTCTTGAAGCAAATGATTTATTGATAGATCTTCCATGTGAGGAGCATTAGGTTTTGGTTTATTATTAGTACCAATTTAATTAACTTGGAGAAACAAAATTAGATGATCATTATGAGATTGAGCTATATGAAGATTATCATCAAGATAGATATGTTAATTGTTTTGTCATAATTCTTGAGTTTAGGATGGAGGATAATTGGATGAAATATTTTTCAAGAAAACTGCAATAAATCTTATCCTCCGTTGGTCCAAATCTTTATAGTAAGTGAGCTTGTGATATTAATTTTCACCAATACTAGCATTCGAGAGTCTAGATCAGCTTGATGATGGCAACATCAATAAAATTTTTTTTTTTACCAAGCATAAAATCAAATTAATATTAAACATTATGTCTAATGAAGTGGATAGATAAATGAGGGAAAATGATCAAGGCATGAATTAAAGGAGGTTCCTTCTAAGGGTTGAGTGGGAATCCTTTTGAGCAATCTCATAGAAAAATCAAGAGGATTTTAAAAACTATGATGGCATATATGCATATTCTTTTGTCCCTTCTGCCCAAATCAGAATATATTAAGCAATTAGAATACTCATACAATTAGGTTAAAAAATCATTTGATTATATGAGATATATAAAGAAAAGCTTCATCTTGCACAAACGTCTTCTTCATGACTTCAAGCACATATGACTTTTATATTTCTACTATAAAGTATGGTTATTTTTTTTTACAAGAGTACAATGAAAACATTACAATATGGCTTCTACAACAAACAGGTAAATTTGGATTATGGGCTAATTATTAAGTTGGCTTGAAATTTAATCAAAAGATCATTAATAATTATTCTTCTTAAAGCATCATCTATTTTAATTTTGATTAGTGATTAACAATGCATTCGATTTAATCAAAGTGAAGTTAACCAAATTATAATCTCGCTTAATTCAAATAAAAAAAATCAATTCAATTTGATCTCTCTCTCTCTCTCTCTCTCTCTCTCTCTCTCTCTCTCTATATATATATATATATATATAAGGAAAATCACACAACTCCCCTTAGAAATAATCAATCAATATAAAATAAATTAATTATAAATCACAAGGAAATATTTGAATGTTATTCTCTCACCAACTAATATCATTTGTTTTTTCTTTTTTGAAAAATGCAAGGAGAGCAAGAAACTATTAACTTGCTTTCTATGGAGAGATGGATAAAGAGTTGAAAGCTACTCTACAAATGGCTCTTTGGCTTTTCTTATTTTGAAGGTTTGGAGTATGATTCTTATAGAAGATATGTTCTTTGATTGGGATTCTTTCCTTGCAAATGCCTCCAACCTTTATGTTTAGTGAGGCCTCAACCTAAAATATATTCTACAGAATATTTTAAACTTGAAGTATATTTTAAAAATATATTTTGTGGGAATATTTTGATGATATTTATGCCTTTTTTTTATCATTTATTGGTTGTATTTGCTTTCAGGTAATTAAAGGTATATATATGGGTGCCAATTCAGTCGACGATTGGGTTAACAATTCAATTTGACCATACACGAATAGGTTAACCCCGACCGCTTTATTAAACCAGAACGGTCAAAACTTCAACTCGAACTCAACCTGACTTTCAAAATGATTGACCCGATCGACCCGACCCGGCCCGAATGGTCATTTATATATGTATTTTAAGTCAAAACCGAGTCAAATTGGAGTTTGTGGTTAAAAATTGGATCAATTTGAGGATCACAGGTCAATTTCGAAACAAATCGATTTGACAGGTCAAAATTAAGTCAATTTTCGAGTTGGTGGGTCAACTCGAAATATCAAATGGGTCAATATTTTCAACCTTAATCCGACCCGAAAATTATTCCGATCAACCCAAATCCAGATTTTTAGAGTGGGTTCATGTGAGATCAATTTTTAACACCTAAAGGTATATATAGCTTCTCTTGTAACTATATTATGAACAATGTAATAAATTTTTTGTAATCGTAAATGTGGGAAATTATCACCAAATTCTTTATAGTTAGTCCATATATATATAATAATAATAATAATAATAATAATAATTTTTAATGATGTGGGCCATTGAAATCTCAGAAAATATGAAGAGGGGCCATTCTGTAGTTGAACTCTTAATATCTACATTTATAAAGAAAACACAACTTAATCATTTTGGAAAAATGAGAGAAAGTAAACAAAAAGCTTCAATTAAAATTACTTGAGAATATAGTTTGGAAAGGGTCCCCATACCTCATACAACATATTCATTTGAACTGCCAAAGTTTTTTAATCGCATATAACTAATCAAAAAAAAAATAATTTATATATATATATATATATATATATATATATATATATATATATATATATATATCTTATTTTATTTAAAATATTTATAGACATGCCAAAAATTCTTTTGTATTTACATATTTAACACCTAAAATTTATTATTTATACTTCTAATGTTTTGTCTTGCATGAGAAGGTGTATTTGTTTTTTTTTAAAAAAAAATAATGATATTTTTGATATGATCTTAGAGATTTGAGTGTTATATAGATAAATATTAAAATTTAAAAATTAGATACATAAATATATAAAAATTTTATAATCTTTGTTAATATGATATTGCAAATTTAAATATGTAATATAATATGCTTAATTATATTTTATTCTCTTAGTTTCATAAGGTGTACCATTCACCACGAGAAAGAAGGGGAACCAAATACATTCATATCTTGTGAGTCACTATAAATATCACGATCTTGCAGTACTACATTCTCATGAAGCTGATGAAGAGAGACAAAAATACAAGAAGCTTATCCTCCATATGCCCACCATCTGATAACTACACCCAATCAAAGGTTCAAAGCATATCAACAAAGTGAAAATGATTATATACACATGCATTGAAAAAGGATGAATGATTTAATATTTGATTCATATATATATATATATATATATATATATCTAGATATACGTCATCATTCCCCACCATCCACAAAAAAAATATAAAAAAAACAAAAAAAAAAATATATATATATATATATATATATATATATATATATATATATATATATATATATATATATATATATATATGCTAAAATTTTAAACTAAGCATGATTATAATCTTAATTACACAATTATGCACTTTAAAAAAAAATTAAATAGGTCCAGTCGCCCACGTTAGCGCCATTCGCCCGTTCAACAGGCGACTGACTTATTTAATTTTCTTTTTTAAAAAATTAAACACACAGCCATCGTTTTTTGGCCGTATCGGGCTTATCCGGTGTCGGATTTTAGCGTGCTTAGTATCGTTAGAAAGATAATGAGAAGTACTACAACTTTTATGTTGACAATTTTTGACGATTCTCACCCGGGTAGCCGCAGTTTTTGTGTATGTATAAATTTTTATGATGCAAAAAAAAAATATTTTTTGCGGCAGCCCTCGTTTTTTGGCTGTATCGGGCTCATCCGGTGTCGGATTTTAACGTACTTAGTATTGTTAGAAAGTTAATGAGAAGTAATACAACTTTTTTGTTGATAATTTTCAACGATTCTCACTCGAGTAGCCGCAGTTTTTGCTTATGTATAAATTATTAAGATGCAAAAAAATATTCATTGCGGCAGCCCTCGTTTTTTAGCAGTATCGGGCTCATATGGTGTCGGATTTTAGCGTACTTAGTATCATCAGAAAGGTAATGAAAAGTACTATAACTTTTATGTTGATAATTATAGACGATTCTCGCCCAGGTGGCCGCAGTTTTTGCATATGTATAAATTTTTAAGATGCAAAAAAATTTTATTGCAGCAGCCATCGTTTTTTGGCCGTATCGGGCTCATCCGGTGTCGGATTTTAGCGTAGTTAGTATGATTGGAAAGGTAATGAGATGTATTACAACTTTTATGTTGATAATTTTTGACGATTCTCGCCCGGGTAGCCGCAGTTTTTGCGTATGTATAAATTTTTAAGATGAAAAAAAATGTTTATTGCGGCAGCCCTCGTTTTTTGGCCGTATCAGGCTCATCCGATATCGGATTTTAGCGTGCTTGGTATCGTTAGAAAGGTAATGAGAAGTACTACAACTTTTATGTTGATAATTTTCGATGATTCTTGCCCGAGTAACTACAGTTTTTATATTTACATTCTCTCAAAATCAGCTAGATGAAACATTGCATATTTTGTTATAACTAATTTCAATAAAACACTCTTACTGAAGTATAATTAACAAACTCTTAAGAGATATGACATATTGTCAATAAAAAATATACGTTAATGTTCAACCTCTTGTGAATGTGTTGTGAGAACAAACTGAACTAAAACAAATATATATGAACCTAATATTAATATTTGATGTAATCCAATCAAAACAAGAAAAGACTTAATATATATGTCAGCATGTGCAAATAGTTAATAACATGAAAGATTATATAATTAATAATTATACAACTGTGAAATTAAATGAATAAACACAATAAATGAGATACAATCACAAGTAAATATTATACACTGTCTACAAAAGATAACAACACAGTCCTCTATCTTCATTGATGCCTACGTGGTAGAATCGCATCACTACAGGAAGTGTAATGGGATGGTGGTCTTCGTGGTCAGTCGCGTAGATGATGCTCTTGATGCTGCTCCTCCTGTTCAACCTGCTCGGCCGGTTGTTGCGAATATCCCAGGTGTGTAATATTAGGTATATCAGCAGAGGCCTGAGTAGGAAGCGAGCAATCTTGGTACACTCCGCGATGTCATATGGAATGACGGTGTATCATATGTGGGAGGGGCTGCTGTCTACCATGGGTGCATCTGACTCTACATAACTTCTTGATATGAATACTGGGGTGGCTGTGTGAATGTATATGTAAATGACCCGACCACTGGTGTAGAGGATGGACCAACATCCATCGCTGGCGCATTTGGTTGTTGTGACGATAACATACCTAAATATAATGCTCTATCTACTATCAAATGCATATTGCGTCCGTCCCTACTCCTTACCCAAGATTGATAGAATGCTAAAATTTTGTGTCCTCATCCTTCCCAAAGTGCCCGAATACATCCTTGGGATGTACTGCAGCATTGAAAGCGGTAGATTAGAATCATATAATAAACAGCTCATTAACCATGCCGCCGGTAATAAATGTTGTTGGTCTCAACATGTATGAAACCATTTACCACCGTCATGGCTCTCCATGCTTGAATGCATGGCCACCCAATCAACGTTCGCTTTTCCTCGGCCATCCACTCTCTGGAAAGAGGGATCTACTGGTGTTGTATCAATCATAGGTGGAAGGCCAAACTATCTGAGCACACGATCAGACAGGTACCACTCAACTTATTTTCAACAAATCATCGGTACTCGGGCCAGCTATATCTCATCACCCTGTAAGCATATATCCGCATCACGAACATGGATCTGATGTCCATACAGCTCCTATATCACCTTAAAATTTTAGTGAGAAATTATTAAGTCGGTTGTATAGTATCTAACAAAGAATTTATTAGACAATATACATCAAAAAGAGCATACCTAGCTCTGCAACAGTCTATCTAACTCATTTCTTTACACTTTGATGTGGGAGGGTGTCATCTCTCGGACAAACCCTTCATTCCATCGACATCTCACATTGAGGCCATCTATGTCTATAGGGTATGATATATGTAATGTGGGTCTACCAATATGAATGTGCTCCCATGCTCACACCTATAGTAAGTGTATACATCTAGCCATGTTTGTACGCTTAGGCTTTGTCTCCTCATGTAGCTCCCTATATACATGAGCAAGCATAGCTGAACCTAACAAGAACTTCTTGAAAGTATCCACATCCTCTAGCAATGGCAAATACTGCAAGTGCACCTCAGAACCCGATGTGTCTGGCAGAAGAAATGAACCAATAGCAAAGAGTATGTACGCCATGACATGCATAGTAAACTGAGCCTCAAACAGATCTAAGTATGAGTCCCTGTAGTATGTCCAACGCAACCAACACACAGGAAAGCAAGTCTGTGCGTGAACATGTCCCATGTAGAATTCTGATGTGATATGTGGGTGGATCAGATCGTGATAGACAATGTGTGGCTTAAGGTGTGCTCCTATCAACTCATCACAGCTATCTGGCCATGAAGCCCACCGTTTCTCTACTCCGACAATAATCTGACCAACAAAGGGTGGGTGGACCATCTACCTGAAGACTTAGAATCATAGCAACATCCTGCAATATAATCATCATCTCTGCAACGGGCAAGTGGAACGTATTCATCTGATGTGACCAACGTTCCACAAAAGAAGTGAGCAAATGGTGATCCAGGCGAATGCACTGCATCGTGAAATACAATCAAGTCCAGCTACTCTCAAAGTCATCATAAATCATGTATAATTTACTGACCATTCTCTAAACATCAATAAATGAGATACTATCTCAAGTACAATAACCTGTATAATAATGAAGACATAGCCTCAATAACTTGTATAACAATGAAGACAAAAAATTGAATGCATAGCTTGTAAAGAAATAACTTTATCAAGTCAGGATGTGCTGCTCGATGTCTCCCACATAACGACGCTATACTAGGGTGAACTTCAGCCGGTGGAGGGCTGTACTCCACAACAGTCTCCTCAGTACGTCATCGCCTCCTACGTGCGGGTCGTACTTGTTCTTCGGTAGACATTCTTCCTATAAAGAAATAACAATCACATATACCCTAAATGCAGTAAAGATTGTGAAAGATAATTTATATATGTTAGTTCAACAAAAGATGAGTACAACAGCAAAAAATTCAGCACAATAGGATATAGCATAGCGTGAAATTGACCAAACATGTTACTGATTAAAGAAAAGTTGCTGTAGAAAATACTTTCACATATAGTACTAATCATATAAATATCACTTAAAACTAAAACTGCCATAGTAGAGATACAATCCATGTTTAAAGCAACACATACAACATAGGTAAACTAACAAGTAAATTAACAAAATGTATTGGTACATAGGAGACCAAACAACAGGGTAACTTCAGTACATTAACATAGAACAGATACACTACACATAAAATACATTGAACTAGCCTACATATTCGTAGAACAGGTAAACATCAGTGTAGAACATATAAAGTGCACATCAACAGAGTAACATCAGTACATAAGTAAAAAAATAGTGTTGAACACTACACTACAGAATAGAATATACTTTTTTAGTTTAATAATACAACACATGGTTACAGATGGCATAGGTAAAGAAAATTTAATTCCTAATAAATAGAACAAATACTTTTTTATTACAATATGGTAACATCAGTACATCATTACAGACGGCACATGTGACATTGAACTAGCCTAAGTTATGCGGTGTCAAGTATGAGGCGTTGTTTTGTTGGCCAATAACGTTTCTGAACCTATATATCACGGTTCTACTTAGCCTCGTCCATTGTATTTTTGAATGTAGTTGTCCTTGGTTGGCTTGACTTTCTCTTGATATTTGGTGGCATGTACTCTACACAACTGCTAATAATAATGTTCTTTGACCACTCATCACGATCAGGGATAACATGACATTCTCTCTGGTAGGTGCTACTATAAACCTGCAAAGTGTAATAAGCAGATGCATATTGCACATGACTAAGATGTCATTGTCCCAAAATAGAAATAATATGAGGACAAGGGATGTGGTAAGCTTGAGGTTGTTTGTAGGTGCACCTGCAAGCACTGTTTTGTAACATCTCAACCTTGTAAGTTCTACTTGACCTATCAAGCACTTGGTACTCATTTGTGTTTACCTTGACAGGCTCTGGTAATGTCTTTGCCTCACGTTCATTACTCTGTAGAGTTGCCTTGACACGAGAAAAGAAGATAGAGTCATGCTGGCTAGCAAGATTTGTTGTTGTTTCAAGGCACTTCTTGAACATATAGACTATGTTGTAATAAATTACAGTAATGAGTGCCTGAATTGGCAAGCCACATGCTCTCTTTATCATACCATTGAAGCATTCAGCTGTATTTGTGGTCATTATGTCATACATGTAGCCACCATCATGGGTTAAAGGCCATAATTGTACATCTCTTGAAACCAACCAGCCGTAAGCCTTCTGCTTGATATTCTTAATATCCGTTATATACCATTTGAAAATTCGGATATCATCAGAATTATCCATGACATATATTTTCTGGCATATAAATTTAACATAATTTATAATGGACCATCCTTGAAGACTGAACTGAAATTATTTTTTATCATGGAAGCACATACCTTCAAATAGCTCAGATGGAATGCTATTTTCTTCTTCAAATGCTGAAGCATATGATGGCCCATCAAATGCCAGCTCGTCATCCCATTCTCTAATTGTTTGAGCACAATGCATATAGTCATTATTAGATAACAAGTGCTCTTCAGTATGATTCATTCTAATTGAATATTCCCTTAGGTCATCGTACGATTGATGGTTACGTGGCCAATAAAATAGCGCCTCACTATCATCATCATCGCCAGGTCATTTGTTTGTTGTAGAAGGCATAGTTTCATACCCCTCATCTTCGAAAGATAGTGAATTTATGGGATCATCTTGAGGGTAACCCATAAATTCAAAACTTGTCCCAGCAAAATGGGCATGTTCTGATGGTGCAGATCTATAAGGTTCAACCTGGGAAGTTACTTGAGATGTTGATGTGAAGTATTCACTAACAATTGGAGCTCTCTGACACTCCCAATATTGTCAATCCCTCTTTCTTCATTTGACAGTTCCACAACTTCAACATACACTACCATTGGCTGAGTGCATGCTGCGTTGATTATAAACTCACATACTTCATCATCAGTAACGTGAGCTGCAATAAATCCAACACCAATAGGAAACAGGCCTATCAGACTAACACTAAACTTTACTGGATCTAACTTCAATAACTCACAATGCGCCTCTGTAAGTCCATGAATTGAATTTGTCTTGGGAATTGTATTGGACGATTTTTCCCACCAATATAAGTAGAAATAAAATCATCAGTAACAGTGAGTTCACCATCATAATAAAGAACTATGCAAACAGTATCTGAACTCATTTTTTAACTCAGAACACCAAAATACAGAGAATCCCTTATCTCACTTGGACAAAGAATAAATTCAATTTATTTTAAAATAATAGTGAATGGATCCATAATTTACACTAACTATCTACAACTAATTTATACTAACTCTTAATCTTAAGAAATAATTTAAATAAAACATCACACATGATCTAAAACACACAATCATGCTTAAGAAATATATCAAATACATTGGGTGCAGATTGAGTTGGGGGGAGGAGGCTTTGGTGCTCAGTGGGTTCAACTTCTGGAATCTAACTAGAGGAAAGACTGACATAATATAAAAAAGTAGAGTCTGTTGAAACAAATAATATTTCCTTCTCCATAATACAAGCAAATGCTTTAAATGATGCACAAAAAGAAATCACTCTATGAGAGCCTATAATAAAGAATTATACCATCTTGCTGCTCATAATAATCTCCATAAAGACAATATTTTATAATAAATTAATAAAATAACTAAACTAATAAAACACATCTAATCACCACAAGATTTATTTTTCCCAAAAAAATACAAACACATCATACAATCTTATAGATCTTGCAAATAAATTCACTACTCACACAACTCAACTAATAAAACACATCTAATCACCCAATATTCGTAATCAAAGTGAACATTCAACTCTAGGTTTGTAAAAATAATCTCAAAAATTCCGAAATCAAAAACTAAACCGTAGATTTATTAGTTTGCAAAAAAAAAAAAAAAAAAAACACAAACGTGACATACAATCATATAGATCTAGCAAATAAATTTAAACGCATAAAAATTTATTTTTTCTAAATATTTAAACGCACAAAGAGAAATCACGCTTCAAGATTTATTTTTTCAAAAAAAAATACAAATGCATTATACATTCTTATAGATCTACCAAATAAATTTACTATCACACAACTAAACTAATAAAACATATCTAATAACCAAATATTCACAATCAAAGTGAACATTCAACTCTAGGTTTGAAAAAATTACCTCAAAAATCCGAAATCAAAAACTAAACTGTAGATTTGTTAGTTTGTAAAAAAAATATAAACGCATCATACAATCATATAGATCTAGTAAATAAATTCAAATGCATAAAGATTTATTTTTCTTAAATATTTAAATGCACAAAGAGAAATCACGCTTCAAGATTTATTTTTTCCAAAAAAAAAAAAATACAAATGCATCATACATTCTTATAGATCTACTAAATAAATTCACTAATCACACAACTAAACTAATAAAACACATCTAATAACCCAATATTCACAATCAAAGTGAACATTCAACTCTAGGTTTGAAAAAATTACCTCAAAAAAATCCAAAATCACAAAGTAAACCGTAGATCGAGCACCATGAGGGCAGCGACATCGGTGGCGACGTCGGCGTCTTGGTCGAAAGTGCGCGGTCGCAGGGAAGAGAAAATCGGGAGATTAATCTTCCGATCGAACTGGCGACCTAAAATGCGTGAAAGCGTCACCCGTTCAATGCTAACCCCGGCATTGCGGTGATTGGTAGCCGATCGCGTTCAACGATCGATTGAGCTTATTTTAAATTTTTTTTAATGTGCCTAATTGGGTAATTAAGATTATAATCATGCTTAGTTTAAAATTTTAGTCATATTTATATAGAAGAATTTTTTAAAATAAGTATTAAATAAATACTAATTATAATTTTAAATACATTTTTAAAAAATTTCTGGTTTAGATGATTATTGATCATTCCACCATCATAGGTGGCTTAGAAATCGATTGATTATCGACTTTAGCTTCGACTAATAAAGTGCGACTTTCCTGCTATTATTTTTTTTTGAAAAAAGAGAAATATTTTTTACAGGAGTTGTATTTGCGTGTAATTTGCAAATATAAACTCAACCAGTTATCTACTAGCATCAAATTAAAACTACTTTACATGAAGTAGTTGTATTACTAAATAAATTACACAAAAAAAATTCATTCATATCTTAAGTAAACCCATTTACAAATACAGAAAATACAAAACTATAGAAAGAATAGTCACAAATACACAATACAAATAAATCTCTGTATACCATTGCCTACGGTGACATCTATACGCTATCACAACACTACCTGGAGTGCAGTGCGTAGGTGACTGCAATGGACGATCACGCAGCTGATGGGAGCATCATGTGGTCCCTGATCCTTTGCACAACATCGAACCTCTGTGAGTCTCTAAAGGCACCCAATCTTGTGTGAGCGTCATAAGTCTTTGAGACTAAGAGCTCTCATGAAAAGTGAAAGGCCCTGGATCAGCATAAGTAGATGGGCTTGCACCCATGTCTGCCGCCCGTGTAGTTAGAGCTGAATCGTAGCCATGTGACATTTTCTTTGCTGTGATGCGTTGGAGCCTGTAGTCGCTAATGTGTGTATGCAATCTCAGATCATGACATATCTTCTCATACCTATTTATAGCTAACTGGAAGTTCGAGTCACCTTGATGTCCAAAGAAAGGCTGAAAAATATCCTCTATCGCTAAGATATGTTCCGCCTATATGAAACAAGTTTAAAATATTATTATGAAAATCTGTAGACAAAGTAGCTAAGAAAATTTGTAGATTGCAGTATTATCTTAACATATGCTTGCTCGGCAGGTGCTCTGGGGTAGTATGTCGTCGGTGGATCAATATGCGCCTTAAGCAAGTACAACAAAGCCCATGACCTGAAGCATAACATGTACTGCTGAAGGGCTTATTGTACGTCAGCATTAGTGTCATCTACCACGATAATGTGATATCTGCGAGCCTCCCAGGTAGCGATGTGCAGCTGATGGTACTGAACCCATCGGTGTTAGCTTTCCCTCTGCCATCAACTCTTTTGAAGCTGGAATCCATTAGAGCGAATCAATGCGTGGTAAGTGACCAAACTGACGAAGAACTCTATTAGGAAGATGCCACTCCACTCTCTTCCAGCTGATCAGGGGAACACGTGCTAGCCATACAGCCTCGCCAGCAAGACAAATATCAGACAGACAAGCCATAATCAGAATATCGTACGACTCCCAAGTCACCTGCATGTTTGAGTGGTTATTACATAAAATATCATACGGTAAAATTCAAATAAAATATGTTTTAACATTTAAGAGTTATACCTAACTCAATAGTAGTCCATCAAGCTCATCCTGAAATTTTTTGATATTTCCAAAGGGCATCTGCCACACATACCATTCGTTCCACCTGAGTAAACCAATTTTCATATACAAATCAGTTACTTGCAACTCAGTATATTAAAACAATTAAAAATCAGTTTAGTTTTCTGACCTGAAACTGATGCTTAACCCGTCAAGATCCTTAGGGTAGGGGACATGTAATGTTGGTCTCCCAACATGAAGTCGCTCCCAAGACCAGATTACTGGAGCAGTTGAAGACAACCAGCCATGTTGGCCCTCCATGGTCTGGTAGACTCATGCAGCTCCCTATATAGGTGTGTCAACACTACGCCGCTTACTGAGAATGTGCTGAATGTATCTAGATCTTCTAACAAAGGAAGGTACTACAAGTATACCTCTGACCCTAAAGTATATGAAAGTAAGAAACTCCCCAAAAGGAATAGCACATCAGTAAATGTCTCAAGTCCATATCTCTGGTGCTGCGACTCCCAAAATGTCCAAAGTAGCCACCTAAGCGGCATCTGAGTCGGCGTGTATCCGCCCCATCCGGAATGTAGAATGGACAGTTGGGTCGACCGGGTCATGATATACAGTGCCTACAATGGGGTGCCCACCCAGTAGCTCATCACAGTAATCAGGTTAACTCTACCACCCCTTCCTCTCTCCAATTATGATAGGCCCAACGATCGATGGTCCATCTACACGTAATCCCAAGATCATTGTAACGTTCTGCAATGTCATAGTCATCTTGCCTACAGTGAAATGAAAAGTGTTGGTCTGGGGAGACCAGTGCTCAACTAATGCTGTCAACAGGTGATGGTCAAGTCGAATATATCACATCTGACTAAGCATAAGGAGATGTGAAGTTGCCTCCAAAATAGTATCCTGCAATAGAAAGAAATTGCTATCAAGCCAGGTGATCAATTAAAATATTTTGACAAAATGAGCTTCATACTGAATCTGGATGCATGGCTCTATGTCTGCCACGCAGTAAGACTATGCTAGGATGGACCTCTGAAGGTGCAGGATCTGGTGCGTCATCGACCATCTTAGCACGCCTCCTCTGCCGACATCTAGTTGGCCTGGAAGGCTCCTCGGCCATCGTACCTGTGACAAAAAAATAAAATGGGACAATGTTAGAAGTCAGTAATATTAAAATTATGCAAAAGTACGGAAGAAATATGCAAATCCTTAGAGCTTACATACATGATATTTTGCTACACTATCCATACTAACCTTCTACTAGTAGGGTTGTGTAGGCACGATGTTTGGTAATGACCAACGGATTTGCATAAACTGCACATACGAGTGCTCTATACTACGCTCTCGTCCATTGTGTTCTTATATCTATTTGATCGTGGCCTACCTGATCTTACTTTAACAGTTGGTGGTAGCAAAGGATAAAGTCCCCAAAGTTTTACAAGTTATTACGATCTAGTAGAACATGAAAGTTCGAGGAGTATGTACGCCCATACATTGCCATATTGTAATACCTTGACACATAAGCCAAATGATTCAATCTCCGATGGACTAAAGCTGCTATGGAATGACCACATGACATGTGATAAATTAGTGTTCGAGAACAGCTACATGAACTGAACTGCTCAACTGTGAAGTCAATCGACAACCCATGTCGAACACTTGCACTTCATTAACATTAATATTGACTGGTTGTGGATAGTGTCTGGCCTCACGCTCCAATTTGCTGAGCACTGCCTGTGCTCTAGGAGAGATTGTGAATTCATCAATTAGTTCTCCCAAATCCATGATAGTAGCTCTCTTATAAAATAAACATATAATGTTATAGTAAACAACAATGATCAGAGCTTGTATTGGTAGTCCCCGTACCCGTTTGAGAACTCAATTGAAATATTCATATGCATTTGTCATCATAGTACCATATCACTTATCACCATTATGAACCAATGACCACTCGCACACATCATGCTCTATTAAGCATTGGTATACTTCCGGTTTGATTTTCTTTTTCTGTCATGTGACAGTTGAATATGTTGATGTCATCCGTGCTGCCAAACATGTACATTTTATTAGATAGAAATTTAACATCTGCAATATCCATTCTCCACACTACTTTTTTGAAGTTCTCCCGTAGATGCCTTAAGCAATGACGATGTGCAGCCCATAGGAATACATCTGACTGCAAAACACATGCTTATTTGAGATAATACATAAATCTCTCATTGCTGAAATAATAGGCAACATGTACTCATCAATACTAATAGTTGTGAGTAATGTACTACGATACTTTCATAGTATGAATGTTCTGTCCATGCTCAGAACATGACAACAAAATTTAACCGGGTTCACACTTGCTTAAGCCGGGAGCCGGTTCACAGGGAATAACCTTGGCCGTCGATCTTAACCTCAAACTCTGCGGATCTTGATTGCCTAGGAGCCATCTGATTCAGATAGTGGGATCGAAATGGCCATCTCTCAAGCGTCGGATGAAGCTTCCGGAGGTCCAAATGCCCAAAATAATCTCTGAAACCTGCATGTATTTGATGATAAAATTCTGTAAACAATTCCTGCCAAAATAAAGCATAATAAATACATGAATAGGCCAAGAGAGCGGCATGATTCATCTTAACTATCAAATATTGCTCTGATACTTTTATGCCGCGCATCCTAGGCCTTCATGTAAGACACTTTAATATTAAATTTTGATTCCATTCTTCCAATGATCTCCCTTGGTTTCAAGTCTATTTGAGATCGCATAACTGACATTATGAAATAACTAATGAACTTAGAACTGCATTGACGATGTCCAGAACCACTCATAGAGCTGATCCATGTGTGCGGTGCACCCAACGTTGATATCCTCTAAGCACATCCCAACCTTTTGCTCCTGCTAAAGTGCATGCGCCATTAGCAAGATCTGCTAGGATTGCTATGTATCCCGCGCCGATAGAAAAATGACATGTTAGCTCCACTATGAAGTTATCTACGTCATAATGTAGAGATCTAAGTACTTTCTGTTTTAAATTTTCTAAGCTTGCATGACGTGAACTTGCATTGGACGATTTTTGCCACCGACATAACTTGGAATAAACTGATCATCAATGATCAGTTGTCCGTCATAGAAGAGGATCAAGGAAACGAGCTCCTCACTTATCATAATATATGCTCAGCAACCAACCTATAGTGTTGAATGAACAAAATACAAAACTCATATTTCACTAATCTCAAAAATTATCTACTCAATTTCTAACGCATCCTAAAATAATTTTCAAACTCATCACTCGTCAAACTTATTGCATCACAAAAATTAACTCAATTTCTAACGCATCCTAAAAATTTACTCATCGCTCATCAAAATCACCACAAAAATCCTAATAGAGAAAGAAGAACTTCGATCGTACTCATTCTCTAGATTCGAAGCACATACATAATCAACAAATCAAAGATTAACTTCCTCTTTTTACACCACAAAAAAATGGAATACTAGGGAAACCAGAAGGTTATGCGAGTTGAGCCAGAGCATATGGGCTGGAGCCTAGAGTCTCGTGAACTTTCGGTGGGTGGGTAATCTAAAGGTGGAGCCGAGACTGAGGGATTTGTGTGGGAAGAACTCTGCGTCAGGGGCGTTGGGTTGGGAAAGAAAACTTTCGTACGGCGTCTACAGAATTATTTATGATATAGCCGTCGATAATCGATTATTGGTTAGCATGAAATTGCTTCTTATGTGGCTGTCTGAAATTTTTTTATATATTCTTAAAATTATAATTAGTATTTATTTAATACTTATTTTTTATATATATATATATATATATATATATATATATATATATATATATATATATATATATATATATATATATAAAATCAGTCATCTTTTTCACAGTAAAGTAATTAATAAGCGAAATTAAAATGTATTAAAAGAAAAAAACAATCAAAAATGTATAAATAACTACTTTTAACTTGTTTATTATTAATTAATTTTAGTAGCCGACACTCTCTCTCTCTCTCTCTCTCTCTCTCTCTCTCTCTCTCTCCACACACACACACACAGTACAAACAGGAAGGTATGGAAGGTGCGAGGATTCCTTTTCTTTGCTCACTCTGCCTCAGTTATGAATGCCCTCCTCCTCCCAATAAGGTTATCATACTCTTCTTGTATAAGTAATCGTAGAAATGAATAAATAAATAAAATTATCCATTTATGAATAATTATTATTTTTTAATTTAGTTAACGATACAAAATAATTTAAAAAACATGTCTTCGACAAGATAATTATTTACAAAAATTATTAAATGTCAAACATTGCCTATACTAAATTAAATAACATAAACTTAATTTAAAATCAGTTTAAAAAGACACCCTAAAAACCTTATGTTTTAATTTTTTTTAATTATATTAGTAAAAGTGTTGTGCGATAACCGTAACAGGCTTTTATTTCAAACAATCAATCCATAAAACAAAACATTAAAATCCTTTGATTTCTTTTTTTGCTTTATAGTCAATGGTCCGACAAAAAATGGGCTTTTCATATTGGGCCACACAAGACGGAGGACCATCGTGCCCCGGCCTGGCTGGACCCACTTTGGATATGTTGTACCTATAACAAGATTTTGTGTGATTGGTTACTCGTTGTCTTAAATTAATTTTAATTTTTATTCAATTCAGAAGTAAATATAAGTAAATAAATAATAATGATAATATTATATAAATATATATTCACTAGCTAATTCCATGTTAAGTCCAATTAAGCTAAAACTAATCATCTTTGATTTAAGCTTGAGTTTGAAGTTGACTAATTAGTGAGTCAAAGTTTAAGACTTGAATTCAATTTTGTTAGTCAAAATTAGCTAATGAATTAATTTATTTATTATGAAAGAGAAAAAATTATTAAGAAATCATTTAATATGAGAAAGTAAGATAATTTTAATAACTTTACATTTAAACTCTTTAAAATTTTTAAAATTTAAATTATCGAGCTTAATTTGAAAACTATTTATTGAATTAATCACCCAAACAAGCTTAAGAGTTATCTTAACTAAGTTACACCTCAAGACTCAATTACTTTTCTTTCAAAAAATCTTCATTATATGTAATATTTTCCCCACCAAAGTTTAGTAAATTTCTTAATTTTTATTAATATCAATGTTGGTTTAGCCTTTGTTAATTATTTCATATTTATTTATTTAACTTTAATGTCATTATATGAGAATCCTCACTCGAATGATTAAGGCCTAGAAATATTTTTTTAATTTATTAAAATTATACGCTCTAAACGGGAAGGCACAATATGATATGTATTGCTAATAGTACAGCTAAAATGATTAATTTTACGTAATTAGCTTTGATCGAGGGCGTGAGTGATTCATGTTCTTGATACGGTTCCGGTTGAGTTGATTTCCTTGGATTTGGGTGGTCGACTTCGGTTTGAGTCAAGACCATGAGTTAAACCTTTCCAATTGAGTTAACCCGGCTGAGTAAAGGAAGGAATCGGTTTCGGGAGCTTTCTGATCCGTTGGATCTAGCGCCTTTTCTCTACCGTTGGATGGGCTCACTTGGATTGCGTTCTTCTTAGACTCTTGGAAAACCGTTGGATCACATTGATCTACGCCCTTGGATCTTTGTTTTGATCACGCGGTTTCCTTTCCTTCTAAGGTGAGTGGAATCTGAGATGTTGGCCTCGATGCTTGATCTCTTTGATTAAGGATCGTCGGATGGTTTTGAGTGGAAAAGCAGATGTCAAAATCGGCGGTATTCATCGGATCGAATCGAGTAAACCCTAATTCAATTCTTGTTTTTCCTTTCAGCTTGCCGGTTCGTCTCTGCTAGGGTTTCTGAGGGAAACAGAGGGCGATGGAGAAGATTAGGGAGATTTGGCTGGAGATTCTTACCGGGAAGATCTATCCAGTGAAGATCCACCGTAGAAATGTTTTGATGAAGTCGGAGAAGGTGCTAGAAAGATGAAGAGAGTTGTGGAGGTTTCTTTCCTTCGATGGAGAATCCCACCGTGGTAGTGACCCAGGGAAGAGGGAGAGAAGGAGACTTGAGAAGCTAGACAGAGGAGTTCTTGAGATAATTCTTCAACCCTTTTCTTGATTTCTTCATCTCTATTTATAGTGTTGGATTTGTTCTTCTAGAATGTTCTTGTGCTCTATCTCTGTAACTAATTTCTGTTATTTCTGTTTATCTTCTTGCCTCTGTCGTATATTCAGTTAGGATTCTTGATCTCATGCTATTAGTCTTCTTGTTTTACCAGCTATTCTGGAAGTTATTTCGAGCATTTGTTCTTTGGCCGTTATTTTTGTGAGGAAGTTTTCTTTTGAAAGCAAAGTAGTCTGCTTTTGCTTTGGCTTGAACTTGAACTTGGTTGTAACTCATCTTTAATCTTTCTGTAATTACCCTTGTTCTTCTCAGTATAATTACCCCGAAGTCAGATAAAGATGAATAGAGGTTCTGCAGAATGATTTTGAGCTTGATTCTCATTGTTATTATTTCCCTGTCCTCGAACTTCAATGGATTATTGTAATGGTAATTCTTTTGTATGTTATAATTTGCACTTTAGAGGATATGGGATCATATCACAATAAGTAAGTATTTTTTATGTGAAAAAATTATTATTTTTGTCTCAATTAGCTTAATTTTTTAATAATCTTACGCACAAACAAGTAAAATAAAATAGAAAGAGCAGTTGCGATAATAAGCTTAAAATTTATTAAAAATAAAACATTTGTTGCGTGGTAAAAAATTTACAACGAAGATGCAAATATAATGATTAAAAAAAGTTTTATTTTTTTAAAATTCTTCTGATTTTCAAAAATTTTTTTAAAAAGATCATTCTCTTATAAATTAATTTCAAGCGAAGGATTAAATTTTGATTTTGAGATTACATTTTTAAAATTAATTAATTAAAAAAAGAATTGTGTATTTACGGTTTGAATAAATAAATTAGTTTTATCTCAAAACCCTAACCCCTAAATTATGTATCTAAATCACCGAAAAGAAGAGGGAGAGAGAGAACAGTTAGTTGATAAGTTGATCCGAGTTCATTGATTGATACAAAATATAGCTGACAGAGACTCTGAAAGATAAATATTCGTCAAATTAAGCATTTCTTATGAGTATCATATTTAGGGCAACACAGACGTCTAGTTCGTAGCTTAAGGTATTCCACACAGAGCATGCGGGCGCCATGAACGATGCTAGCTAATTAACTGGGGTTGGTTGACCATATAACGTTATGATTCTTGTCATATATGACGAGGTTGCCGTCGTCTAAAATGATCAGAACATAAGAACCTGTTTCTGATTTGATGGGGCAACTTTGCCATACTGTTTTCATACTTGATATGACCCTCAATTCTAATTCGAATTCAAAGAAAAGTAATCGAAATCAAACCTGAAATCAAGACTTAAAATATCATTAAACTTTGCAAATTCTAAAAGCTCTCAAATATGAAGTGTTTATAGTCAAATCGAAGGCCTCTGCCAACAAGCCAAAAATCTTACAATTCCGACTTCATTTGAGCATTCAAATACACAAAATACATAATATGATTGAGGGAATCATCATGAGTGGTCCGAGGAGTGGTTCGATTTTGCATGTATTCGACTCCTCCATTATTCCTCATATGGGGAGGCAAGAGAGAGAGAGAGCTCTAAAGATCCTCCAAGCACCAATGCCACCACTGCCGTCAACCATCGCCCGATCCTACCGCCGCCAATCTTCGATCTTCATCATGATGACTTTTACGATTGTTCCTGCTTTTACAGATTGTTCTCATTTATTAATTGTTCTCGCATTTACCGGTGATTGCCAGCTTCACCATCATCTCGCTACTACAAGAACTATGACTGCTGTCATTCATAGTTGTTCCTTTCTCATATACACTAATCCCAGATCGGAAGATCTTGTATTCAAACATACATAGTGTTTTTTTGCCTAGCCGTGATTTTTCCCTCTTTTGAGGTTTTCCACGTAAAATTCTGAGTTTTATTGTTCACTCTTTAAATACCGTGTGGATTTCAAACAAGTGAATACTTTTACTCTACCGCATTGGTTTTCTAACATGATAGTTTGCTTGTGAAACCGATTCTCATTATTTCATGTTATGACTACCAAGTTTCCCAACAAGATCAAAACCACCATCGAGGTGGAGCATTTCAAGCTTTTAAAGAGCGAATAATGAAGATTCATCAAACTTTGTTCCTTCAGATTCTGTCGGGAACTGGGGGGCAACTCTTAATCTCAGAAGATCACCAATGTTAAGCATCTAATCGATTTCCATCCCAAGAAACAAGTCAAAGTTGGAGGATATTTCAACATTGTGAAGAGATATAATTTTGCAAATTATGTTTTTCCACTCATACTCATGGAAAAATGAGACCAAGGTTAAGGAGCAACTTTGACTACAACCACAAATGAATGTTTTAATTCGACCTCTTCCATAGGTTAATGTCATGTAACACTCGACAACAACCTAGATAGGTCAAAGGTCCTGTGGACTTTCCATGACCTCTTCCATATAAAGTTAACGTCATCCAGTAATACTACAAACAACCTAGGATAGGTCAAAGGTCCTTGGACTTCCGACCTCTTCCAGTTAACGCCATTTGGGTAACACTCGACAAACAACTGGATGGGTCAAAATCCTCGGATTCAATTTAACCTCTTCCATGTTAACGCCATCGCAACACTCGACAAACAACCTCGAATATGTCAAAATCCTCGGATTCAATTCGACCTCTTCCATACGTTTAACGGGTAACACTGACAAACAATCTCGGATGGGTCAAAATCCTCAGCGGATTCAAATCAACCTCTTCCACACAGGTTAACATCATCGAGCAAAGACTCTGACAAATAATCTCAGATATGTCAAAAATTCTCAATGGATTCAATTCAACCTCTTCCAGCGTTAACATCGTAACACTCGACAAACAACCGGATAGGTCAAAATCCTCCGGATTCAATTGACCTCTTCCATAGTTAACGCCATTGGGTAACACTCGACAAACAACCGGATAAAAATCTCGGATTCAATTCAACCTCTTCCAGGTTATCATCGTGTTAACATCATGAGCAAACACTCGACAAACAACCTCGGATAGTCAAAATCCTCAACGTCAAATATCCTCGCTAATTAACGACGCTTGGCTGTTGACTACTGCCGCGCTTTTGCGGACAACCTCGCTGGCCGCTAACCCGGCAAACCACACTGCGGCTACTGTTGACCATTTAGCATCTTCACTTAGCCCGGCCAATACTACCGTTTCTGCGTTGTTTAATTACACCCTCCGGCCAAACCTCAGGTGCCAGATTACCATCGCCGTTACCGCAAATTATCGTAAATCTTCTCCGGTCATCACCATTATCATCGGCCGATACGGCGCCGCGCCACTGCCGTCATTGCCTGCTTACCGCTGACCACCATCGGCCGCAACCACCACACTACCGACATTTCAGCATTTTCGCGGTCAAAGAACGTCGCCGGGTTATCCCTGCCGACTGCCGAGCTGCCACGGTATTCCGACAGCAAATTACCCCATTAACCACCACTGGCCAATTATCATCCGCGAGCCGATTCATCCGCCAATTATTATCTGCCGGTGCTGAGCTAATCACCGACTACTGCCACCGCTACTTGACTATCGCCGGCATCTTCGACTTCGGCTAATTGCCACTACCGCTTGTTGCGACCACTCGGCCACAACCACTGGTCCACTACTGCCGTTTGCTACCATACGAACCATGCCGACAATCTCCCGGTCACCACCATCGTCCTGGGCACCTCGCCACCACCCGCCGGCCATCGCGAGTATCCAAACCCGCCTCCGGTTATCGTCTCGATCACCTCCAATCCGGCGGTCGACGAGGTTAGTTAACACCGAGAAAATCGGAGCCTCAATATGAAATACGGTCTTGATCGCCTCAACCTCTTCAAGGTCGTTAACACCTCTTTCAGGAAAATCGAGCCTTGCCAGATGAACTACTTGGTCGATCGATCCGGCCACCCGAGGTTAGTTAACACCTCTTTCGAGAAAACTGGAGCTTGCTGTATGAACTTGTGATCGCCTCCGAACGACCTTCTCTCAAGAAGAAGAGAAGGTGCCTTCTCCCTTTGCCATAGGGGGCTTTTTATAGACCCTTTTTAGGGGCAAAAGGGTAAAAAAACATCCAAAACCGCCCAAAACTACCCAAAACCATTCAAAACTACTCAAAACGAGCCAAAACAGACGATTTCAGGTAGCAAGCGCCATGGGCGCAGCAGTGAAGCTGAGGCGATGCCTTCACTGCCCGATGTTCAACGACCCGCGCTTCCGCTTCCAGTGCGACCAGCCGACCATCCACGCTGACCCGCCAGATCGCCCGTTTTCAGCTCACAAGCCTCCTCAGCGACCCACATTCGCCAGCTCCCAGCCAGACCCACGCGTTCAGCCTGCCTGCAGGTTGTCACCGACCATGCTTTTGACTGTCTTTCACTTTTGCCGTCTGTCATTCTTTTCACTAGGTCTATTACCAGCTAGAACACTTTTCTTCAAATTATATAAACTGCTGTAGCCAAGCAATTTCTTGCGCTACTGATCTAACCCAACCCGCTCAGTAAATGTTCGATGGGTCCCAGAACCTCAAATTTTGCCGCACATACCTACACATATTTGGGTGCATCTGCTTAGTAGTCATAATCTTGTGCTTACATGAAGATCTGTTCTCTCAAAATATGTGGTTAATGGACCAGATGTTGAAGAATTTACTATTTTGAAGTATTCGCACATATATTTTTTGATGATTGAGATAATATCATCTAAAATAGCAACGATATGACCCTCAAAATTTCTCTAGTCGAAGCACAAATCTTGATGCCGAAAGCAAGCTAATCAGAAATTGAAACTGTTCGAAATCAAGCACTTAAAATATCATTGGAAACTTTGAGACATCAGTTAAATTCTTAAAAAGCTTTTAAATGTAGAGTGTTTATAGTCAAATCGAGCATCTCAATGAGCCGGTTCCAACAAGCCAAAGATCTTACAATTCTGACTTCATTTGAGCATTCAAATACACAAAATACATCATATGATCGAGGGAATCGAGCCCCGATTGGAGGAGTGGTTCGATTTTGCATGTCTGAGAGCCCACTCCTCCAATCTATAAATAGCCCCTCATTCCTCATATGAGGCCAAGCAGCGAGAGGAGAGAGCTCAAGATCCTCCAAGCACAATGCGCCACTGGACGGTCGCCAACCATGTCACGCCGCCGTTGATCCTCAGCCGCCAATCTCTATCGATCTTCATCATGATGACTTCTACCGATTGTTCCTGCGTTCGCGAATTGTTCCCGCAATTGTTCCTCGATTTACTGATTGCCCGGTTCACCATCATCGCTACTACTAGAATCACACACGATATTGTCCGTTGTTCCTTTCTCATATACAATTCTGTAATCTCGGTATTGAGAAGATCTTGCACTCTGAAATAGATACATAGTAGAAGCTTTTTACTGGGCTAGGCCCCGTGGTTTTTCCCTCTTTTTGAGGTTTTCCACGTAAAAATTCTGAGTTTTATTGTTCACTCTTTAAATACCTGTGTGTGTGCTGGATTTCACAATGAAACTAAGGCGAATACTTTTACTCTACCGCAACTGATTTTCTAGCACGCAATAATACTAAATTTGCGTTGGACGTAAATGTTTCCATCGTCCCCCATCCTGAGAATGCAGCGCCTGCCCATTCCATTGGTCTCCGACGACCAAATCATTTCGCCATAGATATTGTAAAGTGCAAGGTTACAGTCTATCTGCATTCTAAGTATATAGCCATGATTTGTAAGAAAATAATCTATGTTCAGTACCTCCCTGGAGTACAAACGGTCGGTAACTGATGAGACCTGTGTGGCTAATAAGGTTGCTGTGAGGAGAAGGAGAAGGAGCAACCTCATGGCCGAGCTCAAGGAGGAAGGAGAGGCCATATATACCAGCTTCTTAATTGGGATTTACTTTTGCAATTTAGTTAGATTGCATGTCTTGTTAACTTCCTTTTCTCCTGCTGGCTGTTATTTATATAGAGAGACTTTTGTATCAGAGGCCTGTCATGATATGAAATAAATTTCTTGGAAGTGATTTTAAAATAAGCATAAACTCAATTGGAACATTCTCTCTGGACAAATGAATATTTTTGTCGGCATATTTATTTTTTTCTATTCTGACATTTTGTGACCGTTGGAATTTAAATTGTATACATGTGATTTCCAATTGTCACAAATATAATTTTTTTTTATAAATATTATAAAGGATGATGGTTGGATGACTTGAGAGCTCTAAACATGATTTATGGCTTGTCAGCAACTATGAATAATAAAATAAAAATAAAATTGATAATAATAATAATAATAATAATAATAATAATATGGATCTTTTATGTGAAAAAAATACTTTTCATCTCAATTATTTTAATTTTTTTCAATCTCACACACAAACAATCAAACTAAAGTATAGAGTGTGTGCAAGACACCTTAACTTAGTGGTTGATGTGAATTTAAGATTAAATTCTCTCAAATGTCCCTAAAAAAGTACATAGCATTGTTGTTATAGATGACTTAACATTTTTGTCAAACCCATTTTTGATTGGAAGATACAAGTTTCAAAAACTTATGTAAAAATATAAATAATTGATTTGTCATAAATTGGAATTGACCTGATTAACATTTAAATTGAATTCAGATCTAAATATTTAACTCATTTAATATTTTTAAATTGTATATGAGTTGACTTTAATTCAAAATTTATTTGATATTGATTTGAGAGTTCTCATAATAGAAATAAGTCCATCGATAAAAATATCATATTGATGCAGGGCATCATCGTCACCGTCATCGACGTCATCATCATAAAGCTTAAATCCATGATTGGGCCTTTTGTTATAATTTAAGTTATGTATTATTGGGCTTTTATATTTTGTATGTCTTGAGCTTATATGTATTGGGCTATTCTTATGTCATGGCCCATGAGTCATTGTAGTAGGTATGACACTTTGGGTATGGTATGAGTGGTAGGTTTGATAATGGTGGTAGGTTTGGTAGTAGGTGGTGGTAGGTGTAGTTATGATGGTGTTAGGTTTGAGTTTGGAGTTAGGTTTGAGTATTCTTAACTCTCTTTCAATCCTATAAATAGGGAGACTCTTGAAATGCTTGGTACTTGAATTTGGAATGAAAGTTATCTTCTTAAATTTTTTTTACTATTCTTTTGTGTGTTTTCCTCTGATCGGACTACTTGAGTGTGTGAGTTCACAACCCTTAGAAGGACTTCTAAGGAAGGAACACAATCTCCACAATGATGACTAGAGGTCGACTTCAACTTATCCCGCTGCTGGTTCTTTTAAATCGCATTAGTTAGATCGCTTCATAACTTTTCGTTATTTCTTTGCACTTGTAAGATTGGATCTCTAGTGTGGTTGACATAACTTTAACTAAGATCTTTTCAACTTCATTAAATTTATAATATTGTGAATGTGCTCAATAGTAGTGTGCATTTATCATTACTCTTTGTGAGGATTTAAGAATTATTGTAATAAACATCATATCATAAAAAGTACCCGTGTCCTACATCATATTTGGTATCAGAGCAAGTATGTTTCTTTGGGAACATCTTGTTTAGTATTGAGTTTTATTTTTGCATTAGAGTAATCTTGCAATTCATTGTTAAAAAAAATCATACAAAATTTTTATCTAATTAGAGCATTTACTTACTTTTAATCGTGTCTTTGATTTCATTACATTGTATTTTTTTAAAAAAATAAAAAAATAAAAAAATAAAAAATTAATTAAGTATTTGCTTATATTAATATTTTTGAAAGAATATCATCATGTCAACTCGTAGTGGTCATAGATATCAAGATCAATCCTTAGATGAAAAATATGATTCCTATGAATTTTTACTAGAAAAATAGAAAAGCTTACCCTTATGCACCAACAAACCTTTAATGAATTCCAAAATGATTTGAAGCTTTAGAACAAAAGTTGGTAGGCTTACAACACATTCACCAAACTAACCCAATCCTAGAACACCAACTTGAAGAGAGAGAAGGTCATCATGTTGATCCTGCCTCTTCCTCCCACCTCACCCACATTCTCCTATTAGACCCGTTATTGCAGGAACAACTTTAATGAATATCAGTTTGATGAGGTACTTCCTCACCCACCTCATCGAATAGGACAATTAAGATGAGATGAAGGTTATGCTCATCGAACTCCTTATGAGCATTATCCTCGACATTAAGAGCCATTACCTAATTTTGTTGCCCGCCGCATAATTAGAGAACCCGATGATGATTATTAGGGTTAAAATTGATCCACCTACTTTTGATGGTCGACTTGATCCTAAAATTTTCTTAGATTGGTTAGTAGACATGGACCAATATTTTGATTGGATGCCCATGTCAGAAGAAAGACAAGTTCGTTTTGCCTGCATGAAACTAACTAGTCATGCTAAGACTTATTGGGTTAATCTCACACGAAAATATCAACGATTAGGACAACCACCTATTGCTTCTTGGGATGAAATGAAAGAAATTTTAAAGCAAAAATATGTACCATTAAATTTTCATGATCAACTTATGGATGAAATGACTACGCTTAAATAAGGATCTTTAACTGTTGTTGAGTATATGACACGGTTTGATGAATTGATGACCTGTTATGATGTTAGAGAGGATCACCGCACAACAATCTCTAGATTTAGATGGGTTACTTAACGATATTCGTAATGAAATGATAACTCAAGAAATTTATTCTCTTGAGGATGCATTTCGAGTGGCGACTCAAATTGAACAATATCTTAGATCACAACCTTATAAGCGATTCACAACTTCATCTACAAATAATTCTCAATCGCGTGTTAACCCTCCTACTTTAGTAGTTCCTAAAGGATCCAATGAAACAAAAGGAAAAGCTTTAGTGGGAACATCTAGCTCTAAGACTTCTAGCATTACTTGTTTTACATGTGGTAAAATTGGTCACTATGCAAGTACTTGTCCTCGTCGAAACTTACACTTAGATTATGAAAATGAGGATCAACAAAATGAAAATAATGATAATCAAATTGCGTTGACCCTTGTGAAGAAGCTAGTAAGATGCATTAGATGAGTCTCATATAGCTGTTATGCGTTGTGTGTTAGCAACCCCACGAGCTAATAATGATTGGAGGCGCACATCAATTTTCCACACTTATTTTAAGAGTGGTGAAAAGACGTGTAAGTTAATCATTGATAGTGGAAGTTGCATGAATGTTATTGCTACCTCTGCTTTAGCTAGGATGAAGCTCACCCCAGAGACCCACCCACAGCCTTATAAGGTCGCTTGGGTAGATAAGACCTCTATCTCTATATCTCAACGTTGTCTTGTACCCATTCAATTAGGAGAATATAGTGATAAAATTTGGTGTGATGTTCTTCATGGATGTTGCTCATATACTTTTAGGTAGACCTTGGCTTTTGATATGGATGTCACAAATTATGGGCGATCTAATACATTTGCTTTTAATTTTCAAGGTAAGAGAATTGTCCTAAACCCAGCTAAGCCTAAAGAGGTCACTCCACTTCAACCCCAAGATTCTTCTCCACCCATCGAAAAGAAATCCCTACATATTATTAATAAATGTCAATTTCAACAAGAGATTAATGGGAATATCATTTTTGCATTAGTTGTCCTAACCTCTAAAAATCAACCTTGTGTTAAATCATTCTCATCTGAAGTACGTGAACTTTTATTGGAATATCAAGATATTTGTCCTGAAGAACTTCCTAGTGAGCTTCCCCATTAAGAAGTATCCAACATGCCATAGAGCTAATTCCTGGATCATCACTCCCAAATTTTCCACATTATCGTATGAACCCAAATGAACATGCGAGCTAAAACAACAAGTTGATGATTTATTATCAAAAGGGTTTATTAGGAAAGTTTATCTCCATGCTAAAGGCTCTTCTTCTTACCCCAAAGAAAGATGGTAGTTGGTGATGTGTAGATAGTCGCCATAAATAAAATCATAAAGTATAGGTTTCCCATACCTAGACTTGATGACATGTTAGATATGATGGTGGATCAATAATTTTCTAAAATTGATCTTAGAAGTGGATATCATCAAATTGTATGAGAGAAGGTGATGAATGGAAAACCGCATTCAAGACAAAAGATGGTTTGTATGAATGGCTAGTAATGCCTTTTGGATTGACTAATGCTCCAAGTACATTTATGCAGTGATGACTCATATCTTACCATTCATTGGAAAATTTTAGTTGTGTACTTTGATGATATTTTAATTTTTAGTCAAACTAAGAGACCATGAGAAACATTTATGACAAGTTTTAAAGTGCTGAAGAAAGACTATATGTTCACTTAAAAAATGCTCATTTATGACATCTTCGAATCTTCTTAGGATTCTTTGTTTCTTGTGATGGCATCTGCTGATCTGGCTATATTCAAGAGTGGCCTACCCCAATCACAATTCATGATATACTTAGTTTTCATGGGTTAGCCACATTTTATCGAAGGTTTATTCATGGATTTAGCACTATTATGGCCCCGATAACTCAATGTCTTAAAAAAGGAGACTTTGTTTGGACAAAGGCGTCGATGCATTCTCTAAAATTAAAGAACTTTTAACAAGTCCACCGATATTACAATTGCCAAATTTTGACAAAGTATTTGAGATATCATGTGATGCTTCTGGAGTTGGTATTGGAGGTGTTCTTAAACAAGAAGGTCATTCTATTGCTTTCTTTAGTGAAAAATTAAATGAAGCGCGTCAACGATATTCCACATATGACCGTGAGCTGTATGCTATCATCCAAACTTTATGTTATTGGCGACATTATCTTCTTTCACGAGAATTTATACTTTATTCTGATCACGAAGCGCTTAAATATCTAAACACCCAAAAGAAACTTAGTTCTCATCATGCGAAATGGGTTCAATTTCTTCAAGAATATACGTTTATTCTTAAACATAAATCTGGTGTCGAGAACAAAGTTGTGGATGCCTTAAGCAGAATATGTACATTATTAAATGCCATGAGTGTGAAGGTTACTGGATTCGAAAAGGTTAAAGATGATTATCCTAATTGTAAAGATTTTTAACAAATCTTTGAATCTTTAAAATTTGATGTTTCAATTAATAGCCCAGATTATCAAATACGAGATGGCTATCTCTTTCGTGGCACACAACTATGTATCCCCATTCATCACTTCAAAATTTTCTTGTTGAGGAAATTCATTGAGGTGTATCCGGTCATTTTGGTCATGATAAGACAATAGCTATGATGGAGGATAGGTCTTTTGGCCTAGTCTTAAGAAAGATGTTGTATCATTGCAACATCGCACAAGTAGCAAAAGTGGAAAATAAAATTATGGTCTATACACACCACTCCCAATCCCTCACAAACCTTGGGAAGATCTTAGTATGGACTTCATCTTAGGATTACCTCGCACTGTACAACATTTTGACTCTATCCTAGTAGTTGTTGATCGATTATCTAAAATGGCACACTTCATTCCATGTTATAAGACATCAGATGCCTCACATATAGCGACAATTTTCTTTCGTGAGATAGTTCGCTTACATGGACTACCTAAGACAATTGTGTCTGATGTGATTTATGAGCTATTTTGGAAAACTTTATGAAAAAGCTTCACAACTCTTATTTTCTACACCACCCTCAAACATGGACAAACCAAGTTGTTAATAAGCTTAGGAAATTTACTTAGGTGTCTAGGATCATCATACTACTAATTGGGACCTAGTTCTTCCTAGAAGTTTGCTTATAGCCAATTAATAGGTCAATCGGTATGAGTCCTTTTCATATTGTGGTTATGATCCAAGAAATCAATTGATCTTGTTGAATTGCGTAACATATAGGTCTAGTGCATCTTCATCTTCATTTGTACAAAGCATGCATGATTTACATCGTGAAATTCAACAAAACTTACTTTGAGTTATGATAAATATAAAGCTAATCGATGCACATAGGATATGTAAAATTTAATGAGGGAGATTTGGTTCTTGTTAAAGTTAGACCTGAGAGATTTCCAACTGGAACTCTTAAGAAATTAACTCTCAAGAGATCTGGTCCTTATAAAGTTGTAAGGAAGATAAATGATAATGCTTATGAAATAGATCTTCCAATGAATGCTGGAATTTCTCCAATATTTAATGTATCAGATTTAACGTTGTACCATGGGCAAGCATGACACTATTCCCTCTACAAATAGTACTAACATGCAGGTTCATACTTCATCACCGACTCCTATACCATCTCGTCGCTTAAGATCACATCGTCCAGATCAAATTTTGGAAGACCAGATTATCATCACATCTGATGGAGGCACTCAAAGGTGGTTTCGCTTGGAAAGGTCTTTCTCCACTTGAAGATTCATGGCTTACATTTGATGAGTTACAACAACTAGACTCACAATTATTACAAGAGTACTTGATTTTCATTCTCCGAGGAGAATCCTTTAAAGTCGGGAGGCCGACAGGCATCATCGTCATCATCGCCATCATCATAAAAAGCTTAAATCCATGATTGGGCCTTTGTTATAATTTAAGTTATGTATTATTGGGCTTTTATATTTTGTATGTCTTGAGCTTATATGTATTGCTATTTATGTCATGGCCCATGAGTCAGGTAGGTATGACACTTTGGGTAGGTATGGAATGAGTGGTAGGTTTGATAATGGTAGTTTGGTAGTAGGTGGTGGTGTGTAGTTATGATGGTGTTAGGTTTGAGTTTGGAGTTAGGTTTGAGTATTCTTAACTCTCTTTCAATCCTATAAATAGGGAGACTCTTGTAATACTTGGTACTTGAATTTGGAATGAAAGTTATCTTCTTAAATTTCTTTTACTATTCTTTTGTGTGTTTTCCTCTTGAGTGACAGACTACATGAGTGTGTGAGTTCACAACCCTTAGAGAAGGACTTCTAAGGAAGGAACGCGATCTCCACAACGACCTGACTTGTAGAGGTCAACTTCAACTTATCCCCGCCGTTCGGTTATTTTAAATACAAGTTAGATCGCTCATAACTTTCGCTATTTCTTTTGTGCATAAGATCTGATCTCTGGTTGACATAACTTTAACTAATATCTTTTCAACTTCACTAAATTTATAATATTGTGAATGTGCTCAATAGTAGTGTGCATTTATCATTACTCTTTGTGAGGATTTAAGAATTATCGGTGTAATAAACATCATATCATTAAAGCACCCGTGTCCTACATCACATATGTTCAAAAAAGATTGGTCAAACAATAATGTCAAATCATACAAAAAAATAAAAATAATAAAATAAAATAACTAATAATATAATATAATACTTTTTAATGTTATTTACATTAATAATAATGACATTATATATGTTGAGTGCTAGAAAACCAGTTGCGGTAGAGTGAAAGTTTACACCTTACATAACATACGAAAAAAAACCTGAATTTTACGCGATTCTGGAGGGAAAAAACCCAGCCCAAAAAAGCTTCCACTATATATTTGTTGAGTACAAGTTTTCCGAGATTAAATTGTATATGAGAAGTGACAATGGGAATCCCAAAATCGACAACAAATGATAATCACGCTGTGCAAATTTTAGTTGTACATAATGATGGTGAACAACGGAACAACCAATGAAGGTCTTCATGATGGAGACCGACGAGATCGACGATCAGCGATCATCTCGGGCGGTGGTAACTGGTGGTGGCGACGTCGAGTGTGGTATGACATGCGGAGGATTTTCAAGCTTTATACCTCTCTCTCTCTCTGCTTGGCCTCCCTTCATAAGGAATGATGGGCTATTTATAGATTGAAGGATTTCTATAAATACATGCAAAACCACACTCCGGACGACTCAAAATGATTCCTTTGATCATTTGATGTATTTTGTGTATTTGAATGCTCAAATGAAGTCAAAATTATGAGATCTTGGGCTTGTTAGATCCGGCTCGTCAAGACGCTCGATTTGACTATAAACACTCAATGTTTAAGAGTCGATTGATAATAAGCGCTTAATCTCGGTTAGTCAAATCGAGTGTATATATAATGAATTGAACATCTTGATCAAGCGCTTATTATCAATCAACTCTTAAACATGGAGTAAATAAATCAAGAGTTGGATCTAACAAGCCCAAGATCTCATAATTCTAACTTCATTTGAGCATTCAAATACTTAAAATACATCAAATGATCAAAGGAATCATTTTGAGCCATTCGATAGAGAGGAGTGGTTCGAATTTTGCATGTATTTACAGAGTCGCCACTCCTCCAATCTATAAATAGTCCCTCATTTTTCATATGAGGGGAGGCCAAGCAAGAGAGAGGAGATAGCTCTAAAGCTTGAAAATCCTCCAGGCATAATCGTTACCACTTGGCCACCACCCGTTGTTACCAACCACCCGCCACCGCCGTTAGTCTCCACCGCTGATCCTTACCGTCGTTAATCTCCATCCCGGTCATCACCGCCGACCACTGTCGCCGACCCTCATCGTCCGTCATCATCGTCAACCATCGTTGCCGGTCATCATCACCGACCACCGACGCCGGTCACCACCGCCGGCTACCATCATCAGTCACCACCGTCGATCCTCGCAGGCCATCTTCGCCGGTCACCATCCCGATGACCTTCATCGTCAGTTGCTGACCCTCACTGTTCACCATTACTATATGGCTGTTGTTGCCTAATTTTGGGATTCCCATTGTGAGCCCTTCTCATGTGCAATTATGTAATCCCGTTATCGAAAAATTTTGTACTCTGAAATAAATACATAGTGGAAAATTCTTACTGGGCTAGGCCTCGTGGTTTTTCCCTCTTTTCGAGGTTTTCCAGATAAAGGATTCTGGAGTTTTCTTGTTCACTCTTTAAATACCTGTGTGTGTGTGTGTGCTGGATTTCAAAAACAAGGCTAAGGCGTAAACTTTCACTCTACCGCAACTGGTTTTCTAGCACGCAACAATAGTCATGTTGAGCAAATCAAAATTATTGCATCTATTGTATCCAAGTTAGTGTCAGTACAAAACAAATAGAATAAAGTAGAATTGAATTGAGTAAATATGGTTCTTAAATTTCTACAAAAGTGTATTTCATATGTCATTAATATTAGTATGACTTATGCTAAAAAAATCATGAATTTTTAGAATTATAATTTTAAATATGTAATAGTATATTATTTTCCTAAAGTGACATTTTCGTTCTTGCAACAGCATAATAGACACATATCCAACTAAGTTAATTTAATGGAGTTATTATGTTATATTCAGCCACCTTTGTTAGCAATGATGCTGGTTTTGAAAGTACTTGCACTTCAAAAGTTGAACATATGATCATACTTGTTGCGTGTCAGAAAATCAGTAGCGGTAAAATAAAACTTTATGCCTTAATTTTGTTGGGATATCCAGCACATACACAGATGTTTGAAAAGAGAATAAGAAATTTCAAAATTTTTAGGTGGAAAAATCACGAGGCCTAGCCTGGTAAAAATACTCAACTATATATATACTTTGAAGTACAAAATTTAAATCTTCTCGAAGACATGGTTACAGGATTGTATGTGAGAAATCTTGATAATAAGAATTCTAGAATCAAGTTATAACAACTATGTAATGTAAGTGACTTCATCGATCTATGGTCATGGTGGGTTAAGTCAATATGTGTGAACTATATCACACATTAGTGATGAGTAGAAAGGCAAAGAAATAGCCTTTTGAAGAAGATCCCTCTAAATAATTTGGGGTCCAACCTTAGTATTTAGTGGGTTTAGAGGAGACTCTTAAAGTACACTTTATGAAACTCTCTCACATTTTGACAAATTCCTTAGAAATAGAAGGAGAGTTTGACAATCAATTTGTTTTTAGTGAACCGCACCACAAAAAGCTTGGCAAGTTCGTCCATAATATGGATAGTTCTTTTTAGGAAAGAGTTGACACAAGTATGAGTTTGATCATCGAATGTGGTAGGAAAGACTTGATAAAGGAGTGCATTAGTTACTCGTTGAATGTTCATGATGGTTCTATATTGGTTGATGTAATTATAAGATTTAAATTTCTCATAATAGAAGTTGGTGTTTGAAGCTTAAAGCATGTAGGAATAGGGTTTAGAAGATTACTTTAGTTTGATGAGTGATGACTTTAAAGAGTCATGCTGGGAAGAAGGATGATTCCTAGCCATTAAGAGAAACTCTTCTTGTATGTGATAGGGGTGTTAGCATGGTGAGGCTAAGCTAATTCCTCAATAAATGTCGATGGATTGGGAACTAGTTAGGCTACACAGATGGGTAGAATTAGTTATGTTGAGAAGCCAGACATCGTGTTATGGCATTGGGGAACTTCATCCTAATAGTAGGGATGTATTGTACGAACATTCTTGTGTTGAATTCCCTTGACCGATAATCAATCCTCTGGGACATGAGTTTCCTCATTTTCTGCTAGTACTAGATGCTAAGTTTCTCATAAAAGTTGAAGGATCTCAATCTGAGACTCCTTGCAAACACAATCTTCTATAGGGAGGTCCATTGCACTTTCACTAATAGGGTAATGCCTATTACTGGGTGTTAACCTCACTTTTGAAGTAAGTTCTCAACTTCCACATCATAGATCTAGGACTATTGTAGACACTTAGAGCTTCTTAGTCTTAAGACACTTCTAGTAATTTGGTGAACACTTAACCTAACCCTAGAGGCTTAGAAGAGTTAGCCATAGGAATAAGTTGTGCCTTACGGATTTAGGAGGACTTGCCTACCCTATACCCTAAACCCAATTCTTGCTTCCCTCTTCCAAACCAAACCTCAAACTCAAATCCAAGATTTCAAATCAAATCCAACACCAAATGATTGAAACCCATGATTAAATTCAAATTCCAAATCCCTTCCTAAGCCCTTTGACTTTATCTTATGAACTTAGCCTTAGTCAAATTTAAATCAACTCCAATTCAATTGATTTTCTCAATTATCAAATTCAATCACAAATTAAATCCCAATCTAAATTCCAAATTAAATCCAACCTCAAATAATTGAAACCCTTGATTAAGCTCCAAAACCAAAATCCTTTCTAAGCCATATGAACCACCTTCATATGCTTAGTCCAAACTCCTTCAAACTAACCCAAATTTGGTCAGTTTCTTTATAAATCAATCATTCATTCGTTTATATTTACAAATATAAATGAAATCCAAATTCAAAACATTCAAATCAAATCAAAAATAAATCAAACCAAATCAATTCCCAAGTTAAGCCCTTTTAACCTACATTCCTATATTTGGTCAAATTTGCTTCCAAATCACTTCAAAGTCAAGTGATTTTCTCATAACCCATTTATATCTTAATTTATATTCACAAATATAAATGAAATATAAATTCAAATGATCAAAACCAAGCCTAAATCAAATCAAATTCCCAATTTGAACCCTTTTAGCTAAATTCTTGAACTTGGTTAAATGATACCTAAATCAATTCAAAACTTATGAATTTCTTCATGATTCAATCATTCCAACATTCATTGACTCAAATGTAAACATAAACCACAATTGTCAAACCAAACACAAGTCAACCCAAGTCAAGCTCATGTTGACCTATTTTGACTTGAAATTATCATATGAACCAAAATCCATATGACTTCAAACTACTTGCAATTGGATTTATATTTCAATCCTAGGCTCATATGTGAGTTCAACTAAATTTGATTCAAGTCATGATTAAGCCAATTGACCCATTTAGGCTCTCACTTAAAGTCACCTAAAGGACCTTTTGAGCCAAGTTCTAATTCATTGGATTGAACTAAGCCTATCTAAACCTCACAACATAACCAACAATGACCCTAGGGTGATCAATTGCCTTGAATTGAGTCAAACCAAGTCAAACTTAGCCTTTGACCAAGTCAACATTTAGCCCAAATGAAACCCAAACTAGCCAAAATCTACCATATGCCAAATTAATTGAAACCATTGATTCAAACTAACTCATAATCAATGATTGACCATGACCAAACCCTCACTTGAGCCAAATCAAGCCTAATTGGTCATTTGACCTAGGTTGACCCAAATTGGCCTAAAAAGCCAAAATGGGTCAAATCATGATTTGATCCAAATTGATTGCAACCAATGGCCCAAATTCATTTCAAGTTGAACTTGACCAAAGCCATAATTGAGCCCAAGTTGACCAATTGGTCAACTTGACCTAACCTAGCCCAAATTGACCTAAAGGGTCAAATTGACCAAAATTCAAATTAAATCCAAATTAAACCAAACCAAAGCCTACAATTATTTTCAATCAACCAATTGAACTTGATTCAACACCTGACCCAACCCAATTTGGTCAAATTGATCAACTTGACCAATTTGACCCTTTTGAATCCAAATGAGTCCAATCCAAACCTAGGCCAAAGCAATCCAAATTAATTGAACCAAAACATCCCAACCCTAAACCAACTCATGGGACCCTAGGACTTGGTCAAATCTAACCCAACATGTCTTAATTCATTCCCAAATCAACCCAAATCCATAGTAGACTCCACCAAGGGGATTAGCCATTAGATAAACCCTC
This sequence comes from Cymbidium sinense, assembly GCA_021442155.1. Lineage (NCBI taxonomy): Eukaryota > Viridiplantae > Streptophyta > Magnoliopsida > Asparagales > Orchidaceae > Cymbidium > Cymbidium sinense. The sequence goes on along the minus strand of CM038215.1, from coordinate 140,082,064 downwards.
TGTCCATTGGATCTTCATGCTAATAAGCAAAGTTGACTTCCCCATCGCCATGGCAGCCTCCAAGCACTCAAGTGAGGCTCCACCTGTCCCACCTAGCTCACCTAAACCACTCTAGGTCAGCCAAGGACCAATGGGAGTTGAACTCATCCTCACTCAAGCCAAACCGAGCACCGTTTGGACAAACCAAAGGGAACTTTGCACACTAGCCTTAGAGGCTCCTCCCATCGCTCCCTCCACTCAAGTCGAGCCACGTGGAGTTGGCCATGGCCTATCTGGTGCCACCCAGCCAGGCCAAATAAATAACCCATCCTGTCCATCCTTCGCATGTTTTCTCTCCCCAATTAAGTGGGAAAGGGTCATTCGGCATCATGTGAGTCCCTAAGCCAATTTTGAAACCCTTCAGAGCACTTCCAAACACTCCCTGAGCTCCCTCAATCAGTATTCCTCTTCACCGAGCAAAGCCAAAATAAGACACCACCTTCTTGATCAATACTCCCTCTCCACTCAATCAAACTTCAACACCTTGCACCCACACCATCCTCGTACTTCGTCGAAGCCAACTGAATCATCTCCAAGCCTTCTCTAGCACCAAAGATCAGAGTTCAACCGAGTCGAAGCCTTTACATACATGGATTGGTCGACCGAGCACTCTACCCCAAATCAAGCTCAAAGCTTCTCAACAGGGCCTCGCCTCTACTAGGCGAAGCTACCTCCGACGATCCCACCGCCAAACATTAGCTCTAGTGAGGTAATTTTATAAATCGAGTCTTATATGGAAAATAAATTAGTCATTTGTGAAGTAAATTTGAACGTCATAAGTTTTTGACCGTTAGATGTGTGCGCCTCCCCTCCTTGAAGGTGTAGGATCGATTTGGAGGCAATCCGAGCTTGGGTGAGCTTGGATCGAACGGGGAAAGTCGGACAACATCTATCTTTTGCCACTCATGAACGGGATAGATCATGAGCCATCCGTTCCACGTGATCGAAATGAATGGCTCTGATTAGATCCCACGTCAGATCCTTTAATTCCCTTCCAAAATTGCAGATCTGATCGTGGTCTTCCGATCTTAGATAGGACGGTCCACAGAGTTAGCATGTCTGCCGTAATTCGAGTCAGCGGTGGATGTGATAACTTAAATAGCCAATCCCATCATGCCATATGGATTGCACGCCGCATCAGCCGTTACGTGGCACGATGGGATTAAGGCTTTAATTAGGCCTAATTAATCCACTTTTAAGACTGAAACTTCTATAAATCATAACTCATCCTAGAAAAATCCAAAAAATACAAACTTAGGCTCATTTTAAAGATATTTCAGAGTAGACTCTAAGAAAATTATTATTAATTGATTTTAAATATTGATTTTGGCCTCGGCTTCCATCTTCATGCATGAGCCTCCCTCCTTTGCTGGACCACGCACGGCTTAGCTCCCCTTCATGTGCACGACTAAGTGTTTGAACGAGCCTCCCTCCTTCGATCGCACCCAAGGAGGAAGGCCTCCTTCAGGCACAAATGATTCGCTCAGATTTCCCACCCTTCCGTTCAAATGCACATTTAGCTACCGTTCCCGCTCGCAATCCCTCTTCCCTCTCTTCAACCGCACGGTTGAAGCATTTCTTCCACTTTCTCACCCTCAAAACCAAAAAAGAGGAACCCACTTCGCTCTCACGATTTTCCCCTTTCTTCCAAACCGAAAAGGTAACTCCTCCTTCTCCTTTCTCTTCTTTCTTCTTCTTCCTTGTTCCTCTTCCTTCTTTTTTCTTTTCCTCTTCTTCTTCTCTTTATTTTCTCTCTTTCCCTCTCAATTGCAAAATCAAAATTACATCCCATCTATCCTTTCTACTACATTCTCCCTCTACCGACCATGCAAGCATGAGCTCTCTTATTTCCTTCCTTCTATTTTCTCTTCACTTGTGGGAATCCAATGTAGTGAAAGCGGATCACTCTTCTCGCATTATTCTGATAATAAAAAAATCCAAGACAGTAATAAATCTTTTAATTTTCTTGCCGAGCCCCTCCATTCTCTTTCTCCCTCTTTTTCTCTCATCCGGAACAGGAAATAAGAATGCAAGGAATAATTTGTGGATGTGGGGAAATAATTATTGTGAATGTGGAAATATACGTGCTTGTGTCCATCTTTGCAGGTTCCAAGACCCTGCAAATGCCCCATAGGGCGTAGCGGGTGCGAGAAAATGTGAATGTGAAAATATATATACATATGTGATTGTATTTTTCTTTGCAGGTTCCAAGATCCCGCTAATGCCCCACAGGGTGTAGCGGGTGCGAAGACAACTCTGGTGTCGCAAGACACCACTCACTACACTCAATAGAGCATACTGAGCAAGCCAACATCTGCTAGATGTCGCTCCTCTAGCCGAAATGTTGCCGAAATTTCGACTGAAATTCAGGACTTAAACAAATTCAAACAGAATCATCTAAACTCAAACTAAAATAAGAAAATGCACGATAAACATGAAGATAAACATTAAATCAAAGAGAAATAAATAGAAAATACTTAAAGGGAAACTAAATAAAAAAGGAGAATATAATAATAAAGTAAAATACTTACTTTAAACGCAAACAAATTCCCTTCCTTTCTTCAAAATCCTTAAAGGCTATGGAGTGTTTTTCAAGCAAATGATATGAAAAGTAAGATCCCCTCTTAGCTCTATTTATAGGAAAGGAAAGCCATTTTTATGGGACCCACTTTTAATTAAATTAACAATTAAGTTCAATGATGGGTGCGACATATGTAAAACATATCACAACAACCTTATTCGATGTTTGCTATCAAATCAAATGCAAGTGAAACTTAAGAAAGTTAATGCTAAACCCATAACACTTGCAATAAATTTGAAGTCTAGTTTTCAGATAAATAGGGAATTTGATATAGAGTTAAGGATGAGTCTAAATTGGGTTTATTAACTCTTATATGAATATGGAGATGATTATAATGCTGACGAATAAGCACGAGTAGGGCTAAAGCAATAAAAATTGAATTTGACATAACTTATTAAAAGTAATTTAAATTGAACACAATCAAGTTTGGAGAACAAATGTAAAATTTGATAACTCACATGTGAGCAAATGTGGATTTCAATATTTCACCGACTAACAAACATAGCAAAGCTACTTGATTAACAAATGAATTATGATTTAATTTATACTAAATAAGTTGAGAAGTGTCGTGGAAGTTTAAATGAGACATATAAAGAATTTGATTCATAATCAATAAATATGAATATAATTCTTACAATATGTCACTTCGAATGATCTAACTGAAAATCTAAATGGATTTATGATCAAGATCACAAGGCACATATATTAAGTTTGATAGCCAGCATTCAGATACAAATGCAATTCAAGCGTGAATTAAGCAATAAGGCTTACATTTAACAAGCTAAACCGAAAAAAATAGATATAGGTGAAGCTGCAATATTCAGAATTGAAAATATAAATTTCAAATCAAACGCCACTGGATTCGCAACACATCGTACAAGCGAATAGAATACGTTAGTTAAGGCATTCTCAAATACACCCGCATGGTCCCCAACACTACACTGAATGCCTAAATTCAAGTATCCGAGGATGCTGCGCGGGTTGCTACAAGGTTTAGTCTTAGGACTGGGTCCCTGTTAATAAAACCTAAAAATCTATTATATAAATTTCAACTTAGTGAAATATATGAGAGACTAATTATATTATGTGATAGTATATCTGATCCTCTGTTAGGAGCTAAACAGAGTCGACAAGATCTAAAGCTCTTGAATATATTCTAATCAATTAATTATCCCGATGATGGTTGTGTTGAATGGTGATTTCAACTGGAGGGATTATTTTCATCAAGATGTGATTCTATTTCCAAATCAAATTAACTCAAATTAAATGTCAATATGAAAATGCTTAAATGAAACTTAATCATTAAAAGCTTAAAGCAAAACCCAATCTATCCACCTTTTGCAATTATTTGATAGAGGTGAAAAATTAAGAAAATCTGGCTGACAAAGGAGCCAATGCCAAATCAAGTGTTCTACTATGTTCACTCTTAATCAATCTCATGCCAGTAAGGATGTGACCCATGTCCTCTGACTGTGTGGCTTGGCCAGTAGGCTCCACAGATAATGTAGTTATAACTAGAGTCCTCTGATCGGGTGGCTTGGCCAGTAAGGCTACATTATATTATGATCATGACTGTAGCCTGTATGCTCCCCAATGGCTCTGCCCTTTGAGTCGTGAATCATAAGGTATACTTGATAGAGCAAATAGCCCTCTGTTAGCTAAGGTATACTTAAGTCTGTCTCCTTAGAAAAACACTACCCTATGTCTACAAGGATTTCTTGGATGATGTAACCCATATGTTGCTGATAAGGATCCTTCAGTCAGGTTGGGTTGACCACCTCCTCTGACTAAGTAGAATAGGGACCACGATAGCCCGGGATGACGGAACCATGGGATCTAGATCAAGCACATCATCATTTCCTTAACCATCCAGTTTAAGCTGAAATGAGGAATTTCATAATCGTAAATTCTAAAACTCCATACGCTGCTACTATATGCTACGCATTAAGCGATCTAACGACTAGCCTTAATTGAAAGTTCTCTCTCACTTATTGAGAGGGGTAATTAACTATAGGTGCTTGCGCCTATAGAAAACCTAGAACCAGATCTAAAGTCCTCACCAAATGAGGATGAAATCTCTGGGTAGTGTCATATATGCTATTCCATCAGCCTTTTGAAAATTACACCGACATTCTAAAATCAAACTCTCTTCAATTTAATGTCGAGAGGTCGGTGGCGAATTTTCGGAGCCCAGAGATTTTTGGCCACTCCACTTGGTATAGGTTTCTCTTTTCATCTTTGGTTAGTCGAATCTAAGCTATAATAGTAGCATAATATAATGAAATTAAAGTTTAAAGTTACTTGGAGAACTGTTACTTTTATTCTCCAGAATAGCACAACTCTGCCAATCGAACCTTTCACACTAGGAAGGCATGATGCTGAAGCTTCCTCTTCTAGAGGAAAACTGAGTAGAAGGCAAACAAAAAGAAGAAATGCTGAACTATGAGCTCAACAATTACTACCTGAGTCACTAGCCATGTGACTAGACTTGATACCATAAATGAGTGTTCCTACTCATAATAAGTTTGAAAATCTTAAGTGTGTGAAAAGGAATAGCTTTACTGGTGATATCAAACAATCATTCTGGGAGCAGCGACATCAAACTACAACCCCACAAAAAAGGCATCCTAAGACTCTGCCCTCCAGAGTGCACATGGTGCTAAAAGTTGTCAAGGAGAAGGGTCTTATGAAGAAAAGTATCAATGCTTGATTATCAAAGGAAATGGGAAATCTTCACCAAAAAGGCTACTCTCAATGAGTAATGCTCAAGACCGTTCTAAGAAATTCCTACACAGTGAGCATCGGGGCATGGCACCTGGACCACATATTCAGGAATCCACTACTGAAAGGTCCTAGTAGAAAGAAAAAAAATAAATATGGAGGTCGAAGTCCTCGAGAAGAAGTAGCAGCGCAGAAGCTTTTTTTATCTAAAAGTAAGCTAACCCAGAGACAATGGAGAAAAAGAAATGCTAAACAACACGCTTAACAACCATTGTTCAAGCCTAAACTTGTACAATCAGCTGTGGAACTAGAAGCGGTGCTCTAACGATAACATATTTGACAGCCTAGGATGGGCAAAGCGAAACAACTCTACTAGTTAAATCATACAGTCATTCTGGACCTGACAATGTCAGATTCCAGCTTTTCCAGTGAGGAAATTTGAAACTGTATATGCAAGAGTGCATAGGGTCCTCAAAGTTACTAAGGAGAAATGACCGATGAAGAAAAAAATATCACAGTCCTGTCATTAGGGGGGCTAATGTTACTCCTCTAAAGAGATCTCCTCTTACAATCTTGATAAGATATCTACTAATTCAAGTCCCTTATGGTGAGTATCGATGTGTGACACTAAAACCATAGGTCAAAGAATCCATCATCGAAAGGTCCCAAAAGAAAAAAAGGTAAGCAAATTTGGAGGGCAAAGACTCAAAGTGAAACTATCTTAAAGAAAGATAGTAACGTGACATATAGACTGTACTCCCACAAAATCTACTCCTTATGCGCTAGTATTTAGAGATGAAATAATCTTGCCACTTGAAGTTGAATTACCTTCACTCCAAGTAGCCATTCAACACAATCTCACCCAAGATGAGAATATTTGTCTGAGGATGGAAGAGCTTGATGCGCTTAACAAGGTCAGTCTCTAAGCTCAACAAAATTTAGAAGTTTATCGAACAAAGATGTCCGAAGCATTCAATCATATGGTGCGTCCTCAAACTTTTCAAGAAGAAGAATTGGTCCTAATGTTGAGAATACCAATTATTCCTCACCGTCATTACATGTGTAAGCTTTGCTGGAAAATTCTCTTATGACAAAAGAATGCATTTCTGAAATAAGGAAAACATCCCCCCTGCAAGATAAGGGGTATTTTGTTTAGTATATTTATTTGGGTTGACATCAGTTTTCATGCCGAGATCCCTAAATGAATATACTTACTCAAGATGGAAAAAAATTTTCGTGAAAAATTCCCTGTTACATAGGGGGCATCTTTAGATTTCTATGCATATATAAAATCAATGTTACTTGTTAAAACCCTCTTAAGTGTATATCAACTCAAATATTGATGTATTTGCTTAATTTCAAAGTTCTCCTGAATGTTCTTTAGAATTGTTGCGTGCTAGAAAACCAGTCGCGGTAGAGTGAAAGTTTACGCCTTAGCCTTGTTGTGAAGTCCAGCACACACACAGGTAATTAAAGAGCGAACAAGAGACACTCCAAAATTTTTAACGCGGAAAACCTCGAAAAGAGGGGAAAAACCACGGGGCCTAGCCCAGTAAAAAGATTCCACTATGTATCCTTTTCAGAGTACAAAATTTTCCGATAACTGATTGATTCTATTTGAGAAAGGGACAACAATGTAACAACGATCAGTTTATAATAGTTGCTGATGTTGGAGATGTTGGGTAGCTTCTGGTGGAAATGCCGGGTATAATTAACGATGGCGGCGGCCGGCAGTGGTGCGATCTTGCTTGGGGTGCGATCTTGCTTGGAGGATCTTCAAGCTTCAGAGCTCTCTCTTCCTCCTCACTTGGGCTTTTCCTCTTCTTCCTCGGACTCTTCCTTTTCTTCCTTGCTTGGACTTTTCCTCTTCTTCCTTGCTCGGGCTCTTCCTCTTCTTCCTTGCTTGGACTCTTCCTCTTCTTCCTTGCTTGGAGATTAATGGCAAGGATCGGCATGGCGATGGCGGTGGTGGTTACGACGGTCGTGGCTCCTCTTCTTCACTTGGTTCGACTCCTCTTCACTTGTCTCCATTTGTTCTTCACTTGGCCTCTCCCCCCCCCCCAGACCAGTGAGAGACGGCGACTCTTGACGGGGAGAACGACGGCCACCCTGCAGCGTCCGCTCGGCCCGACGGGTGCCGACAGCCAGGCGCTCATGGTCCGACGCCGAAAACTTACGCAAGTATCCAAATAGATCCGTAACCTCAAAATCTCATGCCAACGGCTACACATCTTCTTCCATAATCATAATTTGTATTTTTATGATAATTTATTCTCTCAAAATGCATGATTCATGGGCCCGCACGTTTAGTTGAAGAACTCATTATTTTCGAGCATTTGACACATATATTTTTGGATGATTAAGCTAATGTCATCCAAAAATAGGGGGGCAACTGATATGGCTCTCAAAATATGACTAGTCAAAGCACAAATCTTGATGTCGAAAGCGATATGATTTTGAGTCAAAACCGATCGAGATCAAGCACTTAAAATATCATTGGAATCTTTAGGACATCAATTAAATCTCAAAACAACTCCCAAATATGGAGTGTTTATAGTCAAATCGAGCGTCTCGACGAGCCGGATCTAACGAGCCTCATAATCTCAGACTTCATTTGGGCATCCAAATGCTCAAAATACATCAAATGATCGAAGGAATCATCTGAACCGTCCAGGTCGAGGGAGTGGTACAGGCTTTACATGAATTTACAAGAGTGCCCCTCCTCCCATCTATAAATAGGCCTTCATTCCTCACACCAAAGGGGGGGGGGGAGAGGCCAAGTGAAGAATCTTGATGCGATTTACCCATGTGGTCGTGGGTTCGATTCCTGACCAGAAAGCTTGCGTCTTGAGTATTTTATTCCGGTAGATGCGAGATCTTCGTAGCCCAAAATTATCAACACATAAGCGGGATATGAACACGGGGTTATCGTGGAAAAACCCGTTAAGGAAAAACCGGGCCTTGCCCACAGAACTATGTGTTCAAAGATACGTCCTTGCTTCTCGTTAGTTGAGAAGAAGGTGTTTCTGAGGAAATAATATTCTGCGAAAAGTATAATATTGGTCAACTCCAACCCAAGGGAGAAGTTCCCCAAAAAGCGGCAGGAACTGATCTTCTGGGAGCAACCTCAGGTCTTCAGGAGAAAGGAGCGGCAACTGGTCTTTTCTAGTCCCCTGGGGGCGATCTCCTAAGGGCGAGCTCCTGATCTTCAGGCACTACTGGTGGTGGCACTGGTGGTGATAGATCGTCGGCGTCGTCGGCGGTGGTTCTCGAGCTCTCGGTCTTCAAATCGATTCGGTCCCCTAAGGTGAGAATGAAGCTCTATTTATAGATTTTGGGAGTGGCGGGCCTTGTAAATTTGGAAAACTCCAACCACTCCCATGGACGGCCGGTCGATCCCCTCGATCGATGGTGTATTTTGATGATGGGTGCCTTAATGATGCCGAATTGGGTGATCTCGGATTCGTTGGATTCGTCTTGGCGCTTCGATCGACCATAAATATGTCAGTTTTGGTGACCATTTGGCGGATCAGGATCCATTTTCATACTCTGATAGCTTGATCTGAGTCGATTCGAGTTCGGATCAGACTATGCTTGATGTTGCTATGTTCGTCTCGAGGCGGTCGTTTATTTGTAAGCTTTGAAATCGGTGATTAGATCGAAGCATTTGAAAATGCCTTGAGATTCGTGCTTGATCGATTAATTTTCGAGGGCGTGCTCGGTTCTATTTTTGGGTGACATTATCTCAGTCATCCAAAAATATATGTCAAATACTTGAAAATAGCAAATTCTCCAATGAAATTTGAGAGTCCATCAACTGCGCATTTTGAGAGAACAGATCTTCATAACAGCACAATATTATAAGCGTGGAAAGTCACGGCAAATATGTATAGGTATCGGAGATTTGAATTACGGATCGATCCGGAGCGAAAGAGCTTCATGGGGCCGTGGCCAGCGCGCGTGGGCCGGCAATGGCCGTACCGCACATGAACAGCCGCTTAATGATTCGGGGCTTCAGCAGTTAGTGGGATGGAGGGCTGAATGGGTCCTTGTGGAATGGCGGGGATTCGACCCATGGCGGTGTTCGCGGCCCGTGTCGGCGGTTCGGCGAGACTGCGGTTCGGCCGTGATTTGCTGAGCTGGCGGTCGCGACTGGATCAGCGATTCGCATGCTTGTGGCCTTGCGCGAGCAGAAGCGGCCTGTATGCATGGCTTGAACATGGCCCCAGGCGGCATCCTGAAGATGGCGGTTTTGAGCGGTTTTGAGCGGTTTTGGGCGATTTTTTACGCTTTTGCCCCTAGAAGGGGTCTATAAAAACCCCCCTAGGGCTAAGGGAGAAGGCACACCTTTCTCATCTCCTCTTCTCCTCTTAGAGTGCATAGCCCTCCCCCTGGTGGGAGTTTGGGCACTCTATTTGGATCCACCTTTCCTCCTCTTAGAGTGCATAGCCCTCCCCCTGGTGGGAGTTTGGGCACTCTTTTTGGATCAACCTCTCCTCCTCTTAGAGTGCATAGCCCTCCCCCTGGTGGGAGTTTGGGCACTCTTTTTGGATCCACCTCTACCTCCTCTTAGAGTGCATAGCCCTCCCCCTGGTGGGAGTTTGGGCACTCTTTTTGGATCAACCTCTCCTCCTCTTAGAGTGCATAGCCCTCCCCCTGGTGGGAGTTTGGGCACTCTTTTTGGATCAACCTTTACCTCCTCATCTCCACCAAGCCAGAGTGCATAGCCCTCCCCCTGGTGGGAGTTTGTAGATGGGTGAGAATCTTTTGAAAGAGACACGTCAGACCCTTGTAACGGAGGCAGCGACGAGGGAACCTCCTAAAAATGGGAGGACTGAAGGTTCGTGGGAGTCGTCGATCACGGGAGACACATTGATCGTGCTTCGGAAAAAATATTATTTTCCGAATGATTTGGTTCTTAAGTGTCCGAAGAAGTCTGATAGAGCCCAATCTCCGCCGCATGGGTATTTCACCATTTACGAGATGAGTTTGGGCGCGGGATTGCGGTTTCCCCCATCCCCCGAGATGATCGCCATTTTGTCGATCACGAGGTTTGCATTTCCGGTTTTGGCGAGGCAATGGCGATCGTGATGGGACTTATAGTCTTTTCGAGCGTGGCGCGACGCGACTGATTACCTCGCGGATGTGCAAGTTTACTGCGATGCACATGGTCGTATCACCTGCAGGAGTCGGCTACTTGATCTCCGGACGAAGGATTCTCCTAAGAGTTGGTCAAAGATCCCCGTCGGCCGCCAACCACCGTCGCCAATTGCCGCTGCCGACTACCCCCGTCGGCCGCCAACCACTGTCGCCGGTCACTGCCTCCAATCCCGGACGATCCACGGGCGCCGGGGCGAGGCGGTAAGAACCCGCACGTCGGGCCTTGATCGCCTCTAACCGACGATCACGGGACCGATGCCGAGCAGGCGGAAAGCGGAACGCGATGTACCATGGGCCTTGATCGCCTTCAACGCAGATCCGACGGGACCGAAAGCCGGGGCGGAAGCGGAACCACGGCGGGCCTTGATCGCCTCCCCCGACGATCCGGGGCGACGGACGAGGCGGAACTGGGGCGACATGCGTGGGCCTTGACCGCCTCCCTAACCCGGGCGATCCGGCGGGGCGAACCGGGGAGGAAGCGGATCCACGACGCTCGCTGGGCCCAGCCTCTAACCGTGATCCGACGGGGCCGATGCCGGACGAGGCGGAAAGCCCACGACGTCCGTGGGTCTTGACCGCCTCTAACCCAGGGTCCGACGGGGCCGAAAGCCGGACGAGGCCGTTAAGCGGAACCCACGTAGTGGGCCTTGATCGCCTCCCCGATCGCCTCTTGATGCTCCAAAGGACCCTCACTCAGAAGAAAGGAGAGGAGAAAGGTGTGCTCTCTCTCTCATCTTAGGGGTATTTATAACCCCATAAGAACAAACGGTAAAACCCTCAAAAAATGGCTCAAAACGGCTGCTCAGTTCTCGGCGCGTGGCGCCATGTCATGGCCTTGTAGCAGCCGAGCGTCTGTATGGCCTTGCCTGAGGCTAGATGGCCAGCTGTATGGCCAGCGCGCTTGCAGCCTACCCGATTCGGCGGAGATGTCTGCGCCACGGGCCAAATTCAGCGACCGCCAGCGCGACCCACCGTCAGCGCGACGGACCGTCGCACGACCGGACCGTCATCAGCGACAGTCGTCGGCGACCGAGCAACCGCGACCAGAGCCGTCGCCAGCGACCGTCTGACCGAGAACCAGCGGCCGACAAACTCGCGACGAACCAACCCGCGACCGAACTAACCGTGACCGAATTGACCAGCGAACGACATGACCGACCGTCCGGCGCGCAAACGGGCCGACGAGCGCCAGCGCTGTGTACCGACGGGCGCCACGGCGCCCATGTCGACGCTGAAAACTTCGTGAGTATCCAAATAGCTCCATAACCTCAAAATCTCATGCCAACGGCTACACATCTTCTTCCATAATCATAATTTGTATTTTTATGATAATTTATTCTCTCAAAATGCATGATTCATGGGCCCGTACGTTTAGTTGAAGAACTCGTTATTTTCGAGCATTTGACACATATATTTTTGGATGATTAAGCTAATGTCATCCAAAAATAGGGGGGCAACTGATATGGCTCTCAAAATATGACTAGTCAAAGCACAAATCTTGATGTCGAAAGCGATATGATTTTGAGTCAAAACCGGTCGAGATCAAGCACTTAAAATATCATTGGAATCTTTAGGACATCAATTAAATCCCAAAACAACTCCCAAATATGGAGTGTTTATAGTCAAATCGAGCGTCTCGATGAGCCGGATCTAACGAGCCTAAGATCTTATAATTCCGACTTCATTTGGGCATCCAAATGCTCAAAATACATCAAATGATCGAAGGAATCATCCTGAACCGTCCGATTCAGGGGAGTGGTACGGGCTTTACATGAATTTACAAGAGTGCCCCTCCTCCCATCTATAAATAGGCCTTCATTCCTCACACCAAAGGGGAGAGGCCAAGTGAAGAACAAATGGAGACAAGTGAAGAGGAGCTGAACCAAGTGAAGAAGAGGAGCCACCGCTCGACGGTCGTCAACCACCACCGCCCTGGTGATGCGCCCGCCATCAATCACCAAGCAAGGAAGAAGAGGAAGAGTCCAAGCAAGGAAGAAGAGGAAGAGCCAGCAAGGAAGAAGAGGAAGAGTCCAAGCAAGGAAGAAAAGGAAGAGTCAGCGAGGAAGAAGAGGAAAAGCCAAGTGAGGAGGAAGAGAGCTCAAGCTTGAAGATCCTCCAAGCAAGATCGCAAACAAGATCGCACCACGCCGCCATCATGGATTAATTATACCCAGGCATTTCCACCGAGCTACCCGATCTCCAACATCGAACTATTATAAAGCGATCGTTGTTACATTGTCCCTTTCTCAAATGAATTGTAATCCGTTATGGAAAATTTTGTACTCAAAAGGAGACATAGTGGAATCTTTTATCAGGCTGGGCCGTGGTTTTCCCTCTTTCGAGGTTTTCGCGTTAAAATTTTGGAGTGTCTCTTGTTCTCTTTAATTACGTGTGTTTGGACTTCACAACAAGGGTAAACTTTCACTCTACGCTGGTTTTCTAGCACGCATAGCTTTAAAATTGAATTTTTCTAATTTGTCGAGAAAACCGCAGGCCACCCGTGGCCGACTAGAACGATCCTCCAGCTTTGATCCAAAGAGGATCGTTAATCACGCTCTAGCCAGCGGCGCGTGTCATCAACGACGAGTTGTTTGCCTCTTTAATTGTTAAAGATGCAGCAGTACGATCCTATAGAACAGATCCTGTTCAAGTAAGGTCGTCATACAAGATGAAATAATGGGAATCAGCATCCCACAGACGGCGCCAAACTACCGTCGCCGGTCATCACCGCCGGCCATCACCGACAATCTCCGGCGGTTATCTCCGGCAACCTTCACCGGTCATCATCGCCACCGTCGACTACCGTCGCCAGTTGTCACTGCCGACCACAACCCCTGTAGCCAGTCACCGTCGCCGGCCGCCATCGTCGAGTAACGTTCTGATAAACAACCTTGGATAAGTTGGCAATCCTCTATAGACTGCCTACAACTTTCTCCATAACAGGTTAACATCATCGAGTAAACGCTCCGATAAACAACCTCGGATAGGTCAAAAATCCTTAGCGGATTCAACTCGACCTCTTCCATACAGGTTAACATCGAAGTCACACTCGACAAACAACCTCTAGGTCAAAGATCTCCATTGGCGGTACTGCGTCGCCCGATCACCCCGTCGATATCTTCACGGTCACCATCATGTGGGTCTCACACCACAATCGGCCACGGTCACCATCGTGCCGGTCATCCCGCGACTACCGGCGTTATGCGCCCGTTACTGCTCGACCACCCGTCGGCCCGCAACGTCGCGGCGGTCCGCTCTGACTGACGCCAATCGCCACCGTCGACTACCGTGCCGATTCTGCTGCCGGCAACCCCGTCGGCCGCTAACCAGTAGCGGTCGCCGTCTTACTGCGGTCTTCGTTGACCATCGCAGGCAATCTTCACTTGCTCGGCGTCGATCGCCGGTCATTCAGTCTCCGTTTCGCTTGACCACCCTGGTTGGCCGTAACCAGCAGCCGGTCACCGCCGCCACTACCGTGCCGGTCCTACCGTCACCTTGCCCGATCCTCCGGCAATCTTGGCCGGTCACCACAATCGTCCGGTCCTCCGCCGACTACCAGCGTCGGTCATGCAGGACTGTCACCGATTGCCACAGCCGCCAACTACCGTCGTCGGTCACCGCCACCGACTATCGTCGCTGGTTATCCTCGCCAACTACCATCGCAGGTCACCGTCGCCGACAAATGTCGTCGGCCACCATCGTCGAGCCTCTTCGTCAACCCTCGTCTCCGGTTATTGTCTCCTTCATCGCCTCCAAACCCGGACGGTCTGTCAAGGCTAGTTGACGCCTCTTTCAAGATGAAAATTATTCCAAGGAGAGTGCCCAAACTCCCACCAGGGGGAGGGCTATGCACTCTGGCTTGGTGGAGATGAAGAGGTAGAGGTTGATCCAAAAAGAGTGCCCAAACTCCCACCAGGGGGAGGGCTATGCACTCTGGCTTGGTGGAGATGAAGAGGTAGAGGTTGATCCAAAAAGAGTGCCCAAACTCCCACCAGGGGGAGGGCTATGCACTCTAAGAGGAGAAGAGGAGATCCAAAAAGAGTGCCCAAACTCCCACCAGGGGGAGGGCTATGCACTCTGGCTTGGTGGAGATGAAGAGGTAGAGGTTGATCCAAAAAGAGTGCCCAAACTCCCACCAGGGGGAGGGCTATGCACTCTAAGAGGAGAAGAGGAGATCCAAAAAGAGTGCCCAAACTCCCACCAGGGGGAGGGCTATGCACTCTAAGAGGAGAAGAGGAGATGAGAAAAATGTGCCTTTCCCTCTTAGCCCTAGGGGGGTTTTTATAGACCCTAGGGGCAAAAGCGTGCTCAAACCGCTCAAACCATCAAAACCGTTCAGCCCAGGGTCAGTCCTTGTTCTCAGCAGCCATAGCTTCATAGCAGCTGCTGTGCAGCAGCGCATACTTCCCAGCTGGCCACCCATGTGTATCCCCGTCATCTCAGTGCGGGTTGGGATCCGCAGATTCATGGCAAACCGGTCATGTACCGCCAGATGGCTCCTTCGCCCAGAACCCATAACCATGACATTATCGCCAACAGCGGTATATGCAGAACTACAGCGCTCGTGGTGCATGGAATGCCGACCAGGTCATAACCTTATTGCCCGCCGCGACCTAGCGTTCGATACCGTCTGACTTCAGACCAGCCGCATCCAGCCCGTTCGCCCGCGTCAGATCCCGACCGTGCCAGACTGACGGTTAGGCCATTGTGGCGTCTTGTAGCGCCAGCTATTGGGCGCCCAGCGCCCTGGCATACGCACCATGAGCTCTGTTCGCTCCCGGATCGATCCGTAATCTCAAATCTCACGCATACTATACACATTTGCGGCCTGCGGCTTCCATAGTCATAATCTTGTGCTCATGAAGATCTGTTCTCTCAAAATCGCTGATGGACTCTCAAATTTCATTGAAGAATTTGTTATTTTCAAGTATTTGACATATATTTTGGATGGCCGAGATAATGTCACCCAAAAATAAACGATACGCCCTCGGAAAATTAATCGTCAAGCCGCGAATCTCAAGGCATTTTTGAAATGCTTCGATCTAATCCGATTTCAGAAGCTTTATCAAGCCCGGCGTCTCGATGAGACGAGCGTAGCAACATCAAGCATAGTCTGGTCGAGCTCGAATCGACTTAGATCAAGCTATCGGAGCATGAAAATGGATCCTGATCCGCCAAATGGTCATCAAAACTGACATATTTATAGTCAGATCGAGCGGCTCGTCAAGACGAATCCAACGAATCCAAGATCACCCAATTCCGACATCATTAAGGCACCCAGATCATCAAAATACACCGTCTGATCGAGGGGATCGCACTGGGCCGTCCGATGGGAGTGGTTGGAGTTTTCCACGAATTTACAAGGCCTGCCACTCCCAAAAATCTATAAATAGAGCTTCATTCTCACCTTAGAGGGGGGGAATCTGATTGGAAGACCAGAGAGCTCTGAGAACCACCAGTCGACCTTGACGCCGACGATCTATCACCACCAGTGCCACCACCAGTAGTGCAAGATCGAGCTTCGCCTGGAGATCGCCCCAGGAGGACTAGAAAAGAAGACCGATTGCGCTCTTTTCTCCCGAAGATCAAGAGGTTGCTCCCAGAAGATCCGTTCCTGCCGCTTTTTGGGAAACTTCTCCCTTGGGTTGGAGTTGATCGATATTGTATTTTTCTACACTCGGAATATTGTTTCCTCAGAAACACCTTCTTCTAACGAAGCAAGGACACATCTTTGAACACATGGTGAAAGTTCTTGAGGCAAGTGGTTTTCCCTTGGGTTTTCCACGTATAACCCCGTGTTCATATCCCCCTTGTGTGTTGATAATTTTGGCTACGGCGAAGATCGCATCGGAATAAAATTCTCTAACGCATGCTTTGTGTGGCGGGGATTTCTCTTGATTTCCAATTCCGCTTTAAAGGTGCGGTCACTTGGCGCCATCCTCTTCCCGAATAGCCGGTAGGATGTTCGCATGGCGTGTTGAGAGTCAGATATTTCCTCTCCGATTAAGTCATGAGGTGAGGAGGTTTTGGGGGATCGCTAGACCAATAACGAAAGGTCAAAACTTTGTACCGCTCCACACATTACGCATCGTAACACCGACAAACAACCTCGGATAGGTCAAAAATCCTCAGCAGATTCAATTCGACCTCTTCCATACAGGTTAACGTCATCGGGTAACACTCTGACAAATAACCTCAGACGGGTCAAAAATCCTCAGCGGATTCAATTCGACCCCTTCCATACAGGTTAACGTCATCGAGTCACACTCTGACAAACAACCTCGGATAGGTCAAAGATCCCCGTCGGCCGCCAACCACCGTCGCCAATTGCCGCCGTACCCCGTCGGCAACCGCCGGTCGCCTCAATCCGGATGATCCACGGGGCTCGCCGGGCGACGGTGGCCTCTGACGTCGCATGCGCTTGATCGCCTCTAACGACGATCCGACGGACCGATAAGAAACGGCGGAACCGAAACGCGATGTACCATGGGCCTTGATCGCCTAACCCGGGATCCGACGGACGATCGCCGGGCGAGTAGGAAGCGGAACCACGTGCATGTGGGCCTTGATCGCCTCCCCGAGACGATCCCGGGGCGATGCGCCGGGGCGAGGCGGAACGGAACCACGACGTCTGCGTGGCCTTGACCGCCTCTCTAACGATCCGAGGCGAAACCGGGGCGGAGAACCGAACGATAACGTGGGCCTTGGCCTCCTAACCCACGATCCGACGGGCGATCGCCGGACGAGGCGGAAGCTGGGCCACGGCGTCGTGGGCCTTGACCGCCTCCCCCGACGATCCGGCGGGGCCGATGCGCCGGGAGGCGGAAACCGGAACCACGACGTGCAGGTGGGTCTTGACCACCTCTAACCGGGCGGTCACGGGCGATGCGCCGGACGGGCCGTTAACCGGAACCACGACGTGCAGGTGGGCCTTGATCGCCTCCCTGATCGCCTCTTGATCGCCTCCAAAGGACCCTCACTCAAGAAGAAAGGGAGAGGAGAAAGGTGTGCCTCTCTCTCTTAGGGGTATTTATAACCCCCAAGCAAAAGCAGTAAAACCCCTCAAAACGGCTCAAAACGGCTCAAAAGCCGCTCAAGTTCTCGGGGCCCGGAAACGTAATGCCTATGGTAGCCTTGGCCTGTAAGCGCCAACCTTATGATGTGGTATGACAGCCTTGTAGCGCCAGCGCCTGGCAGTTACCCGGAGATGTCGCGACAGACCGATATCGGCCAACGCAGCGACGGACCGTCAGCGACCGGATCGTCATGACCGGATCGTCAGCGACCGAGCCGTCAGCAGACCGTCAGCGACGGCCCGTCGCGCGACCCGACAAACCGACTTCAGCGACCCGAACCAACCGACCAGACTATTGACACGATTGACCCGGACGGCCCAGCGGCCAGCTGCGACAGTCAGCGACACGAGCGGCATAATAAAAGGTGAACGCGCCAGTATACATGCCGACGGGCTCCCACAGAGCAGTCCCCGGCCTGAAAACTTCTGTGAGTATCCAAATAGCTCCATAACCTCAAAATCTCATGCCAGCTACACATCTTCTTCCATAATCATAATTTGTATTTTATGATAATTTATTCTCTCAAAATGCATGATTCATGCCCACGCGTTTAGTTGAAGAACTCGTTATTTTCGCATTTGACACATATATTTTTGGATGATTAAGCTAATGTCATCCAAAATAGGGGCAACGATATGGCTCTCAAAATATGACTAGTCAAAGCACAAATCTTGATGTCGAAGCGATATGATTTTGAGTCAAAACCGATCGAGATCAAGCACTTAAAATATCATTGGAATCTTTAGGACATCAATTAAATCCCAAAACAACTCCCAAATATGGAGTGTTTATAATCAAATCGAGCGTCTCAGCGGATCTAACGAGCCTAAGATCTCATAATTCCGACTTCATTTGGGCATCCAAATGCTCAAAATACATCAAATGATCGAAGGAATCATCCTGAGCCGTCCGATCGAGGAGAGTGGTACATGCTTTACATGAATTTACAAGAGTGCCCTCCTCCCATCTATAAATAGGCCTTCATTCCTCACACCAAAGGGGAGAGTCCAAGTGAAGAACAAATGGAGCCAAGTGAAGAGGAGGCTGAAGTGAAGAAGAGGAGCCGCCGACGGTGGTCACCCCATCCCGGGCCATGCCGCCATCGCAAGCAAGGAAGAATAGGAAGAGTCCAAGCAAGGAAGAAGAGGAAGAGCCCAGCAAGGAAGAAGAGGAAGAGTCCAAGCAAGGAAGAAAAGGAAGAGTCGAGGAAGAAGAGGAAAAGCCCAAGTGAGGAGGAAGAGAGCTCAAGCTTGAAGATCCTCCAAGCAAGATCGCACCCCAAGCAAGATTGCACTCCGCCGTGACCATCAACCATCGCCATACCGCCACTGTCACTAATTGTACCTGTATTCCGTGGAGTTACCCGCATCTCCAACATCGCAACTATTATAAAGCCGATCGTTGTTACAGTTGTCCCTTTCTCAAATAGAATTCTAATCCCATTATGAAAATTTTGTACTAAAAGGATACATAGTGGAATCTTTTCTTGGGCTAGACCGTGGTTTTCCCTCTTTTGAGGTTTTCCGCGTTAAAATTTTGGAGTGTCTCTTGTTGTTAGCTCTTTAATTACCTGTGTGTGTGCTGGACTTCACAACAAGGCTAAGGCGTAAACTTTCACTCTACCGCGACTGGTTTTCTAGCACGCAACAAGAATCCCCCTACAAGACGGGACATTTTTTTTAGTATATCTATTTAGGTCGACATCGTGCTTCATACCGAGATCCCTAAATAAATATGCTCACTCAAGGTGAAAAAAAGCTTTTCTGTGAAAATTCTCCTATTTCATTGTTGACCTCCATATATGTGCCATAAGTCAAGTCAAGCCTGCAAATCAAATTCGGCGGACTTCGAAGGTGATAGTGCAGAAATTGAAGCTCAAAATGCACTAGACGTCACCAAAAATAATCGAAATGACCTCTGATCGATGAACAGACTTCGTCATTGCATTTAAAATGTTGAAATTGGCCAAGATATAAGTATTGCATAATCTAATGATTAACCGATCAAGCGATCGAGCCATCAATGCACCTGTGCGCATATTAGAGTCAAGAAGATGCGACGATATCAAAGCGAGGATATTGCAAAATTGATCACTTCGTTAGCTTTGAAACATCAAAAAATTATAAATGAGACTGTCCATGCTCAATTCGGATGAATTTGTGCAAATGTCAAATAATCAGAAGTGGCAGTGCACAAATCGAGATTGAAATACACTAGACGTCATCAAAATTAGTCTAATGACTTCTGATCGATGAACGAACTTTGCTATCATGTTTAGAATGTTGAAACATGTCAGAATATAAATATTGCATAACTTGATGATTAACCGATTAAGCGATCGAGTCGTCAACGCGCCTGCACGTATATCGAGATCAGGAGGCACCGACGCAAACCAAATGACCTCCATTCATGAAATTGATTTCGCCGTTAGTTTTGAAACATCGATATTTATCAAGTAAGACTGTTCGTACTCAATTCAGACAAGTCTACGAAAAAATCGAGCGGTCAAAAATAATAATTTACATTTTTGAGTTGAAATGGATCCAATTCGGCGCTGACTCAAACCGAATGGGCTCCGATTGCGAAATGGATTGCATCATTGCATCCGGAATGTTGAATTTGCTTAGAAATAATATTCATATTATGCAAAGTTGAGTTCCACAGATACATATTTTTTTAAATTAAGTTCTTTTGTGATTTGATCAAATAAAATTTGAATCGACAAAATAAAAAAAGGGGGAATTTTATTTTATTTTCCTCGCTCAACCAATCCCGCCTCTGGCTCCTCACACGCAGATTTGAAGCTTCTTGCTCTCAACCATTCCCTCTCGTTCATTCGGTTAAGGAACCGTAAGCAACCGTTCCCTCCAACCTTCATTTCCGCAACTCCCAACCGCAAAGAGAAATCGTTCCCTCCTTTGATTATTATTGGTTCTTTCTCTCGGTTCCAATGCCTTCACAACCGGGATTATCACCAAAAGCTCAACGTACACCTTGTTCCCCACACTCATGATGACGTGGGCTGGCTGAAGACTGTAGACCAGTATTATGTTGGATCAAATAACTCCATTCAGGGGGCATGCATGCGGAACATTTTGGACTCGGTTGTTTCCGCCCTTCTGGAGGATAAGAATAGAAGTTCATCTATGTTGAGTAGGCATTTTTTCCAGTGTTGGTGGAGGCAAAAGAGTAATGCAATAAAGAAAATCGTGAAGAGATTGATCAGCTCCAACCCTCCACTATGCCATCTTCGTTGTTGTAAAACCGCACTCTCTTATTTTCCTCCGATCAGTATGGCGGTTTTGGAGGAAATGAACGACTCACCCTCCTTTTCTCTCGCTCGCTACTTCAAAGGTCGGAGGAAACTTTCATATAAACCGAGGGGAAGAGAAGTTGGACTTATGATGTTCGTCAAGCACCTATTGGAGAAGGCCATGGGGTAGAATTTGCAACATGAAAATATGACATCAAGCAGATAAGATTTTCAAGTTGCTATGCATTATGGTTTCCCATATACTGCATCAACTTGCTTTTGATGTGGTCCAGCGATTGCTGGAAATTGGAATATTGGATGGTATAATAAAGATAATTGGAGGTGACAATATTGAGGGTCTACTTATATCACCAAAGAAATTTCCCTACAACTTTCTAGAGTTCCTCCATAATAAAGGGTTTATTATCGGTGTTTCAAATGATAATGAAATTCAGAATCAGTTGGTGTTTCAATCCCAGACCAACGGATAGTTGGAATTTTGTCGTAGCCTAGTACCTCTGGCACTAGGGTATTGATTGCATATGAGAACGAGCTGATTATACTTTGGGACATCTGTGAAAACTGTGCCATTTATGTGAGAAGTTCTAGGGATCTGCAGCTGAAGGTTAAGGGACAAGTGAGCCTTTCTCTGATGCTTCCAATGACCTACCTGGCGATGCCGTTGATGAACAAGAGAAGAAAGAGATTTGCTCCATTTGTTGGGTGTCTAAATCATTCTCAATACTTGCTGTTGGTTATATTGATGGGGAATCACTGTCTACTTTTGAGAAGCTTATGATCGTGTGCAAGCAATCATGCCCTGGAAAATTGTCTGATGTCTTCTTGAATTATTGTGATGCTAGCAAGATAACAAAGCTTGAAACTACATATGGAGAAACTTTTAGAGCTGGTGAAACTGTATGTACAAAGTAGTTCCCATTGATGGTGATTTGGTTGTTAATGGAGAAGTCCAGAAGAAATATTAAGAAGTACTAGAAAAGATCCTGCTTTCTTTAATGCTGAACTCTTTGAGAAAGCAACATGAATGTGGTGAAAAGGTCAATTCCAATGAAGGGGGATGTAAGCAATGCTGACAGAGTTATATGCTCATCAGTGGATTCAATGCTTTATTTGGAGGAAAATGCATTGAACTTAATATGTGGGATCTTGAGAGCTACAACAGGATTTGGACTTCCAAACCTCCTTCCAGAAAACCATACATTGAATATATTATTAAGATTACAAAGAATAGTCGGAAACTAGATGCTGACATCAAACAAATTCTGATATGGAACAACATATTCACCTTCCCTTCCCCTCAGCACTATCCCTTGCAGCTAAACAATCCCTCTTTTCTTTCTTGCAAATGATGGAAACCAAGAAAGAGCACTGTCATAAGGCGGGTTCTTCTTCGGTTTCTGGCGTCGCCCTCCTTGCATCACCTTTCCAATTTTGCTTCACGCAATCAGAGAAGCAACACCGTCATGAGGCGGGTTCTTCTTTCAATTTCGGCATCATCTCCCATTTCTGTCACCTTCCAATTTTCGCCGCAATCGGAGAAGCAACACCGTCATGAGGCGGGTTCTTCTTTAGGTTTTCGCCTCCCATTTCCATCCCCTTTACGACCCTTCTCTTCGCCGTAACTGGAGAAGAACACTATCATGAGACGAGTTCTTCACTTGGTTTTCGGCATGCCTAACCCCGTCTCTTTGCCGATCATTATAACCCACAGAAAAATTAGTTTGAACATGTGAGATATGTGAATGTAGATATATACATGCTTGTGTTTCTTTGCAGGTTTGAAGGCCTTGTTGTGCTCATGAGGGCACGATGAGATGAAAAACTGGTTGCGGTCTCGTAAGTCACCATTCGCTACGCTCATAAGGGCTTACCGAGTAAGCCATCATTCGTTAGATGTCGCTCCCCATAGACGAAATGTTGCCGAAATTTTGTCTAATTTCTAGACTTAAAAAAATGGAGGGAATGGATATATATTGCATTGTATGTCTTCTTTTAGGACTGAATGTCTCGTCATGCTCATGAGAGAGTGACGAAATAAAAAACCAACTGCAATGTCGCAAGACACCACTCGCTACGCTCATAAGGGCGTACCTAGAAAGCCAAAATACTCCCGATGTAGCCCCTACACTGGGATGATGCCGAGAGGTTGCCAAAATTGCATCAAATCTTTTGGCTTAGGAAAAATGGGAGAGTGAAATGAACTGGCATAAGAACGTTAAGGAAACCTACAGCTAATTTTAAACTAAAAGTGTCAAACAAAAAAATGGGGAAAGTAAAATGACATACAACAAACATAAAAGTAAAACAAAAAAAAGAGGGGTGGAAGCACTTACGAAATTTATCTAAGTAGAGTTGAAAGCCCACTTTAGTTTCTAACTGTTCCCTTTCAAATGCTCCAACTCCAACCCTTCAAATAAATGGAATGGAATGTGATACTCCCTCTTAGCCTTATTTATATAAATTAGAAGGGATAATGAAGGGTCCACTTTCAAAAGAAAAAGAGGGGGAATTTTGAATGTAGGAAAGTTTGAATAAAAAGCGGGGGAAAACAAATGTAGGAAAGTTTGAAAAAAAAGAGGGGGAAAACGAATGTAAGAAAGTTTGAATGAAAAGAGGGAGAAAACGAATGTAGGAAAGTTCGAATAAAAAGAGGGGAAAAATGAATGTAGGAAAGTTAAAAAAAAGATGGGGAAAATGAAAGCTACTCTGAGGGGTAAATCTTCTTTTATAATAACAAATTAAACTATCTTTTGAATCTATAACTTTAAAATAAGGTTCGCCACTCGATCTGCAATTCTTTGTACAAGCAGACAGAAGGTGATACTAAATCAAAATCTAAAAAAATTATATGTCTTCCTTTAATAAAAAAATTAAAGAATTTTATTTTAATTATGATTTTCAAAATTAATGATTTCATTAATTAGATAGAATTAGCTAAGCTATAAACACATGCATGTGCTCGGACATAGAGATTTCAAGTGTACATTTTAATATCTAAAAAGGCTGCATAGGCTAAATTGGAATTAAATGAAAATACAAAATCAATCTCATAATTCAGAAATAAAACTACTTAAATTACTAATCACCCGCATATGCCCCAACACTACGCTGAGTGCTTAGGACTGGGTCCGGGTTAACAAAATCTAAAAATCTATAATAAGAGTTTTAAATCAGTGAAATATCTGAGAAACTGATTCTGTCAGGTGACAGTAGATCTAATCTTTTGTTAGCTACTAAACAGAGTTGACAGGATCTAAAGCTCTTAAACATATTCAAATTAATCAAAATTTTAAATCAAATTAAGTAGCAATCTGAAACTGCTTAAATAAAACTCTATCATTAAAAACTTAAATCAAACTCAATCCATCCACCTTCCGCAACTGTTTGTCAGAGGTGACAAATTAAGAAAACTCTAGCTCACATAGGAGCCAATGTCAAATCAAGTGTTATGCTATGTTTACTCTCAATCAATCTCACGATAGTAAAGACGTGGCCACTGTCTTCTTACTACGTGGCTTGAGCAGTAGGCTCCACAGATGAAGCAGTTACGACCATAGTCCTCTGATCGAGTGGTTTGGCCAATTAGGCTTCATTATATTATGATTTTGATCGTAGCTCGTATGCTCCCCAATGGCTCTACCCTTTGAGTTGTAAATCATAAGATATACTTGATAGGGCAAACAATCCTCTGTCAGCTAAGGTTGACTTAAAATTATCTCTTTAGAAAAATACCACCCTAGGCCTACAAGGATTTCTTGGACGATGTAACCCATGTGTTACTGATGGGGATCCTTCTATTAGGTTGAGTCGACTACCTCCTTTGACTAAGTAGACTAGGGACCGCGACTGCCTGGGATGACGGAACCATGGTATCTAGGTCGGGTATGTCATCATTCCCCCAACCATCCGGTTTATGCTGAAATGATAAATTTCATAAATCTTAAATTTTAAAACTCTACATACTGCTACTATACGTGACGTGTTTAGCCATCTAACGACTAGCCTTAATCGAAAGTTCTCTCTCACTTATTGAGAGGGGTAATTAACTATATAGATTTGCGCCTATAGGAAACCTGGAACCAGATCTAAAGTCCTCATAAAATGAGTTTGAAATCTCTAGGTAGTGTCTTATCTACTATTTCATCTACCTTCTAAAAATTACACCGATATTTTTAAATCATACTCTCTTCAATTTAATTTGTCGAGAGGTCGGTGGTGAATTTTCAGAGCCCACATACACAGGGGGCATTTTTAGATTTATATTCATAGATGAAAATAACGTTACATGAAAACCTTCTTAAGAACATATCAATTCAAGTATTGATGTATTTACTTAATTTACATCTTAAAAGTTCTTCTAAATGTTCTCTAGAATTTCCCGTGCAAGATAGGGGCCATTTTTTAGTTTATGTTAATTTTATTTGAGTTGATGTCGTGCTATTAAAGATGAGATCCTCAAATATATGTTGATTTAGGTTGATATCGAGCATTACGCCAAAATCCTTAGATATATCCATAATTTTCATTATTAAGTTGCAAGTACTTGCAAGAACAAAAAGAATATATTTCTATGCATGAAAGGCAGCCTTAAATGTCAAGAAATTTATCAAATTCTAGAAATCAAGTTAGGAGGACTCCTAATTTTGGAAGCATCAATCAATTAAGTTGGAGAAACATCAACTTTTACATCCTGAAGTCTAAGACATGGATAGGTTCTAAAAGTCGAACTCAATAAGTCTACAAATAGTCAAGTTGCTGATGCACTCCTCACTTAACAAGCCAAAAGAAAAGGCCACAGTGAAAGAGCCCTCGTTCATCAGTCTAATGACAAAACTACCAACCCACTACAGCCTTTAAGTCAAAGATTCAAGTAGGTTTTAAAGGTCAAACTCAACAAGCCCAAATATGGCCAAGTTGTTAATGCTCTCCTCACTCAACAAGCCGTAAGAAAAGGGCCACAGTGAAAGAACCCTGCTCGTCAGTCCAATGATGATAGCTGTTCAATCTCAAATCAGATCTAGCTTAGTAATTACAAGCAACTAGGATCCAAGAGATCTTTCAACTTGATCGATAGATCAAGACAATCTAAGAAAACTCTTGATTCAGGACTGCCTCAAATCAATCTATATATTGCCCGCAGGGTGATATCTCAATTTATTCTTAAATGAGTTGATCAAGCTCAAAGCACATATCAAAGTCAATCTCCTCATCAAGTTTGTCAAAGCAGAAAGCACAGGACCGAGGAAATAATTCCATAGTTCATACAAAGTCGATAGCTGAACTAAAGGAATTTCATGGTTATTCAGTCCATTAAAGCACACATTGCTAGACAGATAACTCAACATAGACTTAGTATAAGCTGGAAGGCTGGGTCATCAATATGCACCTTTCGATGAATCCATCAAAGAAGCAAGCACATGATTCATGGCCTACATATACTTCCTGATAAGTTAATATGGACAAATCAGGTCAGTCCTTCATTAAGTCCGTCAAGCTTAAAGCTAGGATAGAAGAAATTTCAAATCCGACCAAGCATAGATAAATCAATTCCCCAGCAGGATCCTTCATCAAAATAAATAAACTAATTCCTCCATCAAACCCAACCAAACACGAAGCTAGGGTTGGAGGAGACTCAAATCTGTAATGACATAAAAGAAAGAGATCTTCAGCAAAGCCATTGAAATAGAGAGTAGGTGGTGTAAGAACTATTATTTATCCGACAAGTCAATTCTGAAAGATCGGTCAAACTCATCATTTAGCATGTCCACAATAAGGCATCATACTAATGACAAATCCTATCAAAACTTCATAAACTATTACAATAAAAGTTGAAATGATCCAAGTTATGTAGCCAGCATACAAATTAAAGCCAAAGCACATAAATCAAGCCCAAAGCACAAATCAAAATTGATTTTCCCATCAAATCCTCTAAAGACAAAAAGCATAAGAGTAATAGAGAAATGCTGATTTCATTAATACAATGAGATAATACATAATTGATGGAGAAACAAAAGAAGAAGAAAAAGTACATCATGAGAGCCTAAAATGTAGCTCACGGCGTTAAATAAACCTAAAGACTTGCTCACTCTTAGCTTAAAAAGCATCGAGCTGATCAAAGCGGCCTCATAATCTACCATAGCTTGGTGCGAATAGGTTCCCTTCTATAGCTTGAGCTCTCCGTCTTTCTTCTGACTCTTTGAGCATGGTAGTCAATCTGTCTAACTCAGAAGAAGCATCTATCAAACTTTGACAGTCATGTCATAGAGCCTCAACACTCTCTTCAAAATCATCATGCACTAGGTTAGCTTTCCCTCTGAAGCTGCCCCAAGCTCACAAGAAAGTACCGAGTGGACAATACAGCCATCTCTCATCCGTGGATCAAGAACTCTACATCTCTATAAAGAGTTTCTAGATACCCAAGAACCATCTCAGATAGCTGCATGTGACTTTGGTGAGTCCAAAGTCACATGGTAGATAATCATATATCCAGATGACAACTGATATCAGGAACAAATGAAAATAATCAACATAAAGAAGAAAATGTAAAGAAGTGCAACTAAACAATAAAGAACTTGAAAGAACTTGAAGGTATTCTAACTCGAGGACCCTCACTATCGATAAGCTCCGTGGCTATGTGGCTCAAAAGAAACCCTCAGGGCACAAGATCTCTCACCCTAAGTCTCCCTAGGACAATGTGCGAGTCGCTCGAGAGAAAGTGGCTCCATAGAAGTAGTAAAATCTAAAGTGGTAGTATCAAAGGCCGGCATGCTCGCCAGCCCCACTCTAGAGTCCTCAATAATATCTCTTGTGCTACCTGATACCTCTAGCACCTCATCAGAAGTCATAAACTATTGTGGAGGCGGACTCATGGAACAATCAACTAAAGCCCACACAGGCTCTGTAGGCTGGCTACTCCTACATTAGCAAGTTGGCGAAGAAATCTTAGCATAGCTAACAATAGAATCCCTAACTCTAACTCTGCTATGAGGAGGGGTGTCCTCAGCTTTGACCCGCTCATCAACTATTGTATCTATCATGAATCAAGTTACAATATAAGATGCATCGAATATATTTTAATGATGCAACAAAGAAGATGGTAATAGTATTGAAAAGAAGAAAAATAGTAATTACACCTCTGGCGCAGTTGTGTCATGATGGTGGTGATTGACGTCGAGGCCTCTGACCTCGAGGAACTCCTAAAGATCTCACCCTCTGTTCATATCTCCTGGAACCGTGCTCCAGAAAAGGACCAAAAGATAACTGTATACCCAGGTGAGGCAGGTATAACTAACCCCTGTGTGACCCTGTGGAGGAACTATCCAAAAGTGAGCGGACCAAGCCTAAATGTAGACAAACAGCAAGTAGTCAAGTAACGCGTGTCTTGGGGAACCATCCTGATCTTCCAAATGTCTACAACACTAGGGATGAATGTCCTACCATCATGAGCAGTTGACAGAAAGAAACCAAATTGCCGTGCAACTCGGTTGGGTTGATAGTCCTCTATAACAACTGACTGCCCAAATTGATAACATAACCATCTGGACCATATACTGAAAAGGTACTCAGCTACTCTCAATGTCCAACGTCCATGAAGTAAGGAATATTTGCCATTCTCATCAAGACTATCAATAAGATCAACCCCTATCAAGCTAGATGGTAAGCCGAATATATCCGGATGGTGAACCAACAAAAATTGATCTCTGACCAAATGAGGAGCAAATAAGAACATGCGAATCGCTCCATCTCCAAAGTAGATGATGTTCGGTATAACTGCAAGACTGTAGGATATCCTCACCCTGAAAGAATGCAGGATACTCGAAGTAAGTAAATGCACCATGCATGTGGAGGTGAGCCCAAGCATATAAGTACTACCACGGTAGAGTCACATCTCATAACTCTAAAGAACCAGCATTAGAAATAACCCCCAATATCCTGTAAATCCAAGCTAAGACTGCGGGGGCTAGAGAAATCCTATCACCTTGAGAAATCCTGCTGGATGCATTAGCCCCTAAGAATAATCCAAATTAGGATAGATGGGCTTAGTTACCCATGTGTGGGGTGCTAAGTCCAAAGTATTCATATAATTTCTTGGGTTGTATGGTGTGTTTAGCTAATATTTATTTTGCATATGTAGCTAGATTTACTTTCCTTCTTTTAATATAATTTTGCATTAGGATTAGGATAAGTGTTATGAGGATTAAGATGAGCATTGGTTATAAGACTAAGTCTTATGTTCTATGTAATGCCTTTGGAGCAAGCACATCCAAATCAAGTCAAAAGTAAGAAACAAATGGAGCAAATCAAATGAAGAAATGAAAGATGAAGAAATGAAAAAATGAAGAATGAAGACCCCCATAACATTCATCATTTGTAATTGTAATTATTCTCTTATGATTTAGGTTATATAAGGGTAGAGCTCGGCTACCCACATTTCTTTTCGGGTTGTATGGCAGTACTAGATCACACTGGCCTTTTATTCTTTTGTGATAGCTTTATAAAATTGTTTGATGTTTAGTTTAGCTTGTACATTAGAAAAAACATGCATTTTCATAGTTCCTTCATGATTGGTGATTATTGTATTTGATGACAGGCTCCTAGGATAAAAATTACTTTTTCTACCCAAACTAAGAACTCATAACTAAACCTCTAAAATAACTCATAACCTCATATAAAGCCTAGGTATTAAATCAAGGTAATAAAAGATTTAACAACCTCTTAATAGGATGTTGTATGTTTAATATCATGCATAATCATCTTATTTCACTCTTGTTAAGAGAGGACTTCCATCTTTGCTAGATAGTAAGGGCTTAACCTTTGAGAGCCTATGATGCAAGAACACCTCTTTCGCTTTTGATTTGGCCCATAATCAAGTTCTCATGCATTTAAGCATATAAAATCCTATAGCCTGTGTCAAAATAGAGAATCCTAAATTAAATAAAATTTGATAAAATTTGCATTAGATTAAGTCATATTCATACCCCTTGTGCTCTAGTCTCTTAGGGAGTGGGTTTGAGGACTTAGTTTCTTTTCTAAATAATAACAACCTAGCCATCTTGCAAAAGCACAAGACTTGGCTACATGGATTTGAAGCGTAAGAGGAGTTAGCTGACTGCCATTCTAGGTGGTAATAAGTCCAACAGTCGGGTGGTTTACTCTCTTTTGTGGAGGTAAACCATATACCCACTTTCTCCTTAGATTTAGGTCGTCCTTTGGCCCTCGCCAAAGCTCCCTAGATTTAGGATCTTAGGTTGTCGTTTCCCTTTGGGCTATAGGCATAAATCCTCACCCCTTAGGCATCCTAACAATCTCGTGTTGTTAGAGTATAACTCTTAGCTTTCTAATGAAATATCAACTTAAACATATAAAATCTCTTCAATTTCAAAAATATAAAGCCCAACCATAGGATAGATTAGAGTGCTTGCTAGCTTCCTAATATCATGACACTTTTATTCATCTACTTTAGTTTTCATAATAACTCATCCATCCCACTTGATTTTCTAAAACACAATGAATTTAATGATAGTCTTATCTTTGAATTCTTTGGAGATAATAATCCCCTACTTTAATTGAGAGTATTCTTAAGGGATTCACTTTTCATAAGATGTAATTAACTATGGGGGCTTTCTCCATAGAAAACTTTAGACCCCAATTTAAATAAATCATACTTTATTCATCTATGTAAAGTAGGGGAAAAATCTCTAGTATATTCGAAGACCCATCATGCCTTAGGAGTTGCTATTAGGTGATTAGGTCCATTATAGGGTAGTGACTTCTATCTTTCAAGATAATACACTATTCCTCAATATTATACCCGATCACCTCAATAAGTACACCCACAGATCCGCGTTGTGTCCCCCCCTATACAAACCCAAACCAGAACACCAAAAATAAACACCAAGATTTTTCTGGTGATTCCATTAGGAATGGTTCCTCTCTCCATCTCTAGTAGATGATTATTATCTCCAAGCATCGATAGTGGACTTGCATTTTATTTGAGTATGAGACTATCTTTTCTTTCATTGGCACTTAGCTTATTTCATTTTTAAGCAAAGTTAGCCAACATCCTTTAGGTTTTAGGAACTCACTCTGTTTAGGTCTTGAAACCCTTATTGGGCTCCCTAATAGGTGTAAAACAAAATTTATCAATGAAGGGAGAGATAATAAGGATTTAGAGCCTCCTTACCACTAGCTTGGTGAGGCAAGGTTCATCCTATATTTAATAAAACAAACTCTTTTGTAAAATGCCACTTTCCAAAGTACCTTTCACAAAACTCACATAATCAAACCCCATTTAACAATCCTTATGATTGCTACGTGGAGGTTCTTTTTAAAAGCACATTTTTGAAAATAACCATATTCAATCAACATACTCAAAATTATTGAATGAGGATTTTATTTTGAAATAAAATCATAGCATAAAATTGAAACTTCACTTAACATATTTCACATATATTAGAGTTAGAGTGTCCACCTTTTCGAAAGCACATTCTTGAAAATGACCATACCCATTCAACATACTCAAAATTATTGAATGAGGAATCTATTTTCAAATAAAATCATAGCATAAAATTGAAACTTCACTTAATATATTTCACATGTGTTAGAATTGAAGCTTCCCTCTTTTCAAGAGCAAATCATGCCATATTTGATTCCTACTTAACATACCAAATTTGTTAAGTGAGAATCTTTTAAATCGAACACAAATTTGGCTTTCATTTAACATACCCAAGTTGTTAAGTGAGAGTCTTATCTTCAAAACATGCATTTGGCTTTCACTTAACATATCCAATTTGTTAAGTGAGAGTCTCATTTTCAAGACATGAATTTGACTTTCACTTAACATATTAAATTTGTTAAGTTAGGGCCTGATTTTCAAAACACAAATTTGGCTTCCATTTAACGTACCCAAGTTGTTAAGTGAGGGTCTCATTTTTAAAACATACATTTGACTTTCATTTAACACATTCAATTTGTTAAGTGAGGGTCTCATTTTAAAACATACTTTTGACTTTCACTTAACATATCCAAGTTGTTAAGTGAGGGTCTCATTTTTAAAACATGAATTTGACCTTCACTTAACATACCAAATTTGTTAAGTGAGGCTCTCATTTTCAAAACACACATTTGGCTTTCACTTAACATACCCAATTTGTTAAGTGAGGGCCTCATTTTCAAAACGTAAATTTGGCTTTCACTTAACATACCCAATTTGTTAAATAAGAGTCTCATCTTCAAAGCATATATTTGGTTCTACTTAACATACCAGATTTGTTAAGTAAGAATCACATAATCATGCCATATGATTCCCACTTAACATACCAAATTTGTTAAGTGAGAATCCCGTTCTCAAATCATATCACTCTTTGATTTCCACTTAAATTCCAAATTATTAAGTGGGAGTCCCATTTTCAAACATATATCAATCACACTTGGCCTCACTTAACATACCAAATTTGTTAAGTGGGAGTCCCATTTTCAAAGAAAAGCAAATTTATCTCACAGTAACATTTGGCTTTCACCTAACATACCAAATTTGTTAAAGTGAAAGTCTCATTTTCAAATACAAATCAAACACATGTGGCCTCTACTTAATATACCAAATTTGTTAAGTAAGAAGCCCCATTTTCAAACCAACATATTACATAATCACACATCACAAGCAAAAGATATCTCACAAAAATTTTCAAACACACAATCACAACCTCTTCTTAGCAACTCAAAATTACAAAGTAGAGGTTCTTTCAAATCATCAACATTTTCAAATAAGATACACAAAATATAGATATCTCTAAAAATCTCTTCTCAAATTTATGAACCCCACCCAACCTACCTAAATTGGTTGAGTATGGGTTCTAAAATCAAAATCAAATGGCAAAACTCTCCTCAATTTCAAAATCTATCTAATGAACCCCACTTAACATATTTGAATTGTTGAGTGTGGGTTCAAAACTCCAAATCTATATTACTCTCTTGGGATAAGTATTAAAGAAGAAATTTGACTCAAGTTACATTTCAACACATGCAGATATACAGTGCAGACTAGTCAGCGCAGTTTATTATCACAGTCAGTACACATGGCCTCCCAAAAGTTCATCTTTACCTTTCCGTTTGGGATGGAATTGGCCATGGATCGGGCCAACCTCCCTGAGACTGACTCCACCCACCTGGTTTTCTTTGGCCGAGGATTCAAGTGAGCACGTGTTACTTGTGAGGGGGCGACCCTCACCACTGTCAGTCGGGATGAGGTGGTCGGGCGTATTCTGTCATCTTAACATGCCCTCGATCGAAAGTACCTCCATTGAAGAAGAAGGCCGTAGTGGTTCCCATGCCCCGTTCAGTGATAGTTTTAGCATTCGCCCGTCTAGTTGTCCCTACCATTGCTCCAGCGAGAGCTATTACCTTTTTGTTGGTCACCCCAAAGGGGAAGGCTATCTTAGCCTCTGAGATAGTCTCCTCCACTTTCGAGGTAGGTATTAGTTCCTGTTTTTCCTTGATTCACTCCTACTCAGCACCGCAATAAAAATCAAAAGATTAAACAAGAGCATGAGTGAGCAGCCAGAGAGCTTGAGGCTGCATCCCATGTAGCCAAAGAGGGTTCTCCCCGTGAGGTCTCTCCACTTCTGACCAACAACAAGTTCCACCCCCTCTCGGCCTTAGACAAAGAGGAAGATTACTGGAGGATTGTTTGTTCTCCTCCACCATCAGCATACTATGAGACACCAGATAGGGAGCATAGGAGGCCCAATGCCAGTCTTAGGACTATTCTACACTAGGTTGGTAGAGCATATGAACACTCAAAGTCTAGTAATTTGTTCGATCTATAATCGGTGATCCCTAGGAGTGTTATGGGTCAGATCCAAAGAGAGAGAGCCATGGAGGATCGAGCATCTATTCAAGCAGGAGAGATTGACGAAGGTATGCCAGGTAGTTGGCAACCTCCAATCTGATGGACTTTCCTGATCGTCGCTCCGTCAGGGCCGATCATTCAGATAGGATTGTTATTACTGATGCTTCCCTCCGCAAGCAGAGATCTCCCGTTGAGGGGTAGTCGCTATTGCCTTTTCACCCTCCCCTCGTCATCCACCATCACCTGTACATCTCACAACATCCACCACTCTAGCCAAGATTCAGAAGCTCCCATCCGGGAAGAGACCTTCCCCTCTAGTGATCTGGCTACACCCTAGGGATCCCGCTCCCTCCATTCCACCTGTTGAGGTGAAATTGAGCTCCCTTTCTCTACCTCAACTGTGGTTAGGTAGGAGTGGAGACCCCGTAACATCATGGTATCATCACCACCACCACCATTAGAGCTAGTGACAGTGGCAGTTGTAGAGGGGGAAGGGGATAGTTTTATAGTTCCCATGACAGTGGATCTCTTTAAGGACACCACTCCACCGATGAGCAGTCATGAGTATATATCTTTCAGTGAGCATGACCCTCCTAGAGCTAGCACTCTAGTGCCAGGTAGTATTAGATGTATCTTCGCCAGTGAACACAATCCCTCTACCAGTCAGTAGTGTGTGTTTGTACCGGTATAGTTAGACTGCTCCTTAGATGACATTTTAGCACAGTACTTTGTCGAAAAGAGGGAACTCTTAGGTAGTGATCGCACAGATTTGGAGGATGATAGGGTAGCCTTTGATCTTGATGAAGATGGCTTCTTGAGTATTTGACTGAGCTCCACATGGTCGATACTAGGGGCTCCCTCCACAGAGATCAGCATAGTCAAGAAGGTATTGTAGTTGAAGAGGATGATGCCGTCCATTCAACTCAACACCTTCTCCAGTAGCTTTGGCAGAGAGATGATCATATTGATAAGATGGGGAAGAAGATTGAGGAGTTGATGGCAGTGGTTTCAACATTACAGAATTCAGCCCCGATTCATAACCTTCTCCCATAGCGGCCGACAGAGTAGAGTTGGCACTCACTTTAGATCATCCTAGATGCATTCTTGCCGAGGAATATAGTGGTAGCTTGCATATGAAGGTGGTGGATAACACCTCCATGCATGTGAAAGAAATTAAAAACATGGTGGAAAAGTAGGTGGAAATAGTTTTGAGGTGGCTCATCTATTTTAAAGGGTAGACCCTACGAAGGAATTTGATGTTGTCCAATATCCTAAGGGTTTTGTGCATCCTTCCTTCAAAATCTTTGATGGCAGTGGGAACCCCTATCAGCACATGGCACACTTCAAGGCCAGCTATTGCAACACCAGAGATATGAAGCTCTTTTTTTCAAGTTGTTCATCAACAGTCTAGTATGTGTTGCATTTGATTGGTATGCAAAACTGCCTAACGATTCGGTAAGGACATTCGCTGAGTTGGAGCACCTCTTAATCAAGAGGTTCACTGAAGCTCAGCAAAGGGTTAATGTAGGAGACCTCATTGTGATCAAGCAAAATACAAATGAGTCCATTATTGATTACATTCTCATGTGAAGAAACCTGAGTATGAAATGCGAACCATAACTATCTGAACATCACACCATTGAGATTCTCTTGAAAAATAACCATGACCCGGTTGCTTTCATGCTTAAGGGGTTTACAATCAAAACCTTCGAGAGTGAGGAAGCCATATAGTTGCCTTTCCATGACCAATCAGCCAAGCCCAAGCCTCAGAAGGCATTTGAGAAGATGCTAGGGGCTATCATAGAAATTGATAAGGGGAAGCAACCAGCTTGGGTTCAGTTCGATAGGCCTCAAGCTCAGCAGCCTCCTCTACCACCTCCTTTGCCACCACCTCGGCCGTCATACCGGCCACCTCAGTTATCACAGCAGCCTCCACCACCACCTACTCAATATTATCCTCATCAACATCATCAACAACAATATTCTTATCCGCCACTAGGTAGCTATCATTTACCTACTCTTGTTGATAAATTGAATAAACCTTATTCATTCAAGAGGGAGGTAGTTAAGAAGATCTTTAAGAATATCTTAAAGAAGCCTGATTTCTAATTACCAGAGCCTAGGAGGCTAGAGGATGTGGGAAAGAGTCACGATCCAAACTATTGCCCCTACCATCGCATGCTTAGATATGTCTTAAAAGATTGTTTTACCTTTAAGGACTCGCTTGAGCACTGCTTCAAGTTAGGTGCCATTGTCATCCCTAAAGAATACTTACTAGAACAACTTTCTAGTTATGTTAGCATAATTCTTGGAGATACATGCGATCTTGTTAAGATAGAGAAAGGTTGCAACATCTCCCTATCCCAACCTCCAAGAAAATTATTTCTAAGATCAGAAAGTTACCCTTGCATATGTCTGAAGCAGCTCAAACCTCCAACTTTAAGGAAGGTTTGCAAGTTTCTAAGGACAACTTGAGGGAGGTAGAAGCCCAGCAGTGGCGACAGCCTCGACTTACCCGAGATAGCATAATAGTGCAACCACTGACCGAGTCCAGTACTCTTTCCACAGTTGCAGCTATAGTTCCTCCAGCTAGCTCTTCTTATAGCAGCCATATTGTATCAACGGAGGGGGGTGCCAAATCCCTCACTCCGCTTACTTCACTTAATTTCAACTTTATACCTTCATCCAAATCTAAAAAATTAATGAAGAAAGCTGATTCCACTTACATCTGTGTCACTTCTAATGATCTTCTTGAGTTTATTGCTTTAGATAGCTCTCCATGTCTAATTAATAATAATTCTAGTTCTGATCACTCATCTTCTTCTGATTTAGAAATACATTATCCATTCCTAAATCACCTAGGTTTGCCCTTTGAGATTGATTTTGAGTCATCCGACTCTGATGATCCTATAGGAGAAGTTGTAGGTGAACTGATGAGTAGGTAGAACTTTCCACTAAACCATCTCATGAAGTCTCTGAAGTCAACCTTCATAGTGGAAAAGTTTTACCTCCTAGAGTAGCACCTCAGGATAAGGGTAAATAATTCATTGGTTCTAGTGAACAAGAAACCACTC
The DNA here is from genome assembly GCA_021442155.1 of Cymbidium sinense. Taxonomy (NCBI): domain Eukaryota; kingdom Viridiplantae; phylum Streptophyta; class Magnoliopsida; order Asparagales; family Orchidaceae; genus Cymbidium; species Cymbidium sinense. Next base: position 140,045,292 of record CM038215.1, on the reverse strand, counting down.
CACAGAATGCTCCACTTGTGGATATGCTTGTGGAGGGTGAGCCTAGAGTTGACTATAATATCCTCGCTCAACTAAGAAAGTTGCCAACTAAGCTAATCATATATGATGCCCTTATCTTATCTAAAGAGATGAGGGAGTCATTGATCAAAGCCTTTCTTGATTCAAAAATATGCTTAGCTCAGCTGATCGCTATTAGAGAGGAGGCATGTTTTTCAAGAGAAGCTCGTGGAGTTACATTCACCAATGAAGACCTTTTGGAGACAATAGAGCACAACATCTGCTCTACATCACAATGGATATGGGCAGATTCAGACTCCCAAGGTGGTAGTTGATCTAGGTGCATCAGTGAACATTATGAGTCAAAAGACTCTTACCTACTTGAGGATTGCCATCTCCAAACTCCAAGGAGATCGGATGATGTTTAGAGGATTCAATGAGCAAGCCAAGAGGGCTTTAGGCTCCATAGTGTTGCCATTGGAGATAGATGACAGGAAGACAGAAGCCAAATTCTACATAATCGATTCAGTTACATCTTTCATTGCTTTGCTCGATAGGCCTAGAATACATGGGAACAACACGCTTCCATCCTCTTTACATTAGTGCATCAAATTCTGAAGAGGTGTAATCAAGTATTGTGTTAAAGAAGACTTGAAGCCATTCTCAGTTAGAGAGGTCAAGATATATGAGGATGCAGCCTACTATCTTTCTCCAAATCAGAAAGTCTATTCTCACAAACTTGGTGAAAGTTTAAAAATAAAAGAAAAAGAAACAAAAGAAAAAGAAGAAAAAGAAAAAGAAAAAGAAAAGAAAAATGAAAAGAAAATGAAAATACAAGTGAGCGAGAATCAGACACCGAGGAAGAAGTAGAGCCAGACATTAGATTCCACCCATAGTTCGTTCCTCCATATGAACACATGGGTAGGATGACTTGACCCCCACCAGGTAGAGGTAAGTAGATCTAGAGGTAGTTCCATAGGTGGAAGACCTCCTGGTGGCAGGTAGAGCTATGTTCTAGCTCGTGAGTACCCACGCTATCCACATAGGCGTAAAGTCCGGGAGAGATGAGTCTCATGTGGCACAGACAACCCCTCACGGGTCCCTTTGGAGGTGACATTCAAGCCAGATAGTGATGAAGACCAGGCCTCCAAGCAAAGCATGAATATATATGGATCACTATTATGTAGAACAATCAGGCAGTAGTTGGGAACTTTAGCTCTACCCTCACTTTCTTCCTAGAAAGTTGAAGGTTTAGTTAAGGAGGCCCCCATGTCATCAATAGATATTAAGCTAAAGAGATTTTTGTTGGGAGGATCATCCTCAAGTCAAGAAGCCAATGTAGAACTTGAGGATGATTCTTATAAAGATTTAATATAATTACCTTTTGATTGGTATTTGCCTTGTGTTATTAACTTAGTAAAGAAGGGATTAATCCCACATACTTGGTCTAAACACAGGTCAAATTACTTCAAAAGACAATGGGATAATCAAAGCAGACATTCTCAATCAAGACCAGGACTAAGATTCAGCATAGTGGGACCAGTCAACGACGACAACCATTGCCTAGTCATCACCAATCATTTAGAGTCCGATAGGTTCTTTTCAAATCATGCTAACTCTTATGACGAGGTATGTTTAGAAACTTTAGATGACTCAAATGATCTTAAAGTCAAGGATGCACCACAAGAGTTTGAAGAAGAAATCAGATCAACCATTGACAAACTCAAAGAAATCAACTTAAGAACAAAAGAAGATCCACACCGACATACATCAGTTCCTTGTTGAATGAAGAAGAAACTAATGACTTAGTTAGGCTATTAGTTGAGTTTAAGGATTGCTTTGCATGGAGTTATGAAGAAATGCCTAGTTTTTCTTTTGATGTACCAGTCCACAAATTAGCAATAGATTCTAATGCTAACCTTATCAAGCAGGCTGCTAGAGGCATGTAATTAGAAATTGAGCAAGGTATTTTCTGAAATCAAGATACTAATCGATGATGGCTTTATCAGGGAAGGAAAATATCCTACCTGGTTTGCCAGTGTCATCCCAGTTAGGAAAAAAGAATGGCCAAATTTGCATATGTGTTGATTTTAGGGATCAAAATAAGGCATGTACTAAAGGCAATTTTTACTTTCTATACCAGAGTTAATGGTGGACATTGCCTCATCTCATGCAGTATTCTCCTTTTTGGATGGGTCATCTGGCTACAACCAAATCAAGATGGCCCCTGAGGAAGAAAGAAATACTGCTTTTTGAACCCCGATCGAAATCTATTGTTATAAATTCATTCCTTTCAGCCTTAAAAATGTCGTTGCTACATACAAGTGGGCTATGACTCAAATCTTCAACGAACTCATTCATCATCAAGTTGAATGCTATGTTGATGATCTAGTAGTCAAAAATAAAGAAAAGGAAGACCATCTCTTTGACTTGAGAGAAAATTTTGAATGGTTAAGATAATATAACCTCAAAATGAATCCTCTAAAGTGTGCATTCAGAGTAGCTTCAGGAAAATTCCTTGGGTTTGTTATCCGATAATGGGGAATAGAGATCGATCTAGAGAAGATCAAGGCTATCTTAGAAATGCCACCTCCTAAAGTCTAACTCAACTCTGATCATTCTAAGGGCAGTTAGTGTATCTAAGATGCTTCATATCTAACTTTTTAAGAAGATGCCAACCATTCTCAGCACATATCAAAAAGGATGCCAAGTTCAAATGGGATGAAAAGTGCCAGTATGCTTTTGAATACATCAAGCACTACCTAATGATGCCGCCAGTTCTAGTAGCCCCTATCCCGGGCAAGCCGTTGATCCTCTACACTGCTGCATTTCATGACTCCCTTAGCACTTTATTGGCCCAAGCCAATGATGAAGGGAAAGAAAATGCTCTCTACTACCTCAGTCGTCATATAATCCCTACTGATGGAAGCTACCCACCTATTAAAAAGCACTGCCTAGCTTTAATCTTTGCATCCCAAAGCTATGATATTACCTGCTTTCTCATAAGGTGAATCTGATCACTAGGATCAATCCATTGCAATATCTCATGACACGACCAACGTTATCCGGACGGTTGGCACGATGGTGCATGATTTTGTCACAGTTCAACATCACATTCGTACCCCTCCGTGCTATGAAAGGATAGGTACTAGCATATTTCTTAACAGTACATGCACTTCCTACTGATTCTTCGCTTAGTGATGACCCCTGGATGAACAAATAATGAACTTAGGGAACACTAGCATTCATCATTGGGAGATGTATTTTGATGGTGTAGCTTCCTTTCAAAAAGGAGAAGAACCATAATCTACTCTTCCAGGGAAGGCAGGGGTAGGAATAGTTCTCCTAACTCCAGACCACGATGTGATAAGAGTCTCATATCATCTATCCAATCCATGCACCAACAATGAAGCTGAATAGGAGGCTTGCTAGTCTATAGTTAGTCATTACACTATGCATACAGAGCATTAACATCTTCAGGGATTCTCAACTAGTTATCAACCAAATTACTAGGTCTTACAAAATTCTAAAGCCTAAGCTCCATCATTACCACAAGTATACCAAGGAGTTGTTGGCTCAAATCTCAGAGGTCACCATCTATAAGATTCCTCAAGAAGATAATGTTGTAGCAGATGCATTGGATAAGCTTGCCAAGGAATTGGATTGTCTGAAAGATGAGTCCATTCCAATAAGGGTCCAAAATAGACAAGTTTTATCCCTTATTGATGCTAAACTCATCGAGAGACTCTCTCTTGAAGGGGAGGTTTCCATTGCCAAAAAAAATAACGAGTCAGATTAGAGGCAACCATTCATGGATTATTTAAATATAGGCAAACTACCTCAAGAGAAATCATTAGACCATCAGGTGAAGTGAGAGCTCTCTCCTATGCTCTTATGGATAACACCCTATATCGGTGGCCCTTCGATCATATGTGATTACGTTGTTTAGCCAAACACAAAGCCTGTAAGATCATGACTGAGGTACATTCAGGTTTATGCAGAGCTCATTAGTCCGGTCCGAAGATGAAAGTCAAGATCAAGAGACTAGGATACTACTGGCCTTTGATGATTATAGATTGCATGGATGTAGCTAGGAGATGCCACTAATATCAGGTGCATGGTGTGGTCCTGTATCAACCACCCAACATTCTAAATAAGTCATTCACTAAAAAAATTGATTAATTAACTTGCTTTAGAAATGACTTAAGGTAGGATGAAAGAGAAGTTCCCTCTCTTTCTTCTCTTTATAATACTTAGTTGCTAAGTGTAGGTCATGTGAAATAAAAGAAAATACTAAGTAAAATCTTCAAATCAATTAAATCACTCAAAGAGAAATCAACCCTTTATTAATTAAATCCCTCACACTTAGCAAATTACAACTCTAAAGCCTAGTTAGGACATACTGCACAAGCTTTAATGCACACACATTAGATTAAGTCACCATTTCTAGCTTTATGTTAGGGTGGTGAATGGTTTGATGTATGCTTATTTTATGATGTATTGTTATAGACTGGATCTTAGGGTGTATGTGAGTAGCCTAGATGTTAGGCCGATATTAGCCTAATCATGCTTTCTGAAGGGGGTTGTACTCAAGGGGCCGTTGTAATAAAAATATAAATGCTTTTACTGTGTAGGTTGCTTAGCTCTTAAGCATAATCTAAGTTAGGATAGGTGGGCTTGGTTACCCATGTGTGGCATGCTAAGTCCAAAGTTTTCATATAATTGCTTGGGTTGTATGGTGTGTTTAACTAATATTTATTTTGCAGGTGTAGCTAGATTTACATTCTTTCTTTTAATGTAATTTTGCATTATGATTAGAGTAAGTGTTATGGGGGATTAGGATGAGCATTGGTTATAAAACCAAGTCTTATGTACTATGTGATGCCTTTGGAGCAAGCACATCCAAATCAAGTCAAAAAGAAGAAACGAATGGAGCAAATCAAATGAAGAAATGAAAGATGAAGAAATGGAAGATGAAGAAATGAAGAAATGAAGAATAAAGAATGAAGAATGAAGACCCCCATAACATTCATCATTTGTAATTATAATTAGTCTCTTGGGATCCGAGTTGTATAAGGGTAGAGCTCAGCTACCCACATTTTTTTTCAAGTTATACAACGGTACCCGACCACACCAGCCTTTTATTCTTTTGTGATAGCTTTATAAAATTGTTTGATGTTTCGTTTAGCTTGTGCATTAAAAAAAGCATGCCTTTTCATAATTTCTTTATGGTTGGAGATTGTTGTATGGCCTCGAAGCGATTAGGCTCCTAGGATAAAAATTAATTTTGCTACCCAAACTTATAACTCATAACTAAACTTCTAAAACAACTCATAACCTCATATAAAGCCCAGGCATTAAATCAAGATAATAAAAGATTTAGCAATCTCTTAGCTTAATGTTGTATGTTTAATATCATGCATAATCATCTTATTTCACTCTTTAAGAGAGGGCTTCCATCTTTTCCATATATTAAGGGATTAACCTTTGAGAGCCTATGATGGAAGAACACATCTTTCCCTTTTGATTTGGCCCATAATCAACTTCTCCTGCATTTAAGCATATAAAATTATATAGCCTGTGTCAAAATAAAGAGTTCTAAATTAAATAAAATTTGATAAATTTACATTAGATTAAGTAATTATTCATACCCCTCATGCTCTAGTCTCTTAGGGAGTGGGTTTGAGGACTTAGTTTTTTTTTTAAATAATAACAATCTAGCCATCTTGAAAAAGTACAAGACTTTCCTACATGGATTTGACACGTAGGAGGAGTTTGCTGGCTGTCACTCCAGGCGGTAATAAGTCCAGTAGTGGTGGTTTACTCTCTCTTGTGGAGGTAAACCATATACCCACTTTCACCTTAGATTTAGGTCATGCTTTGGAACTCAAGCTCCCTAGATTTAGGATCTGAGGTTGTCGTTTCCCTTTGGGCTATAGGCATAAATCCTCACCTCTTAGACATCCTAACAATCTCGTGTTGTTAGAGTGTAAGTCTTAGCTTTTCAATGAAATATCAACTCAAACATATAAAATCTCTTCAATTTCAAAATATAAAGCCCAACCATAGGATAGATTGGAGTGCTTGCTAGGCTTCCTAGTATCATGAGCACTCCCTATTTGTCTCATTTGGTTTCAAAATTAACTCTCTCCTTTTGATCCATCCCACTTGATTTTCTAAAACACAGCCAATTTATTGATAGGCCTATCTTTGAATTCTTTAGAGACAACAACTGCCTACTTTAATCGAGAGTATTCTTAAAGCATTTACTTTCCTTAAGATGTAATTAACTATGGGGGCTTGCCCCCATAGGAAACTGTAGAACCCAATTTAAATAAACCATACATTAGTCATTCATATAAAGTAGGGGAAAAATCTCTGGTATATTTGAAGACCCATCATTCCCTATGAGTCCTTATTAGGTGATTATGTCCATTATGGGGTAGTGACTTCTATCTTTCGAGATAGTATAATATTCCTCAATGTTGTACCCAATTATCTCAATAAGTACACCCTCAAATTTGTGTGGTGTTCCCCATATACAAACCCAAATCAAAACACCAAAAATAAACACCACAGTCATTTGATCAAGTCAACCTTTAACCTAAATAAAATTTAAACTAGCCAAAACTCATCATACACCAAATTGATTAAAACCATTGATTCACACCAGCCCATAATCAATGTTTGAACATGACTTGGCCATTAATTGAGCCAAACCAAACTTAATTGGCCATCTGGCCCAACTTGACCCAAATTGGCCTAAAAGGCCAAAATGGGTCAAATCATAATCTAACCCAAATTGATTGCACCTAATGGTTCAAGTTCATTCCAAATTGATTATTGAACTTGACCAAAGCCATAATTGAACCCAATTTGACCAATTAGTCAACTTGACCCAAACTAGCCCAAATTGACCTAAAGGGTCAAGTTGGCCAAAATTTAAATTAAATCTAAATTGATTCAAATCAAAGCTTACAATCATTTTCAATTAACCAATTGAACATGAACCAACACCTAACCCAACATAATTTGGTCAATTTGGTCAACTTTACCAATTTGACCCATTTGATTATAAATGAGCCAAAATCAAACTTAGGCCAAATTAATTGAAACCACTTGAACCAAAACTCTTCAAATTATCATTTGTACCTAACCCGAGCCTTAGTTTGACCCAATTTGACCAATTTGTCAACCTAACCCAACATGACCCAATATTAATCCATTTGACCAAATGAAGACAAAACCCATAAAATCAACCCATGAGACTTTGAAAGCTGACCAAACCTGACACAAACCCATCTTGGGTCAACCTAAAATTAGCCCAATCCATTTAGAGCTAAGTCCAATGCAAATCCTCCATGGATCCTTTCCCACATTGGATTCTTTCCTCAAATGGTAAAGTCCACTCTCATCTCATCCTTGGAAGCCATCAAACTTCCAAATAGGGGATCACCTAAGCCACTTAGCCCACTCTAAGTGGGCTAGGCTTGCCATGGACCAAAGGGAGATGAGCTAACTCAACTCTCTCCCAAATCAAGAACTAAAGGATCAAGGGAGAGACCACTAGCCCACATCAAGCCTTGAGCCACCTCCCACTCCTTCCTCCAACCAAAATGTGCTACGTGGAATTTATTGAGACTCCTATGGTGCTCGGATGATTGTTGGCCAGCCAAAAAAATGGGAGGCAATCTCCTCCATCCAGCTTAGCCAATTGAGGGGTATACCCCCTCAATTCTCGCAGGAAATCACACCATTCGATTCATGAGAGCTCCAAAGATTGAAACGAAATGCCCTAGCACCTCCCACAACATTTCCAAGCCTTCCCCACTTTGGATTTTCCTCCCTCGTGTGCAGCCAAAATAGGGGAGCTCGATCTCGATCCAAGCTTGCTCATTTCTCAACCAAACTTCAATTCTACTTACACACACCTTCCACATACCTCATCGAAGCTACCCAAGCTCCAAAGCCACTAGAGGAGGGAATTCGATCAGGACCGAAGCTCCAAAGCTCGATCCTTGGCCTTCTAAGCTATCTGAGTGGAACCAATCCAATTGCTGCTCAATAAGGCCTCATCTACTGAGAAGCTTGCTCAAGCATATGAGCCACCAGTCTCAGCTCTAGTGAGGTAATTCCATGAAAATTAATCTCTAGCTTAAGTGGTGTTGGTCTTTTATGAAGAAAATTTGCATGTGAGTCCATCCTAGCCATTGGATCCTTGTGGATCCCTCACGCGAAGGTGTGGGTTGATTTTGGAATGAATCTGAGCTCGGGTGAGCTCAAATAGAGCGATCTATTGTGGATGTGCTCAGTCATTCATCGCTCGCGGGAAGGAGGATCACGGGCCATCCATTTTGTATGATTATAATGGATAACTGTGATCAAATCACGCTAGATCCATCTATTTTCTCCCTTCTCGCCGTGAGATTAATTTGTTTGATAGATCGACGGTGAAGATCAATCTGCTTTGCACAACCGACTCAACCACGGATGTGACTACTTAAATAGCCAATCCCGTAGTGCCACATGGAAAGCACACCACATCAGCACGCCGCATGGTGCCGATGGGATTAGGCTTAATTAAGGCTAATAAATTGGTTTTTAAGGCTGGAACTTCTATAATTCATAACTAATTATAGAAATATCCAAAAAAAATATAAATAATGGCTCATTTTAAAGGTATTTCAGAGGGGAATCAATTAAAATTATTTTTAATTAATTTTGAACATTAATTTTAGCTTAATTAGGGTTTAATTGAAATTTTATTTAGCCAAATTACTCCCTAATTTATTAATCAATCAATTTCAAACTTTCTGAGAATGTTTAGGGGGATGACCTCTGCCTCCCCTATTTTTCTTGGAATTTATTGGTTGATTAATTGGAAAATTGATTGTTTAAGCCTTAATTATCTTCTTAACTTAATTAAGTGATAATTAAGCATGTGAATAGTAACTAATTAACAAATTGGACCCCTTAGTCACTGTTGAACAGTGGGAAGATTTAGGGAATTGGATTGGGGCTTCTCTCCTAATCTTGCCCCTAAGTTTCCTTCTCTTTTTCAACCAAAATGCTAATTAATGATTAATTAACTAATTAATGGATTAATTAGTTAAATTGAAACTCAAATCATACCAAGTCATGTTTGATTAAGTAAGAGTTTTATGGAATTAGGTTGGGACCTCTTTTCCAACCTTTTTCCTTAAGCCCATTTCATTTCAAAGGATAATCAATTAAATTTGTTAATTAAGTAAAGAGGAATTGATTAATGTATTAATGACTTGATTAACCTAATTAAAGGGTAATTTCATCTGATTTCCCTTAATTAATCCATGGGTAGAGCTTTAGGTGTTCAATAACATAAAGAGAGTTAATGAAATTATGGTTTGCCCATATGTGTGGAAAACCATAAAAGTAAGTGAGTATCTTAAGCTTAATTAATCAATGATTGTGAGCTAATTATATTAGGCCCCTTTTATTTCATAGGAGCATTGCTATTTACTTTTCAATTCATTTGCATATTATATTGGCTCATAATCATTTGATTAATTACCTTAAGGTAACATCGGTAAGGGTTTAATTAATTGATTTAATTCATACCTTAACCTAATTAATCCATAAAATCAACTTAGTTACCTTTTCATTAAATCAAGCTAACTCACACATGAAATGGGATTAAGATTAGCTAGCCTTCTTCTCACTATTTCTTAAATCAAAATCAAACATGAAATTAAAAATCACATTAAGAAATTTTGGTTTATTTTAAATGAGCTTATTTAATATGATTATCCTTAAGAGTTAATTGGATTGAATAAAATCATGTGCCTATGTCCCTTTATTTCTTTCCAATCTTATTAAATGTTGTATGTCACTTAATTCATGCATTCATCTCTTGCAAAAAATCAATTAAATTAAATGGTTTTCTTTATGTCAAGCTTGCATGTGTTGATTTAAATTAATATATGTGTGGATGTTATCATCATTAAGTCCAAATCTATTTTTCAAAACTTATAAATGAATGATTATATACGCTATGAATGCTAGTTATAAATACATAGGAGATGTATTTGATTATAGCTTAAGTGTATGAAGTGATGTTTCTTTTCTTTCATTCATACATTGATTTGTTTAAGTAAGAATATTAATGGGTATATAGCTTAGACATCCCGAGAATACGAGGCTTTAGTTAGCCCCAAGGAGGTCATGTGAATTTGACCCATTTGACCTATATGAATCCAAAAAAACCAAAATTAAATCCAAAGCAAATTGAACCAAACCAATGACACCAATACACTCCAAATGGATGTGAACTTGACCCAACCCTTAGTTTGACCCAATTTGATCAATTGGTCAACTTGACCCAACTTAACCCAATTTAACCTAAATAGGTCAAATTAAGCCAAATCAAACTAAATGAACTCTAAATCACATAATATTTAGGCTAACCCACTTTTGACCCATTTCAAATCTGTCCAAATCAAATCCACTGCCAAATGACCAAGATACCCTTGGACTAAGGGCATCACATGAGGAAAATCACTTGTCCAAATGGTCATTTCTCTTCCTTGGCCACTTGACACCCATCCATTGGTCCATTTAGGCACCAAGGACTTTGGTTAACCTAACCCAATGGTGGTTGGGTCAGCCATGACTCATGGGGAGGTGAAATCACCTCTCTATTCCTATTGGAACACTTGGAAAGCCATAGGACACCCACTACTCTAGTGGCAGCCACTCTCACATCCTCCTCCATTCAAAGGAAACTAGCTAACATGATTCTTTGACCAAATCGAGCTCCCCTTGATAACCATTTGATCAAAATGGCTAAATAAGGCTAGCCGTCCAATCCAAAGAATGGGGTATACCCCCCTCATCCTCACTCAAACCAACACACTCTCACTTGATTCAACCCTAGCAGCCAAGAACACACATCCCAGAGCAATTCCCAAGGCTTCTCGAGCTCCCCGACTGCTCATCTCTCAGTTTTACAAAAAACTTAAACATGGGAGCTTGAATTTGATTGTCATTTCCTCAAACCTCCACCAAAGTATAATTAACTTTGCACACACTATCCTTGGAGCCAGATGAGCGAGAATGAATCATTTCCCAACCTTCCAAGCCACTAGAGATAGGACTTCGATCAAGACTGAATGCTCAAAGGGAGGAGCTTGGTCCATAGAGCAAACCACCATAAATCAAACCTCGTGCAGCTCAATAGGGCTTCATTTCTATCAAATGAAGGTTCCTCAATCATTGGAACTCCGATCACAAGCTCCAGTGAGGTATGCCATTAAAACTGATCCATGATTGAAAATAGTTTGAGTTTGAGTTTTGTAAAGGAAATTTGTGTTTGAACCCATCATAGCTGTTGGATCCTTGTGGATCCTTTGTACGAAGGTGTGGGTTGAGTTTGGAGTGGATCTAAGCTTGGGTGAGCTTGAATTGAGCGATCCATGGTGGATGGGCTCGATCGTTCATCACTCATAGAGATAGATCATGGGTCATCCATTTTGCGTGATTGGAATGGATGGCCCTGATCTGATCATGAGTAGAATCCTTTTAATTTTCCTTCAGAACTGCGGATCTAATCATGGCCGTCTGATCTTAGATTGGACAGTGCATGGGAAAGCACATCCACCATAATCTGAGTTAACATCTCGATTTGACAACTTAAATAACCAATCCCATCGTGTCATGTGGAAAGCGCATTGCGTCAGCAGCCATTTGGCTGACAGGATTAGGGAGTTAATTAGGCTTAATTAATCTAATTTTAAGGCTATAAGTTTTAATATTCATAACTACTCCTAAAAAAATCCAAAAAATATAAACGAGGGCTCATTTTAAAGGTATTTCAGAGGAGAATCCAAAAAAATTATTATTAATTAATTTTTGACAATAATTTTTTGCTTAATTTAAGTTTAATTAAAAATTTAATTAATCTAATTACTCTTTGATTAATTATCCAATTAATTTCAAAATTTCTAGATATGTTTGGGGAATGACCTCTGCCTCTCCTATTTTTCTTGGAATTTAATGGATAGTTAATTAAGAAAATTGATTGATTAAGCCTTAATTACTCTTTTAACTTAATTAGTGATAATTAATCAAATGAACAGTGAATTGATCAATTAGTTAAGTTCATTAGCATCTGTTAATAGTAGAGAAACTTAGGGAAATGGATTGGGACTCCTCTTCCAATCTTTAACTTAAGTCTTCTCTACTCCCTCTTTAAAATAATTAATTGAGACTCATTAATAAATTAATTAATCAAATCAATCAAAACCCAAATTATATCTGAACTTTATTAATTAATTGAAAAGATTTAGGGATTGACACTTAGGCTTCCTCCTTTGTCTCTTTCCCTAAGTCCATTTCATATTATTAATTAAGGATAATTAGGATTTAACTAGATAATTAATGAACTTAATTAACTTGATTAAACCTACCTTTCCTAATTGCCTCTTGGGTAGATCTTTTGGTGTTCAATAACCTAAAGAGAGAGCTAATGAAATTATGGTCAGTTCACATGTGTGAGAAAACCATAAAACTAATTAAGTGAGCTCCTTGTGCTTAATTAACTATTAATTATGAGCTAATTGCATTAAGCGCCTTTCATTTCTTAAGAGCATTGCTAATTTACTTTTCCATGTGGTTGCATCTCATGTTGGCTCATCATTATTTAGTTAATTAACTTAAGGTGATGTAGGTAAGGGTTAATTAATTGATTTAATCCATACTTAACTTAACCAATCCATAAAAATCACCTAATTACTTTTCATTAAATCAAATTAACTCACACATGGGGAATGAGATTTTGGATTAGTAAACCTTTTTCACATTTCTTAAATCAAATCAAACATAAATATCAAAAATGGCTTTAACAAACTTTGGTTTATTTTAAATGAGCTTGTTTAATATGATTGTCCTTAGGACTTAGTTGGATTGAATGAAATTACATGCTTGTGTTTCTTTATTTATTTCCAATCATGTTAAATGGTTGTATGCCACTTGTATTCATGCATTCATTTCTTTCAAAATTAATCAAATGAAAATGATTTCCTTTATGTCAATTTGCATGTGTTGGCTTAATTAAGAATATGTGTGGCTATTATTACTATTTAATCTCAAATGTATTTTTAAAAGTTTATTAAAAAATAATAATACTATATGTTGTGACTTTAGTTACATATACATAGGAGGTGCATGTGAATATAAGTTTAGTGTATGAAGTGAAGTCTCTTTCTTACATTCATGTGATGATTTGCATAAGTTTGAATGTTAATGGGTATATTAATCTGGACATTTCGAGGATGCACGGCTTTAAGTAGCCCCAAGGAGGTTTCTACCTCACTCCCAGGTGCAGAATAATGGTGACGTACCTGTTTGATTTCATTCTTATGTATTTTGATATTAGAATTTAGATAGAACTTTAATTCATTTACACAAATAAATTAAATAAATCAAATTATACTTTTGCATGATTATTCATTTTTATAGTTGTCCATACATTTATATGTATTTAAGAATAGTGAGTATATTAGTCTGGACATTCGGATGCACAACTTTAAGTAGCCCCAAGGAGGTTCCTACCCCACTCCCCTAGTGTAGAACAATGATGATGTACTTACTTAAGACTTTCATACATTTGAATGTGTACTTAGCTAATGAATGAAAACTATAAATTTCTATTAAAATGACATGCATTCATATTTTGTTCAAGTGGTTAGATTGATTAGTCATATGATTTAGAGTTCTTTTCTTATGCTTTTCTATAAGAATTTAGATAGTGCTTTAAATTAATATGACAAAATAATTTAACCAAATGAAATATCAATTCCAAGCACATTTGCTTACATTCATCATTTAAGTGAGCTAAAATACAAATTGTATTTATAATTATGTTTAGGACTTAATCATATGCATGTTATGTATGATGGAAAGAAACGGACAAACATGTATTATGTGATAGTAGTTCATTCCAATTAATCTTAAGATGTTGTGGTGAAAAATATTTCTGCCTTCATCTATCCCCTTTTGGAAAGAGGATAAATGAAAAAAATATAATGCACTTGATAGGATGCAGAGTAGATGTTCTTATCAGGGTGATCGGGTACGACATTGAGGAGAAGCATACTATCTCGAAAGATAGAAGCCACCACCCTACAATGGACCTAATCACCTCAATAAGGACTCCTAAGGACTATGGGTCTTTGGAATGCACCAGAGATTCTTCCCCTAATTTACATGAAAAAGTAAAGCAGGGTTTATTTTAAATTGGGTTTGTTAAGTTCCCTACAGGGGCAAGCCCTCATAGTTAATTACATTATAAGGAACAAAATTACTTAGGAATACTCTCAATTAAGATAAATGATTATTGTCTCCAAAGATTTTGAAAAGGTAGGACTATCAATCGATTGGTTTATTTTTAGAAAGTCAAGTGGGATTGATCATGAGGAGGGAGTTCTTATTGAAGCCAAATGAAAATAAGTAAGGGATACTTAAGATACTAGGAAGCCTAGTAAGCATCCCGAACTACCCTATGGTTGGGCTTTATATTTTTGAAATTGAATTAATTTATTTGAGTTGAATTTTTATTAGAAATGTAGGGCTTTCAATTCCATGATACAAGGTCACGAAAATGCCTAAGAGGTAAGGATTTATGCTTATAGCCTGCAAAGGGGGGAAGCAACCTCAGAACCTAAATCTAGGGAACTTTGGCGAGGGCCAAAAGCACGACTTAAATCTAAGGTGAAAATGGGTATCTGGTTTGCCTCCACAAGAGAGGATAAACGACCCGACTGTTGGACTTACAACTGCCTGGGGATTTCCGCCAGCTAACTCCTCGTACTGTTTTAAAATATGTAGGCAAGTCAAATGTTTATGCAAGATAGCAAGGTTGTTATTTATTTAGAATGAGACTAAATCTTTAAACACACTCCATAAGAGATTAGATCTTGTAAGGGCATGAATAATGACTTAAATATAATGTAAATTTTGTTATATTTTATTTTTATTTTGGACAATCAACTTGACACAAGCTTTAGGATTCTTTATGCATAATGCGTAAGAAATTAGATTATGGGCCAAAATTAGCAAGATAAGAAGGTGTGTTTCCACCATGGCTTTCATAGGTCAAGCCAAGTTCTCTAGCAAAAGTGAAGCCCTCCAATCAAGAATGAAACAATATACTTTTTATGCATGATGTTAGAAAAGTAAGACAATTTTTAGCTAAGGGGTTGCTAATTCTTTTATCTTGTTTTATAACCAAAGCTTTAGGTGAGGTTATGAGTTATTTATTTTTTTGGTTTTGAGTTGAATAATTTGGTAGAAGATTTATTTTTCCCTAGGAGCTTCATCGTCATCCAAGCCATACATCAAAGCAAGGAAGAAACTAGGAAAGATGCCATCTTAATGCCCAAGTTAACTAAACATCAATCAATTTATGAAACTTGCACAAAAGAATAAAAAGCCATTTGTGGTCGGGCTCCACAGCACAAACCCAAAATAAATTAGGTAGCCGAGCTCTACCTTTATACAACTCAGATTACAAATGAGTTAATTACAATTAAGCAAGAAAATTCATATTATGGGGGTCATCATTCTTCATTTCTTCATTCTTCGATTCTTTTTTGTTCTTCTTTTCTTCTTTCTTCTATGGTTCCTTCTTTTGGATGGCTGGAATGTGGATGCTCCAAAAGATTCACATGATACATAAGATGAGATCTTATGACAAATGCTCATCCTAATCCCCCGTAATAATCATTTCAAAATCCTAATTATAAAAAGTACATGAAAATGTGAAAAAGGAAATCTAACAAATACCTGCAAAATAGAGATTAGCTAAATAAACCACACAAATCCCAAGCATGTATAAGCTTGAATTTGACTTAGCACCCCACACATGGGCAACCAAGTCCACCTGGCCTATTTTGGATTATGATTAGGGGTAGAAGCACACAGCAAAAGTAATTTTATATTTTTATTACAACACCCCTTAAGTACAATCCCCTGCAAAAGACAATGATTAGAATAAATCACCCTACCATTCAGTCTACGCACACACACCCTAATATTCAGACTAGAAATACTACATCACAAAATAAAAGAAAACATCAAACCATGCACTTCCTAACCTAAAGCTAGAAATGGTGACTTAGCTTAATGTGTGTGCCATTTAAGGTTTGTGTGATATGCTTAGCTATTGCTTTTAGGTTAAGATTTCCTAAGTATGAAAATTTTCAACTTAGAGGATGGTTTTATTTAAATTTTTTAATTAATTTAGTTGATTTTTATTTGATGATTTGTTTAGGTTTGAATGAACCTACAATTAATTACTAAGTTGTAAAGAGAGGGAAAACAGAAGATAACTTCTCTTTCCATCCCTACCTTAAGTAATTTCTAAAGTAGATTCATACTTTATTTTTGTTTAGTGAATATTTTTTATGTGTTTTAATTAATCCTAAGTTTAGATTTTTTCTAAATAAACCTATTAAAAAAAGACATTTTAAGATTAAGTAAAGTGAAATACTATTTCAAAATACACATAACTTCACTTTTTTTCCCAATATGTGTAACATGCATATGGATGAATCCTAAGTATATCTATACATGAAAATGGAAATGTTTAGCACACTTTATGATGAATGCTAAGAAATATTATTTAAGAAAATTGGGATGCTTTATGATGCATGATTTTCATTAAGTAGAAAAAAAGGGGATTTCTTTTGTCCATTTTTCATATGCACACATATATGTATGAAAGGCATAAGTGAGTATGATGCCATTATTAGTACTAGGGGTGTAAGGCGCAAGACCTACTTAGGGCTACTTAAAGCCTCGCAATGCCGGGGTTGTCCAGACTAATATACCACTTTCCTTAAATACATTCACATGTACAAAAAAAATGAATGGAAAAAGAAAGATGCAAAAGTTTATGTTTATTTGTTTGATTTGTTTATTCAATTTATATGTGTAAGTGTGGATGTATTTCTTAAGTACTAACATAGGAATGAATAGGAATAGATTTAAGTAAGTGTTGTGTTCTTTTCAAATGAACTATACACTATGCCAAATCCTATTCAAAACTATGCTAAAAGAATAGAGAAAGAAAGCCATACTATAGACATCTTTATATTTTTACTCACATGCATGCTTATAAATGATCATAAGTAGTGTACCTTTCAATTTTGATAATTTATTTATGAGTTTTGAAAATAATTTTATAATTAATAGTGATAATAGCCACTTCATATTCTTACTTTAGCCAAAACATACAATTTAACATAAAGGAAACATTTTATTTTTAATTTAATTTTTAAAAAAGCATGAATGCCTAATTTTCATATGACATACACATTTAGCATGTTAGGAAAGAAAGAAAGTAATGAAAGCAATATAAGTTCATCCACCCTAATTAATTCCTAAAGACAATCTATGAATAAGATTATTTAAAGTAAATTAACTTTGTTTTAAAGAGAGTTTGGATTTTGTTTGAGTTTGATTTCAATTTGAGAAATGTGAGATGAGTTTGCTGGTCCTAACCCATTCTCCCATGTGTGAGTTATTTAAGTTCAATTTTTAGGTGATTAGATCTATTTTATGCTTTGGTTAGGTTAAGGTGTAAATTAAGTGTGTTAATTACCCCTTACCTACACCACTTTAACATATTTATTCACATAATTATGAGCCAATGTATGACATAAAATCACACAAGGAATTTAAATCAGCAATGCACCTAAGAAAGAAAGGGCCTAATGCAATTGACTCACACTTAGTAATTAATTAAGCTAAAGAGTTTAATTTAGGTACTTTCATAACCCTTCCCACACATGTGGGTTAGAATTTGTTTTCCTTATGCTACTTAGGTTATTGAACACCTAAGCACCTACCCAAGATGAATTGATAAGGTTATGGAATGTTTTGATTTTTTTTGTAAAATTTTGATTAATGAAGCCATTTTATTAAGTGATTGAATTATTTAATTAATTTTTCACCTTAATTAGATTTTAATCCAAATGAAATAAACTTAGGAAAAAGATATGGGAAAGCACCCCTAATCTCATTCCCTAAGTCGATTCACTATCCTAAGGTAATTAGCAAAATTAATTAGTGAATTTATCACTATTTAAAAGGTTAATTTAATCATTCAATAGATTATGAGAGTAGTTAGGAATGAGAAAAGAAATTACCATAATTAAGCCATTAATAAATTCCAAGAAAATCATGGGAGGTAGAGGTCATCCCGCTTAATCAATCTTAAGAAGTTTGGAATTAATCAGTGGAATAAGTAGGGAGTAATTAATGTAATTACATTCCCAATAAAACCCTAATTCAGAAATATCACTGTAAAAATCAATTGAAATTAATTTTAGAATATTCTCTTTGAATTATCTTTCCAATGCTTTTTATTTTGTATTTTTATTATTTTTCTACAATTAGTTATGAATATTTGAATTTTCCAAGCTTATTAGGTAATTAATCCCTAATTATGTGACTAATCCCGTCGGTGCCATGTGGACCGCTGACGCGATGAGCTTTCCACGTGGCATGATGGGAGAGGTCACTTATGTTGTCACATCATAGTGCCACGCCGGGCTACGCGCTTTCTCCCCATCCGTCCGATCAAAGATCGGATGGTTGAGATAAAGCCTGTGGTATTAAAGGATTAAATCAGAGATCCTATGCGTCTAGATCATGACCGTCCATCTTAAATGTGCGGATGGATGACCCATGATCCATCCCTGAGTTCTCCTGTGAGAAAGGGCAACCGTCCACTATTAATGGAAAGATCCGAGCTCCATTGAGCTCAAACTCAACCCACACCATCATCATGCAAGGGGATAAAGATCTAACAGTTCATTTCACTTGGGGTGAAGCTTTCCTTTATAAAGGACAAAAGAAAATTAAAATTATGCTCGATTTTGAATAGTACCTCACTGGAGGCTATCACCTGTGCTCAAATTCGATGAGGTAACTTCGTCTAGTGGAGACAAAGCTCTGTTGAAAGTTTCAAGCCTTGGGGTTGAGTAGATCTCTTTATGGACCAAGCTCACCTTCAAATCCTTGCAGCCTTGGTCGAAGTCCCACTCCCCTTGCCTTGAGAACTTGGATTAAGCTTTAGGCAAGTTCGATTGTGTCCTCTGATGAAGCTTGCAAGAGGAATTGAGCTCTAGTGGAGAGTTGAGTGAGATAGAATTTCACTTGAACTCCCATATTTTTGGTTTGAAAAAATCCAAATGGGTAAATAGAAAATTCTTAGGAAACCTTGGGGGAGCTTGGAATCACTTCTTCTGAGTTCTTATGCTTCAATCGAATATGAGATCATTGAATTCAAGTGGAATTAGGGGGACTATATCTCCCCCTTGGTGAATCAGACGACCAAGCAAGGCTTTATCATTTTGATCCAATACACCTCCTTGAGTGGGGTTTTTAGGCCATTTAGGGTGGCATTGCATTCGATTTGGCCGGAGAGAGGTAGTGGAGGAGTGCCATGTGCTTGAAATGGGTGGAGGAAGGATTCCCATGTGCTTATTTCCATGGGGGTGGTTAGTTTTGACCTTGGGTTGGGTTTGGCTGACCCAAAAACATTGGGTCATGTGCACCATGTCCATTAGTGACCATTTGGTCCATTAAGAGGATGTCAAGTGTCCATGAAAAGGAATTGACCTAATTCTAAGTGGTTATGATTTCAGGTTACCCTATGGCCTAGGGGTAAAATGGTTATTTGACCTTTATTTTAATTTTAATATGTTTGGTATGATTGAAAAATGGGTTGGACCAAGTTTCAATAAATTTGGAGTTGATTTGATATGATTTGGTTCATGTTGACCCATTTTGGTCAAAATGGGTCAACTTGGGTCAAGTTGACCAATTGGTCAAACTGGGTCAGACCAAGGGTTGGGTCAAGTTCAGATGTCCATTTGAAATATTTTGGCATCATTGGTTTAGTTCAATTTGATTTATATTTGGATTTGGTTCAATTGAATTCATTTAGGTCAAATGGGTCAAGTTGACCTATTTGACCTATTTGACCTATTTTGGTTAGGTCATGGTTGGTTTAGGTCTATTTGGTCATTTGAAATGTATTGATATCTTTATTTTCAATCAATTTTGGTTTAATTTGATTTTGGCTCAATATGACCTTTTAGGTCAAGTTGGGTTCATGGTCAATTGGGCTAGGTTGGGTTTAGTTGGCCAATTGAGGCTTTGGTCAAGTTCAAAAAATCATTTGGAATGAACTTGACCCATTGGTTTCAATAAATTTAGCTTAGATCAAGTTTTGACGCATTTTGACTTTTTAGGTCTAGTTGCATCAACTTAGGTCTAGTGGCCAGTTGGGCTAGATTAGGCTCAAATGATAATTTGGGCAAGTTCAAACATTGATCATGAATAAGTTTAGATCAATGGTTCCAATTAATTTGGCCTACAGTGGATTATGGCTTGTTTAGGTTTTATTTTGGTCAAATGTTGACTTGGTCAATTCTTAGGTTTGACTTAGTTTGACCCAATTTGAGTGATTGATCATCTCATGATGATTGTTGCTCACAATGCGAGGCTTAGTTCAATCCAATTTGGTTAGGATTAGAATTTGGCTCAAAAGGGGTACTTTAGGTCACTTTGGGTCAAGTGAGCCTAAGTAGGTCAAATGGCTTGGTCAAAGCTTGATTTTAGTTTGATTAAACTCACATATGGACTTATGATTGAAATATAAATCCATTTGCAAGTGGTTTAGAGTCAAATGGGTTTTGATTCATTTGATAATTTCAAGTTCAAGAGGGTGAACATGAGTTTGACTTGGGTTTGATTTTTGGATTTAGTTTTGGTTTGATGATTGAAGTTTATGTTTATATTTGGATTTATGATTGAAGGATTGATTGAATCATGAAGATAAATCAAGGGTTTGACTTGATTTGAATTTGATTTGGCAAAGTTCAAGATTTTGACTTAAAAGGCTTAGGTTGGATTTTGGTTGAATTTGAGTTTGAGTTTTGAATTGATTTTTGGTTTGATGTTTAAGGTTTATATTTATATTTTGATTCATGATTGTAGGATTTATTGAATCATAAGTCCATGAGAGGGAGTCAAAGGGCTTAGGAAATATTTTGGAGTTTGGAATCCAATCATGGGCTTCAATCATAAGTTTTAATTATTTGGAATTGATTCATGATTTGATAAAATCCATTGAATTAGTTCAAGGTTTGAGTTAGAGTTGGAGTTGATATGGGTTTGGAGAAAATCAATCAAGTTGGAATTGATTTGAATTTGACCTGAAGGGAGGAAGTGAGGATTTGGTTTAAGCTATAGGATAGGCAAATTTTCGTAACACCCCTAAGGCATGTCCTCTTCCTATGGTTAATTCTCCTAAGTCTCTGGTTAGGTTGAGTGTCCACCTAATCACTAGATGTGTCTTAAGACTAAGGAACTCTTAAAGTCTAAGAGAAGTCCTATGTCTAAGATGGAGGGGTTGAGAGCTCATCCTAAAAATGAGGTCAACAAAGGGTGCCCAATAGGTGTGGTGTGATTGACAAGGAACACCACACGTATTGGTGTTGAACGAAATGATCAACAACACTGAACAATCATAAGCACTAACAAAAATGATCTACTCCAAACCTAATGTGTAGAAAGAATCCAGAACTTAGTGCAATGTGACTCTACTCATGTCAAGGACATAAGAGAGTGAAGAAGGAATCCAGTAGGAATAGAGTATGTGAGCCTTCCACTACGAAAATAGGTTCAAGTCATCCACTAAGGGATAAGGGGTTTGATTGAGTCTCACTAGGAAGAAATTGATTTGATTTGTTTAATTATTTAGTTGTTTGTTTGATTGACTCCACTAGGGGAGATTGATTGGATTTGTTTTAGATTTTTAAAATTTGGATTTTGGGATGGGCCCTATTGGTTTGCAATAGATCACACTGAGTAGGAGCCATGGAGGCCTAGACTTAACTCAGATTTATCAATCTAAAGGGATAGTCTACTAAACACATAGTAGGACTAGCCAAACAAAGGGATGCTTTTCAATGTGCAATGGTCAAGTTAGGAAGAAAGCGGGGACTCACATCTTCTAAAATAAGAGGCCACTTGGGTGATCAGATGGCAAGGCAATAGATCGAACCCAACCTAAGGCTGACTATTGAGTGAATGCCACTGGGGGACTTAAATCAACTCAAAGATAGTCTACATTAATTTCATTCTTTAAATTGTTTTGATTAATTCTGTTGGTTTGCAATGGAATGCACTGAGTAGGGGCCATGGTGGCCTAGGCCTAACTCAGATTTACCAATCCAAGGGGAGTAGTCTACCAACCATAAGATAGGACTATCCAACCAAATGGATGCCTTTTGGTTTACAATGGTCAAGTTAAAGAAAGCGGGGACTCACATCTTCCAAAATAAGAGGCCACTAGGATGATCGATTGGCAAGATAATAGATCGAACCAAACCTAGGGTTGACTATTGAGTGAATGTTACTGAGGGACTTAAATCAACTCAAAGATAGTCCAGATTAATTTCATTCTTTAATTTTTTTATGGAATTCCATTGGTTTGCGATGGATCACACTAAGAAGGAGCTTATACTAGCCTAGACCTATCTCAGATTTATTGAACCAAAGGGAATAGCTTCCCGGGCGATGGGAGAAC
The DNA here is from genome assembly GCA_021442155.1 of Cymbidium sinense. NCBI lineage: Eukaryota > Viridiplantae > Streptophyta > Magnoliopsida > Asparagales > Orchidaceae > Cymbidium > Cymbidium sinense. The sequence goes on along the minus strand of CM038215.1, from coordinate 140,022,656 downwards.
TACCGACCAAAGGAGTGCCTTTTGGTTTGCAATGATCAATTCAGGGGAAGAAGTTCAGTGACTCACATCTTCCACCACAAAAGACCACTGGGGTGATCGATTGCTTTGGGCAATAAATTGAACCTGACCTAGGGCTGCCCGTTGATTTGCGATAGTCATGCTAGAAAGAATGTGTGATAGTCTTACATCTTCCAAAGTGGAATGACTGCTGGGGTAACTTGTTTGTGGCAAAAAAAGATTGAACCTGACCTACGGGCAACTATGGAGTGAGTACCGACCCAGAGATTTATCTCAACTCCGATAATCAAGCAATTCCTATAGGGAGTTTTGTTGACACTGCCCTAAAGATAAGATGACTGCTCGAGAAAAGGGGCCCTTTGGGGGCTTGAATTCCTAATCCACAAGAAAATATTTTTGTTTGTTTGTTTAGTTTATTTTAACATGGACCTTGTTGATTTATGAGGGATCAAATTGAGAAGGAGCTTATATTAGCCTAGACCTATCTTAGATTTACTAAACCAAGGGAGAATCATGCATTGAACAAATTCTCCAACCACAGGGGTGGATACTGAGAAAGGAGGATTGTCCAATCCAAGAGTAACTTGAGTAGTGTCTAAATGGGGTCACAAAGGACGTGATCCAAATAGAATGCCTGTAGGGAGAGGGGCGCTAAGGGCTTGATCCAAAACCCTGGAGAAGATGACATGGCTAGTCATATATCAAATAGGTATTTGGTGGCCAACTCAAGGAGAAAGCATGGGGACTCACATATGTCAAGAGTGGTGTATCCACCGGGTGAGTCATTAGCATAGCAAACATCAACCAACCTAAGGTGCCCATCAATTTGAAATAATTATCCTAGGAAGAAAGCCTGAGGACTCACATCCTCCTATAGCAGAACTGATTGCTGGGATAGTCTGTCTTCGGCTCGACAGGTGCTATTCAACTTAGGGAGACTACTGAGTGAATGCCATTGGAGGACTTATATCAACTCAAATATAGTCAAGAGGAAAGGAACCTCTAGGGGACTTATCCTAAACCTCAAATATACTCGACCTAGTTAGATCATGCGATTAGTTCAAGAAGAAATCTCGGGGACTCACATCTTCTTAAACAAAGTTAACATGAGATAGCTTACTGGCTGGGTAGTGAAGACTACCAAAGTAACAAGGCGCTCATCAGTTTATAATGGTCAAGTTAGGAAGAAAGCACAGGGACTCACATCTTCCAAACAAGTGACCACTGGAGTGACATACTAGCGAGGTAGCATGTAAACCTAACTAGAGCAGCTAATGAGTGAGTGACACGGGGGTTTGCTCCCACATCAAACTAGCTCGAGACAAAAGATATGTGTATTTTTGTGCTTATGTTAAAGGGAATAAGATGCCTTTTGGGTTCTCTCACACCTATTCTGAACACACTTGGGGAATTTGATGAAATGGTGCCATAGATGGCAACCAAGAATTCCCATTAAGAAAGGATGCCACTCGGGTTCTCTTACACCTAACTCAGTTGTGCTAATCGAAATAGGATGCCTCTTGGGTTCTCTCACACTTATTCTAATAGCACCAGGAGATTGTGTTTGATTTTGTTGTAAAAGAGGGACATGGATGGCATTGGGGGACTCTTACACCCATCCTAGACATGTCACGGTGGATTCACAAGACAAGCAAACAATGCTTTAAAAGAAGAGAAGATTTTGATGAAATGGAATCAAATTTTTATTCTTTTGTTGATAATTATTTTCAAACATATTTTATGGGTAATATTTCTTCAAATAGAGCCCATTAAGTGGAAGCATCGAGTGTTCCCCATTACAATCAATGAGCTGATAAGATCCTCCTTGGTAGGCCTTCTCTTTGACATAAGGGCCTTCCCAAGTGGGTTCAAACTTGCCTCCTATCTTTTAAGGGCAACAATTGGTCTCCTTAGGATTAACATAAATTCTCCTACTTGGAAAGACCTAGGGCGGACCAGCTTGTTGTGAGCTTGAATCATTTTGGCATTGTACAACTTGAGGTTCTAGCACGCCCGTAGGTGACTCTCCTCCAAACCTTCAAGCTCTTCTAACCACAACTTTGAATTCTACTTTGTAGTGATCTTGTTACCTAATGCTATCCTTAGTGACGGGAGTTGAACTTCTAAAGGTAGAATGACTTTGGACACATACACTAAAGAAAATGGGATAGATTGAGTTGGAGTTCGGTATGTGGTGGTAGACCCACAAGGCTTCAACCAACTGCTCATTCCACTACTGTTTGTTGTCATCAAGAGTCTTCTTTAGTATTTGGATGAGAATTTATTGTATGCTTCTGCTAAGCCATTTGCTCTGGGATAGTAGATGATGGAGTATCTCCAATCTATACCGTGTCTTCTGGCAAAGCTATTAATCTTGATTCTTTTGAATGCAATACCATTATTATATATATTTCGTCAGGGCACCCCAAACATATATACGATATGGTTCCTAAAAAAGCACATCGAGATGTGACATCTCTGTGGGATTGCCTCATTGGAAAGCGTGCTAAGATGAATTGATGACCCTTGGAAGAAGAGGATGATAGGACCCACAATGTTGGTACCCCAAAACTCAAATGGCCATGAGGCTAATGTAGGGTGTAGAATGTTAGGTGGTTGGTGTAGGACCACACCGTGTACCTGACATTGATGGAATCTCTTAGCTACATCCATACAATATGTAATCATCGAAGGTCAGTAGTATCCTAGTCTCTTGATCTTTATCTTCATCTTCAGACTGGATTGATGTGCTCCGCATAGACCTGAATGTACCTTGGTTACAATGCCATGGGCTTTATATTTATCTAAACAACAATATAACCATATTTGATCAAAGACCATCGGTGCCATCAATGAGAGAAGAGAGCTCTATTTCACGATGGGCTTATGACTTTTCTTGATGTAGTTTACCAGTGTTCAAATTGTCTATGAATGGTTTCCTCCAATCCAGTTCCTTGTCAATTTTGGCAATGACAACCTCCCCTTTAAGAGAAAGTCTCTCGATGAGTTCAACATCAATAAGGGATAAGACTTGTCTATTTTGGACCCTTATTGGAATGGACTCATCTTCCAGACATGCCAATTTTTTGGCAAGTTTGGCTAAAGCATTTGCTACTGCGTTCTCTGCTCGGGGAATCTTATAGATGGTGACTGAATTTGCACTTCATGGTATACTCATGGTAATGATGAAGCTTGGGTTTGAGAACTTTGTAAGACCCATCAATTTGATTGATGACCAACTGAGAATCACCAAAGATGTTGATGCTCTTGACACACACTATGATAGCTAACTCGACTGACAATCAAAACCTCATACTTGGTTGTTGTTGGTGGATTGGAAAGATAGTATGAGAATCTCATCACACCGATGTCTAGAGTTAAGAGGACTATTCCTACCTCTGCCTTTCCTGGAAGAGTAGATCATGGTGCTTCCTCTTTATGAAAAGAAGCTGCACCATCAAAATACATCTCCCATCGATGGTTGTCAACCTCCCCTAAGTTCATGATTTGTTCATCAGGGAGATCACTAAGCTGAGAATCAGCAGGAAGTGGGTGTGCTGCTAAGAAATCAGCTAGTGCTTATCCTTTTACTGCACGGAGGGGTACAAGTGTGATATCAAACTGCAACATAATCATGGACCATCATGCCAAACATATGGATAGCGTTGGTCGTGTCATGAGATACTACAGTGGATTGGTTCTGGAAATCAAGTTCACCTTATGAGAAAGCATATAGTGTCGTAGCTTTTGGGAGGCAAAGATCAAAGCTAGGCAATGTTTCTCAATGGGTGGGTAGTTTGCTTCAGCAAGAATCAGATGATGGCTGAGGTAGTAGAGAGCACTATCCTTTCCTTCATCATTGGCTTGGTCCAATAGAGCATCGAGAGAGTCATCCAATGCACCAGTGTAAAGGATGAGCCTGTCGGATATGGGTCGCTAGAAGCGGCTTCACCAAATACTACTTGATATCTTCAAAGGTATGCTAGCACTTATCATCCCACTTGAACTTGGTGTCCTTTTTGATAAGTGTTGAGAATGGCTTGCATCTCCTCGATAGGTTGGAAATAAAGCATCTTAGATATGCCAACCATCCTTGGAAGAATCTAAGTTGAGTTAAGCTTTTAGGAGGTGGCATTTCTAAGATAGCTTTGATTTTTTTTGGATCTATTTCTATTCCCTAGTGTCAGACAATGAACCCAAGGAATTTGTCTAAAGCTATTCCTAATGCACACTTCAAGGGATTCATTTTGAGGTTATATTGCCTTAATTGTTCAAAAACTACTCTCAAGTTAAAGAGATGATCTTCCTTTTCTCTGCTCTTGACTACTAGATCATCAACATAGCACTCAACCTGATGATGGATGAGTTCATTGAAGATCTGAGTCATGGACCATTGGTATGTAGCACCAATATTTTTAGGGTCGAAAGGCATGTCCATATAACAATAGATTTCAATCGGGGTTTGAAAAGCAGTGCTGCTTTCATCTTCGGGGGCCATCTTGGTTTGGTTGTAGCCAGATGACCCATCCATGGAGAAAACTGCATGAGATGAGGCAATGTCCACCATTAATTCTAGTATAGGAAAAGAAAACTCATCCTTAGGACATACCTTGTTTAAGTCCCTGAAATCGACACATATGTGAATTTGGCCATTCTTCTTAACTAGGACGACACTGGTTAACCAAGTAGGGTATTTTTCTTCCCTGATGAAACGAGCATTGATCAGTTTCTTAACTTCAGAAATGACCTGTTATTCAATTTCTAATCGCATGCGTCTAGAAGCTTGCTTGATAAGGTTAGCGCTAGGATCTATTACTAGTTTGTGGACTACTACGTCAGGAGATAATCCGGGTAACTCTTCATAAATCCATGTAAAGCAGTCCTTAAACTCAATCAATAGCCTAAATAAGTCATTGGTTTCTTCTTCATTCAAGAACAAATTGATGTATGCGGGTTTTTCTATCCAGGTTGATTTCTTTAAGCTTGTCAATTATTGAATGGATCTCTTCTTCAAATTTTGGTGGTGCATCTTTGATTTGGAGATCATCTGGATCATCTGAGGTTTCAAAACACACATCCTCATCAGAGTTGATTTGATGTGAAAAGAACCTATCGACTTAGATGGTTGGTGACAACCAAATAGTAATCATTCATCATGGGACCCACTCTACCGAATCCTCTGATCTTGATTCCGCTATTTTGTTCCATAGCTTTTTGAAGTACTCTGACCTATGCTTAGACCATGAATAAGGAATCAAACCTTTCTTTGCAAGATTAATAACACAAAGCGAGTACCAATCAAAAGGTAATTCCATCAATTCTTTATATGAATCTTCCTCAAGTTCTACATCATCTTCAGGACTTGAGGATGAGGATCCCAAAAAGAATCTCTTCGGCTTGACATCTCTGGAAGACTGAGGGGCTTCCTTAACTACTAAACCTTCAACTTTTTGAGATGAAAGTGAGGTTAGAGCTAAGGTTCCTAACTGCTTAATAGTTTTACATACATTTGATTCAAATACTTTGCTTTGTTTGGTGGCTCGGTCTTCATCGCTGTCTGGCTTGAGTGTCACCTCTAATGAAACCCACTGAGAGGGGTTGGCTGGTATGCTAATAACATTTGACTAGTCCTTCGAGCTGGATTCCAAGTCTATGTGAATAGTAAGGGTACTTCTATGAACTAGAACATAACCTCTGTTGGCTGATGGCCAACCAGGGGGTCTTCCACCTGGACCTATTACTACCTACCTCGCCTCTGCTAGTGGAGGTCAGTCATCCTACCCACATGTCCATATGATGAAATGAGCGTGTGGAATGTGATATACGACTCTATTTCTTCTTCAATTTCCCTTTCTTGTTCACTTAGATTTTCATTTTTCTTTTCTTTTTTTTTCTTTTTCTTTTTCTTCATTTTCATTTTCTTTTGAGTTTGAATTTTTTCCAAGTTCATGAGAAATGGTGCTTTGAGGGAGATAGTAGGTAGCATCCTCATATATCTCAACCTCTCTAACTGAAAATGGCTTTTCATCTTCTTTGACATAGTACTTAATCCCATCCTTCTAGAATTTGATACATTGATGGAGGGAGGATGGAATCATCTTATTTTGATGTATCCAAGGCCTACCGAGCAAAGCAGTGAATGAAGTATTCGAATCAATGATATAAAACTTGGCTTCAGTCTTCTAGTCACCTATCTCCAAAGGTAACACTATGGAACCTAAAGCCCTCTCCCTTGTTCATTGAATTCTCTCAACATCATTCGATCTCATTAGAGTGTGAAGATGTCGATCCTCAAATAGGCAATAGTCTTTAGACTCATAATGTTCACTAATGCACCTGGATCGATGAGAACTCTGGCAAGTTTAAATCTGCCCATGTCAACTGTAATGTAGAGGGGATAATTGTGCTCCATGTCCCCCAAAGAAGATCATCATCTGTGAAAGTGATTCCCTAAGCTTCTCTGGAATAATGTGCTCCCTCTCTAATAGAGGTCAGCTGAGCTAAGCATATCTCAGGATCAAGGAGAGTCTTGATTAATGATTCCCTCATCTCTTTGGATAAGACAAGGGCATCGTATATGCTTAGCTTAGATGATAACTTTCTTAAGTGAGAGGGCATTGTAGTCCACCTTGGGATGATCCTCCGTAAGCATATCCAAGGGTGGAGCATCCTGTGGAGGGGGTTCTCGATCCTCTGAACCAATGACTTGTTTCCCTCTATCTTGAGGTACTGCCCTAGGAGGTAGAACCTTGCCACTACGAAGATTAACTTTGGTGATCTCTTATGGAAGGGTAATGGAAGATTCTACCTGCACGTCAGACTCACCTACAACTTCTTCTATGGGAACCTTGAAATCAGATGATTCCAAGTCTATCTCAAGAGGAACCCATAGTATTCATAGTAGGAAAATCAAACTCTGAATTAGAAAGGGAAGATAATTATTATAGTTATTATTTAGACTTAAAGAGTTATCATTAGGAATAGATTTAGACAACCTATCAGAAGTGACAAAGATATAATTCAAGCTAGCTTTATTCTTCAATTTCTTGGATTTGATTGGAGGTACATAGTAAAAATCAAGTAAAGTAAGAGTGGTAAGGGATTTGATGCCCTCACCCGTCGATACAAGATATCTACTAGAAGAAGAAGAGCTAGCTGAAGTAGAGGTGATCATTGATGTAGTAGCTATAATGGTGGACTGGAGGCTAGACTCGGTTGCACACTGGCTATCGGGCACATGTTCAGCCGTTGGTGAGCTCCCCCTTTCCCTGAGTTGGCTCTGGCAACTTGCTAACTTTCCTTGATGTTGAAGGTTTGAGCTAGCTCAGGCACCTATAAGAAAAGTTTCTTGATCTTCGAGATAATTTTCTTAGAGGTTTTAGATAAGGAGATATCCCAACCTTCTTTGGTTTTGGAAGGATCGCAAATATCCTCATGGATTACCCTAATGGAACTGGATGGTTGGTCCACAAGGTATTTCTTCGGGATGACTATAGCACTGGTCTTGAAGCTATGTTCAAGTCAATCCTTAAATGTGAAGCAACCTTCCAAACATGACCTAGCCTACAGTGATAGGGACAAAAGTTAGGATCATTGCTTTTGCCCACTTCCTCCAGTCTCCTAGGTTTGGGTAGCTGAAAATCAGGCTTCTTTAAGAGATTCTTAAAGATCTTTTTGATTACCTCCCTCTTAAATGAATAAGACTTGTTAAGTTTATCTAAAAGAGTAGGTGGACCATAGCTACCCGATGACAGGTATGTGTATCACCGATGTTGATGATGTGGCTGAGGAAGAGGTGGTACAGGTCGTGGAGGCTGCTGTGACGACTGGTAGGGCTGCCTCGGTGGTGGTAGAGCAGGTGGAAGTGATGACTGTGGAGCATGAGGTCTCTCAAACTACTCTCTGGCTGGCTATTTCCCCTTGTCTACTACTATCACTACCCCGGGCTTCTTCTCATATACCTTCTTATGGCTTTGGCTTTATTGGTAGATCTGGAGAAGGCAACTGTTGGCTTCTCCTTGCAAACTAGCCACCTTGTTGATTAATTTCTCAAAAGTTTTGATGGTGAACCCTTTAAGCATGAAGGAGACCGAGCCATGGATATTCTTAACTAGAATCTTGATGGCTTTTTGCACAAACGGTTCATATTTTACTCAAATTACACCATCTGAGAATGTAATCAATGAGGGACTCACCATAGTTTTGTTGAGCCACAACGAGATCGCCAACAGTGACCCTTTGCTGGGCTCCATCAAATCTCTTGATAAAGAGTTGCTCCAACTTAGTAAAAGTCTTCACTGAACTATTGAGAAGTTTAGTGTACTAGTCAAATGCTATACCCATTAAGCTACTAATGAAGAGATGGAAGAGTAAAGCATCACTGTCACCAACGTTGTAATAATTAGCTTTGAAATGCACAATGTGCTACCTTGGGTTCCCACTACCATCAAAACTCTTGAAAGAAGGTGGCATGAAACCCTTAGGATATTGGATTGCATAAAATTCCTCTAGGTAGGGTTTACCCTTTGGAACTGATGATCCTCCTTGGGCTTGAGCCAATGCTTCTTTCACCTATTGCTTGACCATGCTCTTGATATCTTTTTCTTGAATGGAGTACTATCCACTACCTTCCTATACATGCTAGTGTTACCTTGCTCTATTGGAGATAAAGTCTTGGCTGGATCCAAGACATGCACCAACTCGAGCTGACTGGTGCCAGCTATAGTAGGATGGATTGTCGGTGCTTGGTTTTGAAGTGCTAAGATAGCTGCTAGCAGATCTTCGAGCCTCTTCTCCATCCTATATATTTTTTCATCCTTTTTTTTATTTGCGGAGGTGTTAGGAGTAGGTTGTGTCTTCCTGCTCAGCCTCAACACCTTCCATAGTCTATTCCTCTCTAAAGAGGGATTCCTTGGTGTCTACCATGCAATACCCTATTGAATCTCCCAATAAATCATCTTCATTGGGATCAAAGTTGATCTTCTCCTCATCAGACCAGTCATATCCTAGGATCTCCTTCTTCTCTATGAGATAATGGGCTACTATATCATCTAGAGAATGATCTGTTTGAACTGGCATAAATGACTTTGGCTGACCGGTGGTGGGATCACTATCATGTACTGTGAGGCACCAGACCTCCCCTACTGGAAGAGTTAACCCCATGAGGGCTATACTACCTAGAAGAAATACGCTCCTGACTGTCACTAAATCTATATGGGGAGACACTCATAGGAGGATCTATCATCATAGGTGCAACTGAGCTGTCACCTTCTCCCTCGGCAACTGTAATCTCCATCATATATTATACTGGTGGTGGTGGTGATGGGATGACTATGATACTTCAAGGTCTCCATTACTTTTGCACCGTGACTAGGGCAGAAGGTCGAGCAAAAGAGCTCGACCTCGCCATAGTAGGCGGTGTAGATGGAACGAGATCTCTCGGTCATATCCAGATCATCAACGGGGTCCTCTTCTCCCCAGATGTGGCCTTCATGGCCTTCGATGGAACTGGACATGCTGTAACATGTACAGGAGATGGTGGACGAGGGGTATAGCGGTGTGGTGGAGACACCACCGACTGTCTTTGAACAGAAGCTGCTCTATTGATGGGCAGTCCCCATGAGCAGAATTTTGTCTATTTAATCGACATGGGTAGCGCACTAATCAGGAAAATCAATAAGTGCAGAGGCCACTGACTGCCGGCTGAACCTTCACCTCTCCCGGCTAGTGATATGAACTGAAGTGCGGGCCTCTCTGGCCCTCTCCTGTCTGATATGCTTCCCCACGCTATGGGGATAACGAATCTCAAATCAAACTGAGCCCCAGACTCAGATCGTCCATAGGCTCTGCCTACTCGACGTAGAATTATCCTCAGGCTGGTGTACGACCTCCTCCTCTTAGTAATAAGAGTCTGGAAATGTACTGCTGGTGGAGGCAAAGTAGAAATCCTTCTGACATCCTCTCTGTCAGACCTAGAAAGAGAATGAAACTAGTTTGCTATAACCAGCCGAGAAACCATCGTGGCAACTCCTCAACTATAGACTATGTGGATGCCTCCATCTCCCTAACAATGCGAGTGTGGTTGCTTTTATCATGCTTGTTTCTTCTTTTGGTCTAGTAGAGCAGCTAGACCCAATCTCAAAAGTGGGGAGACAACTGGATCAGGGAGCCTTCCCCTTGGAAGGTTCTGAGTGGGTGCTAGCCCTAACTGGGTAGCATGGGGAGCAAAGCACTAGAGCTACCACCGACATTGGTGTGGGAACCGCCACGCCTTCCTCATCGAGGGAATCTCACCATGGCATGTCAACTCAATGACCCCGCCTCACCACTATGCTCTTACTAACAATCATGAGGGAGGTCCTCTCACATGTAATCCGGCCCTCAAAACCTTGACCAAAGTGGATGAGGTGGGCATAGTCAGAGCATGGGAGGTTGGCCTGATCCAAGGCCAGATCCATCCCATGGGGAAAAGTGAACACATATCTCGGTGCTGCCATTGAATCAAACTATATTGAACTGAGATTGAAAAAAGCTGATTGAAACTGTAATGTCAAAAATAAACTTGAATCAGATTTTCTTGCTTCATTGATTTTGAATTTGAATTTAGAATTTGAACCCTTACTCAACATCTTGAAAATGTTAAGTCAGGCTCAAATGAATTTAGAAGAGATTGATTGGAAAGAGAAATATTTGAATATAGAATCCACTTTCAACAAATTTGGGTATGTTAAAAATGGGTTCAAATATTTGGAGA